>PVKZ01001727.1:0-333122 GCA_004027375.1 Macroglossus sobrinus
GTCTCTGTTTTAAATTCTTCTTTTAATGCATTTGTGAGTGGAGGGGAGGAGAACATGGTAGCTTGAGACAGGAGGGAAGGAGAAGAGATTAGGTGAAGAAACAGATATTAAGACAGATACGCAGAACATCGTAGAAAATCATGTTTAATATTCTCAATTTTATCAGATAGCGTAAAGAGAAATGTCATTTGCTAAGAGTAAAGAGAACAGAATTGGGTTTGAGACTTGAGAAATTTGTGAAGAGCAGAAAATGAGAAAGATTTAGGGTGGCTGCTCTGGAAAATGACAGGTAGTCTGTAAGATATAAAGAAAAAAATCTTGTTAAACATCGACCAGGGTTTAGCTAAAGTTAAGCAATACTGTGAATTTATACCATCAAAATGGCAAAATTTCAAGTGTTACTAGAGAAAGTCATGAAATTAGGAATGCGAGCAGGGAAAATAAATTATTTGGGAATTGGAGAATTGAGGATAGAGGAGTCACACAGTGAGAACTTTGAGGGTTCTACCAAGAATTTTGGATATTTGGATAAAGAAAAGTGATTACTTAAACTATACATTTTCTAACCATTCATTCCCTTTGAAACAAATGAAATTAATTGTTCTTCCAAATGTGGCTTAGAAAAAGAAAAGAGGATTTCTTCCACCCCCTAACTTATTGCTGTTAGAGTGATGATAGGTACGTCATCACGAAAAAATCAGAAGTGAATTTCCATGTGTGAGAATTCATTGAAGCCATATGAACATAAAGTGGTGATTTCTGTAGTTGCCCAGGACACTTAGATTCAGAAAAAAGTCACTCCTTCCCCACCCCTTGGAAAGTTCATGTTATTATTCTTCACTTGTTATTAAAGCAGGCTGTACTATTCAACCTTGAAATATGTTTGTGTTGCCATGATTTGTGTCAGTATTCTTTCCCATCATGCTTATAGTTGCTGTGTTCACTGAACCCTAGCAGTGTGACTTAATGTACAACCTAAAGAAAGATGCATACAAATATTTGTTAGTACTAGATTCTGTGTGTACTTTCAACAAAGTTATAATTGTGACATTTACTACTACTTAGTACAGTTGATTTTGCAAGACATTCCTTCTAAAACTTACTAGTTCTTACTAGGCTTCATGCATTTGATCTAAGATGACTATTCTTGTGAGTGACACAAGAAACTATTAAATCTAGCTTATATTTTCTGAAATGTAGAGGACTGTCATGTTTCACTCTAGAGACACCAGTTTCCTACTATTACATTTCCTCTTCAATTTTTAAGTGTGTGAAAAAACAAGGATGGGAATAGGGATGAAGAAAGGTGAGTAATACTGAATACCAGAAGCCTTGAGCTCAGTGAAAGGAACTAGGAGAATCAGGCCTAATCTCATCTCTGTTGCACTTAGGATCTATGATAGCTATTTCCGGATGTTTTTTAAGTTTCTCAGAACCTCTCCGTGTGTTTTATGAAACCTTATCTGGTTCCCTATAGTTATTAGCTGTAAAACCCTTTAAAAAACCTCAAAGGGGTTTCTGAACTTAAGTAGATACAGATTGGGGAGGGTGGGGACTACATAGTTGTGTTCTGCTTGGCAATGGGCCCAATAAAAAACCTAAGATGAAAAATAAGTGTTGGCAGCAGAGGAGGGGAGGGAGGGTGCCAGCACCTATGGCTCATTGAAAAAAAGGTCGATTACAGGGATTCAAGAAAGGGCCCAGGAGAGAGTGACCTTTTCAGATGGCATCTTCTCTGATGTCTCCTTTTCTTCCAGCTGGAATTCATCTTCCCTTGCCCAGAAGCCTATTATTAAGTATCTCATATTTGTTGTTATATTTTAGCAGCTAATTTAAACATGCCTTATCTTCCCAAGAGTCTGAGCTTTTCAGAGGAGATGTGGTAAACTTGTTGTTTCTCTCACAGCATCTGTTCCAGTGCCTTGCCCATAGTGACTGCATATTAAACTTTGAATGAACAAGTGAATGTAGGTTATACTATGCCATTTCTCCCAGTGATTTTACAAGTAGTTTTGGAGCACTAGAATGGATTTTGAGGGCTAGAAATGATTTTCGAGATGAAGGCCTACTCTCCAGGAGCTGCCTATCTAGGAAGGAAGACTATACACCAAAAACTGTTCTACCTGTGATTCCATAGGCTCCATTCAGTTCTATGTTAGCATTGACTTGTTCATGTGTCTTTCTCATTTCTTCAGTTACAGTTTTAGGTAATATTCACTTTGCTCTGAAAACTTTTATCAATTCTCCTTCAGTTATTTATTTGCCGGGCCCAGTAACCCAGTCATTCAATAATCTGATTCAGTGAGGTCTCATTGCCAAACCTGACAATGATAGTATCACACCCCTTCCTGGGAGTTGAGTTACTCAGCTATTTCAAGCCACAGGAGAATCTTAGAATAACTTATCTTATTCAGGCTCTAAATGCCTAGCCTAGGAGCCTGAGAAAGAATGGTTGGTTCTTTCCTCAAGTAGATTCAACCCCAGAGGGCTACTTCCATCTTTTATTTTTCTATTCCCTTTTCCTGTTCTGGTGATAAACTAGACAGATTTTGTGACCATAGTTTGATCTCCAAAAACACAGAAGTCCTTTGAAAATGACTTTAGTTTTTTTGAAGAATATTGAAGTAGCTGGTTTGTTGAGATTTTTTAAATCAGGGAATTCTATTTCCTGTATTTGCTAAGAATATTATGAATGAGTTAACATGTTACTATAGGTTAAGATAATCTAGAAATGGATTTGAAAAATCTATTTCAATTACCTTCTGGGTGCTTTTAGTGAAAATAATAAATTTCAAAGAATTAGGAGAGTCATAAAAATAAGTGTTACAAGGGGAGTACATCTCATTTTTCACTTTCAAAATTAAATATGCACTGTGGAATTATGCACTGCCAGGGTCACTGCATTGCTTGTGGGCATTAATAGCTGCCATAGGTAACTTCTGAAGGAGGTGAAGGGGACCATTTCCCATAACACAGGGAGTAAAGCATGCAATTTACTGAAAATATTCTAAATAAATAGCAACCTAATGCTCAGTTGTACACTAAAAGTGATGCTGCTTCATATTTATAATTTGCATATGGATACCCTGTTGAAACTTGCATTTGCATATATAAGGTATTGATTTTGGTTAATGGAACATGAGGTCATTTCTCTTTAGTTTCTCTCAGTTTAAGTATAATTTTCTTTCTCTCCTTACTGTTCACATAAGTAAAGGCAGAAAAATCACTTCAGGTGATTGTTTCTGGAAATACTACATATATTGGTCTATTTTTATTTCAGTTTTTCATATTTAAATTGGCTCTATAACTTAGTAATCAAAGTAGCTAGCTACTGCTGAAAACTAGAAATTTGCGTGACAAGAACTACACAAATGGATCTAAAATGTCCTCAGTCACTCTCATAGCATTGTCTACTAAAACCGCTGAGGACCAGAGTCCCTGGCCCATATGAAGTGGCTTGGTTGAACTTGTCAATTGCCTGGCCTTCCTAATTGTGCTGAAGATTTAATGCCAAAAAGGTACTAGGGCTTACTGAGATGTGGACTTCGGGTTTTTATAACTATCATCCTGGTTGCTTACCAATTACCGCATGTAAGCAAGATGGAAAAAGCACTATTTTACTGAGACAGCAAAATCAAATCATTTACATCTGCCTATACATTTTAAAGTAAGCAAACTTTTTATAGTTTTTTTTTGTTATAGCAACCAAAATTCAAAACAAAAATTTCCACCTTTTGAGTACATTTTCCTGTGTGAAAAGTCCTCTTTTTGCCTCCTGTTTAACTCAACAAGAACATAGAGTAGATACCCCATGGAGTGGATTGCTTGTGGCTTTCCAATATGAAATGACAATATTTATATGCATTTATTTTGCAAAGTACCACATGCAACAGTGTAACTTTAATTACATTGTTTTGTTTGCTTATATGTAAAATAATAAGAATGATTCTTATTGCTTCTCAATACTAAAATCACATGGTATAATGTTATCCCTTTTAGAAGTTATAGTTTCCGTGATAGGTTTGAATTTTTAACTTATAGAGAGAAAAAACATTAATATTAAAATATCTTTTTATTTTGTGTGGGATGCAAGTAAAAAGATATTCCACAGATAACTGTAATTGAATTTTATTGAAGGAAGAGAACTTGTAAATAGGACAACAGCTGGACACATTAAATTAAAAACAAAAAAAACGATACCACATTTAAAGTATTGGTGTTTAAGAGGAAGTTGATTGTGTACGCTGTATCACATTTTCAATACAAGAAGACCAGGGACCAACTTTTTCCCATTGGCAAATTGTAATCTGTGTAAAACACTAGGTATTTTTCCTTAAGCTATTTAAATGCAAGGGACATTCAGAATGAAGGATGATAAAAAATCAACACTAGATATTTTAGTTTCATTTCACTCACAGTTTGAGAGTTATGTTTCATACTTACATTTGAGTAAGAAATTTCCTTGCTTCATGAATAAAAATTTTCAACTACAAAAAAAGTCAAATCAAATGTTGGTAGATTGTAACATGTTTCTCCATAAATTTTCACTGAAACTTCAGAATTATACTCCGAAGAAAAAAATAATTTAGAATTGGGCAATATATCTAATCTGTCAGTTACACTTGAGTTCAGGATAGACAAGGCTGTGGAGATGTGGTCATTGCCTGTTCACACAGATTAGAGATGGGAAAAAGAAGTGATGAGAGTTGCAGCTGTTTGTATTTACCCACTGTCACGGTATGCCAACAGCTGGAGAAAATTTTTGGTATAAATTCACATTAAGCTACTCTCGCTTAATGTGAGACTTCCAGGAACACATACCAAATAATAGCCTACTTTCCTAATTCTCTTATGTGAAATTTCTTCAGAGTCAGTTCCTGTGAAATGGGATCACGAACGGTTTTAGTCAAAACCGTGAAGTAAATGCACTTTGGGTTTCGTGCCCTTTAACCTTTCCTTCATCTTTCATCCCTTCTCCTTTCCCCTCCTAAGGTGCCCAGTATCTGATGCCTTTAAAATACTACCCCAGTTGTGCTTATTCCTCCCACTGCAACACCACCACCCTGCCACACCTTTTCTAGAAAAATACCTTGTGATCAAGGTTTTAAGTCTATTGTCCTTTCCTCCTCTTCCTCTTCTTAAAGTTAGCTGGGTACTCCTGTTCTTTCAGACACTGTCTGTGGGAAGGGCAATGTGCCAGTAATCAAAGAGGCTTAATGAATTATCTCTCATAGGAATGTTTTCATATTAACTCGGGCTGTGTGTGTGTGTGTTGATGCTGGCGGCGGTTGCACAATACCCATAATACAAAGGAATGAAACATAAATGATAGCATTTGTCAGTTGTGTGGCCTTCTCAGCACTCTTCAAATCCCGTCACTTGGCTGACCCCTTCTCTGCCTGCTAAGGCTATCCCTGAATAGGAAATGTTTGCATCCATTTATTTCTGTCAATTGGAAATAACAATTTAAAATTGTTCCTGGTTGCCCATTGGAGCTGAGAAGAAACTTTTAAGATTATCAAAGTGTTCATTCTTATTTAGAGAGATGGTATTGTTTTTCAAAATTCTTCTCTTATTATGCTTAAAGAAAATATATTTCCTTAGAACATTGGTCAGAGTTTTGAGACCCAGATTCATGGCCATTCTGTTGACAAAGGGTTATTGCATAGATGTTTATTTGCTGTTTCTAGGGACTTATCAAAAATAATTGAGTAGCTGTTATTTTATACATGAGACCAATTACTATTGACCCAGCTTTGCTTATTGTTTTCATTAATGTCTAATATAGAATGAAAATTTTGCTGAATGTTTTTAGAATTAGCATGAGAATAGCAATGCTAAGAAGTGAGTGGGTATCATTTGTGCTTTCCTAGTGCTGCTAAGCACATCCAATGTTCAATGCCTAGAGGTTTGTAAACAAAAGCACCTTCAGTATGCAAAAATCAGAACTACCCAAGCAATGTTTTGGGATCATGAGGGGTGAGAAGAAGTAGTAGCCTGCTGTGTACAGTTGTGTAGGTTGTGCTTTGCACATTAATATCACAGTCCATGTGAAAGTTACCCACTAGAGTTGTGCAAAGCACAACCATGTGTGGAAGCCTGGGAGTCAAGAGGACAGTTTTTGACTCTTCTGTGATTAATGTAGAAAATTAAAAAAAAAAGATGACAGCAAGGTGGCTGTAATTTATGCCTTGACATCTTAAGAGGTGAGGGTTGCCTGTTTTAGCTTTGTTTTATGGTCTGTTGGTTAGACATTAACTACATGTTGATGCATCTTTGTACTGCCATCTAGGAATGATTTTATTTCTGCAGTGGAAGGAGACTGGTAAATGATTTTTTGGCATATGCTGATTAGACAGGAAGCTAAGTATTACTTATTAAATAAGTATTCTATTCTTCAAAGGTAGAGTAAAACTTCTCAATTACTGAGTGGCAAAAAATTTTCTTTTCCTTAAATACCAAGACTGTAGCCAATAAAGAGGAAATGCAAGCTTATAGTCACATGCAAGACTAATTTATGAGTTTAGTTTAAGGAGCTGAAAACTGTTCTTGTATGAATTTAGGCTTTCCTCTTCAGTTTATTTCCAAAAATATTTTGTATCATTTATGATGCAGTCCCCACATAAACTAGTAGAGAAGTCATAATGAAAGTTTAGCTGATCAAACTTTGGGGTTGTTAGTCTTGTAGAAACAAGAACTTGAAGCTGAAACCTTACATAGATATTGGCCAGATTCTAGGTCCTAGAATTCAAATTTCAGATATGCTTAGGTAGGTTTTTTTCTTGTGATTAAAATTAAATGATCCACTTATAGTTTCTCTCTTTTTGAGAACCCAGCAGCCCCAAGTTACCTCAGGTTAAGAGTAACCAGACTAGATGCAGATTAATTATTTACTCTGATGAGATTATAAGATGTTAAGCATCTACAGTTTGTGTCTATACAGATAAAGTTTCATCCCAGGTGGGTTAAAATAAATATTCCAAAAAACTTTTTAAAACTGAGACTTACCATCTGTGTTGGAAAATGAAGCTTAAGAGGATTTCAACACTGATTCCATAGAAACTCCTATAATTAACTTTGTAGTCAACAGCAAATCTATTGTTAAACCAATTTGAATTAGAATCCTGGCTCTATCCTTTCCTAGCTAGTCAAATCTAGAATAGTCAATCCATCTTATTTATTTATTTATTTATTTATTTATTTATTTATTTATTTATTTATTTCATTTATTTATGACATTGGTTAACGAAATCCAGTAAGTTTCAGGTGTACAATTTAACAGTAAGATGTGTGTGTATGTATGTATGTATGTATGTATACATATATTATTGTATGTTCTCCTCCCATAGTTAGATTTCTTTCTTCTACCACATATTTGACCAAAAGGGTTAATTCATCTTTCTCATGCAGAGTTTTCTCATTTTTAGAATGGGAATAATGATAGAACCTTTTTCATAGGAATGTTGTCAGGATTAAATAATATAATACATCTGAAGCACTTAGCATGGAGCCTGGCACATAGTAAGCACTCACTAGCTGCTAACTGTTATCATGATTTTTAACTGTCATGATAGTTTTTTCTTTTTCTTTTTTCACGTTTTATTTTAAGATGTTTTTAATTAAAATATAGTTGGTATATAATAGCATATTAGTTTCAGGTGTACAACATAATGATTCAACATTTATATACCTTGTGATGTATTCACCACTCAAAGTCTAGTAACCTTCTATTACTGTGTGAAGTTATTACAATATTATTGACTTTATTCCCCATGTTGTATATTAGGTGTCCATTGATAGATGAATGGATAAGGAAGATGTGATACACACACACACACACACACACACACACACACACACTACAATATTACTCAGCAATAAAAAAGAATGTAATCTTGCTTTTACAACAAGACGGTTCAACCTCTAGAGGATATTAATGTTGAGTGAAATAAGTTAGACAGAGAAAGACAAATACCATATGATTTCACTTATATGTTGAATCTAAAGTCAAAATAAATGATAAGCAAAACAAAACAAAAACAGACTCATAAAAACTGAGAACAAACAAATGGTTGTCATGGTAGGTTTTCACAGTGTTCTGTGAATGCCACTTATTTTCTGGCCTCTCTCATTTAGCTGTGAATGCTTTCAGGAAAGGGCTATGTCTGCTTGATTCTCCTTTGTGTTCTGAGCACCTAGCCCAGTGACTGTTATCAAGTAAGCACTCTGAGCCTCAGTTTCAAAATCTGGAAAAAGGGGAATACTAATGGCAGTTCCCCTCATAGGGTTATTATGGGGACTTAAACTATTCACATGGATAAAAGCCCCAGTGATTCACATATGTACTAGGAATTTACTTCCACTTCTTAATTCACAGAATTGCCAAGGGTCCAATGATATAATGTTAGTAGTATTTCGCAAACTCAGTATCTTGACATAGATATTGAGACGGTTGGAGACAGTGTCTGTAAATCACTCTTAAAAATTACTCTGTCAGAAACCTGAAACCTGCACGGACTCATTCTGTCTCTTTTCCAAGCCCCAGACCTTGTTTATTAAAGTCATTCACTACGGTCTGAATCACCTGGAACTTTCCCTTTCATCTCTACCCCCATGTATATAAACTGGGCCTATGGGTCCCTGGCAGAGCAAAATTCCTTGACAATAGCTTTTTCTACCTAGGTACACACCTAGGCTTCTTGAGGAAATTTTGTAGGAAGACGCTGAACCACAGGGAATGTCAATCTAAAATTGTTGCTCTCCAGGAACCCTTCCCTCAAACCCAAAATGTCTGCCTTCAGAAATCCTCTCCAGGAAGGCTGGCCAGGGAGAGCAGAAGGCCTATATTGTTGGAACATGTCCTGAGAATGAAGCCTTGAATGGAAGATTAAGGCTCCTGAGTAAGGTTCCATGGTTAATCAATTTGGGAAATGGTAGGTGAAACCTAGCCTTAAATTCACTAATTTCTGATTTTAATCTTCGAGAAATATACTATATAGGGTTTCCTAAAGTTATTAGACTAAAAGACTTATTTGTCAAGGTGTAGTGCATGGAACAAATGTTACTTGGAACCTGCTATTGGACATATTGTCCCCCTACCCACCCACCAATGAGACTCATTCTGATTTTCATCTTCCAAAATGATATCCCTGACTCTGAGGCCAAGACTCTTGAACTCATAGCTTTTGAGACTGAACTCATAGGACAAAAGAGAGTTTATATTCATATATGAAAGTTTTCTAACATAAAATTTATATAGATAGATATACCTACCTAGCAGGAGCCAAAGAAAGATAATTTTTAAATACTTTAATATGTATACCACATACATATTATTCATTGATGGACACTTAAGTTGTTTCTATATCTTGGCTATCGTAAATAATGCTGCAGTGAACATAGGGTTGCATATGTCTTTTGAATTTGTGTTTTTGTGTTCTTTGGATAAATGCCCAGAAGTGGAATAACTGGATCGTATGGTAGGTCTATTCTTAATTTTTTGAGGAACCACCATACTGTTCTCCATAGTGGCTGCACCAATTTACCTTCCCACCAACAGTGTACAAGGGTTCCCTTTTCTCCACATCCTCTCCAATACTTGTTTCTTATCTTTTTGATGATAGCCATTCTAACAGGTATGAGGTAATATCTCATTGTGGCTTTGATTTGCATATTCCTAATAATTAGTGATGATGAACATTTTTTGATGTGCCTGTTGGCCATCTGTATGTCTTCGTTGAAAAAAATGTCTATTCAGATCTTCTGCCCATTTTTAATTGGGGTTTTCCTTGTTGTCATTGTTGAGTTGTATGAGTTCTTTATATATTTTGTATATTAACCCCTTATCAGATTTGTGATTTATAAATATCTTCTTGAGTTCAGTAGGGCCTCTTTATTTTGTTGATGACCTCTTTTGCTGTGCAGAAGCTTTTTAGTTTTATGTAGTCTTATTTGTTTATTTTTGCTTTTGTTTCTCTTACCTTTGGAGTTAAATTCACAAAAACGTTGCTAAGATCAATATCTAGGAACTTACTGTCTCTGTTTTCTTACACGTATTTTATGGTTTCAGGTCTTACATTCATGTCTTTAATCCATTTTGAGTTAATTTTTGTGTATGGTATAAGATAGTGGTCTAGTTTTATTCTTTGTCATATGGCTGTATAGTTTTCCTAACACCATTTATTGAAGAGACTCCCTTTCTCCATTGTATGTGCTTGGCTCTTTTGTCATACATATATGTCATATATATGTATGAATACATATGTGTGTGTGTATATATATATATATACACACACACACACGCACACACACATATACACACACATATATATGTATATATATATAGTATACATGTAATGGAATACTACTCAGCCATAAAAAAGACATAGTCTTGCCATTCGTGACAACATGGATAGATCTTGAGGGTATTATGCTGAGTGAAATAAGTCAGACAGAAAAGGACAAAAAAACAGTATGATTTCACTCATATGTGAAATTTTAAAAATAATATTAAAAAATGAACAAACAGAACAAAAACAAATTAATAGAGGCAGACAATGGATTGGTGGTTATCAGGCGTAAAGGGGGGTGAAAGTAGGGTAAAATGCATAAAGGATGTCAATTGTATGGTAACAGGTGGAAACTAGACTTTTAGTGGTGAGCATGATGTATATACAGATATCGAATTATAATGTTGCACACCTGAAACTTATAATGTTATAAACTGGTCTTACCTCAATTTAAAAAAAAGAATGAAAAATAGTTTTATAAACTTCATATCCAAGTTAATTAGACAAGCTTTTATTGATTTAAGAAGCAAGTCGATCATGTTCACAATTCATTTATAGTCGATTTTACATGATATAAAAATAGTTGTGTTACAAGCAATCAATGGAAGAAGAAGAACCCAGAGAACAAGAAGAATATAGTGGAAGAAGGGGAATTTACAGAAAAGAAACAATAAGTGTGTTGTGAAGAGGGGTAGATAGATTTCGGATTTGTCTGCACAGAGATGATAGATGAAGAAATGAGAGTAGGTAAAATTGCCGAGGACGATCTAAACACAAACATTACATAGTAGATAATTAAAACGTCCATTTCTACTTATTGTATATCTTTTTTTCCTGAGTTCAAAATATTTTACCAATGCATACAGTAATTATTGATTCCCTAAAGCATATTAAGTGACGTTCTTCAAACCATAATTCGGTGGAGATAGAACCTAAAAGTATTACAAAGCTCTGTGGACATATAATTGACTTATTTGAATAATACATACTTATTCATGTTAGTCTTTGCTAATTTCTTAATCGAGTTTTAGTTTTTAGTCTGTTAAAGTTAGTACATATTCACTGTAGAAAAATTTTAAAAATATAAAAAATATGAAGGACATAAAATTCATGCCATCATTCTGCTAAGGAAAATTGCTATTAACATTTTAGTATTTATTCCTCCTTTTTCTATACATTGCAATAACTTTTTTTATTACTAGAAAGCAACAGTATTGCAGAAAATTTGGAAAATTCAGATAAACATTAAAAAGAACAGTAAAATTACCTGTAATCACACTACCCAGTAATAATTACAGTTAAAATTTGGATATATTTCCTTTTGGTCTTTTTTTCCATTTGCATTCACAAAGAAAAATATATTGTTCTATCAGAATGTGATTATGCTTATATATTTGCACTTAATATTAGATTATAACATAGTATTTTACTATGTTATTAAATATTCTTGAAAACATTTTTAATGGTTGCATAGTATTCACTTGTGTGGGTATACCATAATTTATTATAGATGAACCATATTTTATTTACCATTTACACCAACAATGTATGAAAGTACTCATCGCACTACACTTACTGTCATTGCATTTTACCTTTTTACATTGTTATTAATTTACTAGGAGAATGATGGAATCTCATTGTTTTACCTTTTGTTTTTTTAGATTACTAATGGTGTTGAACTTTTTTTAAAGCAGCTCAATTTTTACATGTGACTTTCAACACCTCTGAATGCACAGCTTCTAGTCAAAACCTTATATACATGTTGAGGACTCGGCTCCAGTTGTGACAGAACAAAAAGTGCCTTGCTAATATGTTTTATATAGCAGTGGGCTAAGTGCCACAGCTGCTAAATAAATCATAAGCTCCCTGACAACTGGGCCCATATCTTAATCATTTCTGTATCTCCCATAGCCCTCAGCCAATGCGATAGAAAGAAAGCCTTAATATATGTTTGTTAAACAGATATGGAGGTGGAGCTGTTATGAGGGTCAATTTTAAGTTCCTAAAATGGTTTTTGAAGTCTTGACATGTAAATAAAAAATCCCTGGAGTTAAAATTTAAAAGCATTGTTCAGTACTCAATCTACTATCTTATTTTACAAGGAACAATGAAAAAACTGATCCTTTCATACAAGAGAACTTCTTTTTGTCTAAAGGAGCCCTTTTGCAACCATGATATCAAATCCATAAACATAGCACCACTGTAAAAGAGGAGAGTCAAAAGCAAAGCTACTAGAAATGACTAACTGGCTTCAAGGGAAAAATGAATGGATAAGAAAAAATAGAAGGGAAAAAAGAAATATGTAATCTGGAACTATTTTCCCTTCACATTCCTACTTGGTAAAAAGTTACAGAACATTAAATCTTTAAGGACTAGTAAAGATAATTGAGTCCTACCCCTTAATTTTTCTGATAAGGAAATGAGGCTCAAAGAGGTATACTGACTTGGCCAAGATGATGCAACTTGTATAAGAGCATAGCTAGGAGTGAAATGAGTGTCTTTTTCTATGAGATCTTCTTTAATTATCATCCTACTCCCATCCATAGGCCCTGCATCAGTACAGTCTAGCAGTTTGGGTTTCCCCATCCTCCTTGCCAGCTCTGTACATTATACATCTCTCTCTCTTTCTTTTAAATTGAGGTGTAATTAACATACAACATTATATGAGTTTCAGGTATATAGCATATTGATTCAGTATTTATATATATTGTGAAATAAGTGTAGTCAACATCCATCAGCATACATAGTTACAGATTACCATTACTATGTTGTGTATTAAATCTCCATGCCTTATTTATTTTATAACTGGAAGTTTGTACCTTTTGACTCCCTTCACTCATTTTGTCCTCCCCCCACTCCCTGCATATGGCACCCACCAATAATCTGTTCTCTGTATTTGTGAGCTTCATTCTTCTCCCCAACCCCATTTTTTAGTTTCCAGGGATAAGTGAGGTCACATGGTATTTGTCTTTCTCTGTCTCATTTATTTCACTTAGCATAATGTCCTCAGGTCTGTCCATGTTGTCACAAATGGTAGAACTTTTTTATGGACAAGTAATATTTCATTGTATATATGTATCACATCTTCTTTATCCTTTCATCCATCAATGTGCACTTAGGTTGTTTCCATGTCTTGGCTATTGTCAATAATGCTGCTATGAACATGGGAGTGCAGATCTTTTTGAGACACAGATTTTATTTATGTATACTCAGAAATGGAACTGCAAGATTGTGTGGTAGTTTTATTTTAAATTTGATAAAAATTTATTTCTAATTAATTTTTTTGGTGACATTGGTTAACAAAATCCAATAAGTTTCTGATGTACAATTTAACAGTAAGACATTATATATTGCTCTGTGTGTTCTCCTTTGTCACTACATATTTAACCCCTTTTACCCCATCTACATACCTCTGCCCCCCTTCCTACCTTGGCTAACCACTAGTTTATTGTCCATGTCCATGATTCTCTGTCCTGTTTGTTGCTTTTAGGTTTATATCCCACATATAAGTGATATTATGTGGTTTTAAACTTTTTCTGTCTGACTTACTTCACTTAGCATGATTATCTCAAAGTCCATCCATGTTGTCGCAAATGGCAGTATTTCATCTTTTCTTATGGCTGAGTACTATTCCATTGTACATATGTACCACAGCTTCTTTATTCAATCATCTATCATAGGACACTTTGGTTGCTTCCATGTCCTGGACACCATGGATAATGCTGCTATGAACATCGGAAAAAGCTTTTGACAAGATACAGCATCCATTTATGATCAAAACACTTAACAGAATCAGTATAGAAAGTACCTTAACATAATAAAGGTCATATATGACAAACCCTCAGCCAACATTATACTTAATGGATAAAAATTAAAAACTTTCCCTCTAAGATCAGGAACAAGACAAGGCTGTTCACTGTTATTCAATTTAATTTTTTGAGGAACCTCCATAGTGTTTTCCATAGTGGCTGTGCCAATTTACATTCCCACCAACAGTGCACAAGGTTTCCCACATATCTTTTTTCTTGCACTTGTTACACTCTACTATAGTCATTTGTTCCCATATTTTTCTCCCCAGGAGACTCAGCTCTTTGACGACAAGGACTAAGTCATCACATCTGTAACCTTGATCTTTAGCATAACACTCAATGTATCCAATTGTTCAATGTTTTTTGATGTAGAGTATCACATGGATTACCAAAGCTGTTGTTATGTTTTGATGTTCAAGCCCTAAGCATCTGAAGATCTTTTTAGTCTTATACATTTGCTAGGCATCTCATCACTCCCAATAATTTCTGCTTATTGATAGGGTTTTGTCATAAGAAGCACTGCACTTGGAATAGAGAAAAATAACTATTGTAGAGAAATGACAACTGGCTGGAAAAAGAGAATATGAAGGAAACAGAGGAGAATAAGGAAAACTGAGAAGGCTAGAGAAGGAAGATAGTGGGTAGTAGGCGATCCTAAAGGAAATGAATTTTTGTTGTTAATCATATACTGTTGTGTTATATGTTTTTGCATGCACACATTCCTCGCAGTAGTTCTTAGTGTATTATCACAACCATTTTACAAATGATAGAAATGAGAATTGTTAACTGACTTGCTCATAGTTGTGAAGTGTGAGAGCTGGAATCCAAATTCTTGTCTCTTTGATTTCAAAACCTCTATTTTCCTTTTTTTTTCTAATACTACATGTTGCTTCTCTCTGTATAATAGGAGCTCACTAGCATTAAAAGGAATAAAACACAAGAATGCCTTATTTTTTTAGATTTTAAAAATAACAGAAAAGTTATAGGTTAAAGTGGCATTAATGAAAAGCAACAGCAGTATTTCAAAGCACCAAAGTTATACACACATTATCATGCCTCATAGTTGAAGGGACAAAAATTATCAGTCTGTGTGCTACAATTGGAAATCTGGCCACTTTGAGCCCATCTCCCACACTCTTGCCTCTTTCCTAGTCCTACCTAACTTCCCACCAGTTCCATTATCCCCATCCCATTATGCCACTTATCTCTTGACTGGGAAAATTCCCATTTCTTAGTCTCTTACAACCAATTGACAGTCAATTAGAAGAGATTAGTTACTTGTCAGGAGTTTTAAAAGTTCAGGATGTATTTCATTCCCCAAACAAGGAGGAAATCTTTCCTGGATCTTCAAAGAATTCCATTTTAGCTATGTGTTCTCAAAAATAAATTTAATATCCATAGCAGTTGATTGCACCTAGTTGGCTAAACAATGCTCCAGATTCAATAAATTTTCTAATTATTCCCATCTTCCTTTCTGGAGGCAATCTGGCACCAGCTTTAAGAGAAGGCAGGAAGATGGGTCTGTCTCACCCTTCCACCCTTCAAAGGCTTTATTAAATTACAAATTACATCTGCTCCCAAGAGGAACTCAAACTAAATAAAATATTGGGTCATTTGGAATAATATCTTGACTTGGTTTTACCTTAATTAATTTTATCATTATTCTACAAGAATCTAAAGCTTTCTTAACAAAATTTGAGAAATATAGTTAGATAACTAAATATATTGTGGGATTTAAAACCTGGTATGGGCATAAATAAGCCATTTTAGTTCATCCAGCTGCTTAGATAGCTCAACACCTAAATCATATATGAGTGACAATTTTTTTAATCCTATTTGAAATAAGATTTCTAAAGACAGACATTTTGTATTTTTTTTTCTAGTAGTCTGTTCTGGTGTTTAAGTCTTTCTTATGGTCAAGAGGTTATCCCTAATACTTGAATTCCCTTCTAACCAAGCATTTAAGCCCACTTGATATGAACAATTTAGAAATCTTAGGGAGATACATGACATTGACATTTGCTGAAAAATACTTGGAGTAGGATTACTGTAGAAACAACAAAGAATTGTATCAATCTGCAGGAATGTAAGCAGAAAAGGAAAATGTATAGCTGATTTCATCATGGATTTGCATGCAAATATGGATGAAGTAATGTATAGAAGGAAGAAAACAACAGGAAGAGAAAGCAGAACTTATATTAATGTCATTGGGAATGAATCAGTGGAGGAGAAAGATTTTAGGGTAATAGTGTGAAATAATTGGAAGAGATAAGGCCCAATTCAGAGAGAGTACTAAGATTTAAGGGAATTTTCTATTGAGAGAACAAGATTGATTGTACAAAACCCATACAATCTGCACAATAACTAGTGTACTGTTAAGTAGAGAAAGGAAGTAGATACATGAAAATATTAAGTGGTTTACCAGGAGAATGGGGTAGTGGTGCACTATCTAAAGAGGTAAGTAATCCACTGATTTTGAAGTACAAGTGAAGAAAAACTCCTTAATACTGTAATTGGAACAGTGTGTAATATGGGATTTTATTTAGTAAGGACATTTATAAAGGCCTTGGACAAATGAGGAATCACATTCAAGAAGTATCCATTTTGAACAGGTATTCAGCTGAATATAAATGAGAAGTAGAATATTTGCGGGGTGAATTTTGGAATAGCTGATTTAGACAAATGAAAGTTCATGTTTAATCCTGAATATTACCAGTTTCACAGTTAATCGAAGATTCTGCTTAAGGACAGAAGCTGGAATAGGTGAAGACTGTTCTCACCCAAAGTACATTCTTTGGTTCCTAAGCTAAGGATTTGTCATTGGTGAAGAAGGATGAACTCACCAAATACATATGTATATACTTGAAATTGTATGACCATTGTATTAGTTATTAAATGGAGCTTGTGTGATTCAGAGGCTACAGGATTGGCTAATATTTCACTTTACTGATGTTGAAAGTTTTTGTCTGAGATTGGCAGCTATTGGTAAGGATTACTGAGTATGTAACACTTTCCTGTTTGGTAGGGTAATATTAGCTGTTGATCTCTTTCCCCCTTAGAAATTAGACAGTAATGATCTCTTCTCATTCTTCATAGTACTTCCCAAGCTTTGGAGGTTCTCATAATTCTACAAAGTTCTGAATTTTTACTCTTCATACCATTTTAAAGGTTACTGTGGAGAAGCTAATTAGAATCCTGTGAATATGCTGGATTTGAACAGTAAATTTGGAACTTTTTAAAAATCTTAAACTGTAAGGAAAAGCTCAACTTGCTTTATTAAAAACCAAACATCATAAAGATAAGCATATTCAGTGAATAGAATTTTAGTGTCTTAAAGTTTAAAGTTGTAAACTCAGGGCTTAAAGTGAAGGTTATTGATTTCATCCATTATAATATTTTGCCCAATAACCCAGATTTGAAAGAGATTGAGAATCAGATACATTCTAGTCAGTGAACTTTTGATTAGGTAACAGTCTTTAAACCCAGAAAATGGCTGTAGTTCAACTCATTAAATATGCTACCCAGACAGTTTTCTAAGAGTCATAAGGATCCTGAAATGAGTCAGCCATGATCTCTGCCCTTAAGGGACTTCTGGTCTTGTGGGAAAGGGAAGACACAGCCCAATAATAATCCAAGGTGGAATATGTTGAAAATAGTAAGAGAGGTAAACATAGAACTCTAGAAGTGGATGAGATTACAGTTGAGTGGGTGGGGATAGAGAAGATCAGGTAAAGACTGGACCAGAGAGGATCAGTTAAGTGGTGACAGTTAAGTGGGCCCTGTCTCCAGCAAGGATCAGGCAGCCTGGGCACAGGAAATGAAATTTTCTGTTACTTTTTTGCAAGATGGAAAAGATTTGATTAAAAAAAGAGGTTGATGAAATAGAAATGATTGCCTCGAGCTGAATTATGGTATTAAATCTTAATAGATGGTTATGGTGAATTATCGGTATATTATTAAAATGTGTTGACAGATCAGGATAGGATGTTAAATACAGTGATTAGAAAAAAAACTTGTACCTCTAGTCTCTATAAAATTTGTATTTGAATTTTAGAGCTCTTACTAGAATTGATCAGAAAGTTATTATTGCCATATGGAACTTCAGTGAACTCATTTAGTCTGTTGTCCAGTATAGTTTATCTTGGTTAGGTGTGAATACATTTTATTTTAAAATATCTAGTTTCTATTAGTAATCTGGTCAAGTATTTGGCAAGAACTATTTTTTATATTTAACCTAAGTCATTTAAATGGTATTTCATCTTAAACTTTCTCAGTAGAGATGGAGATCAGCCATGTATATAATATCCTGGAAGACATTAATTTTCCCTTTATTTTATCTAAGCTTAAATAATTCCACTTTTGTTACCTTTACTTAGAAATCTTACTCCCCAACCTTTTGATAACCTTTTTCTCAAAATCTCTATATTCCATACATTTCCCCCACTTTCCCTTCATCCCATAGATATTTAGAGAGTGTGTTGGTCATTATCCTAAGTGCTGAAACATATCAGCCCTCTTTCCCTCACAACACAGAGGTATACTTTATTGGTTTTGGGACTGCATAGTCCTTATAGTGACTGTATACTATAAAGGAAGGGTGTGCCTATGAACTTTACAATTTTAATGACTTTCATGAAAAAAAATCATCAATGTCACTGGAAATGTTGGATTTTTTGTCTATTTCCAATTGATTTCAGTTTTTCTGGGAATATGATCAGCATTGATATTCTTGCAGTCTATCAGCATGTATACTTTAATGCCGCTTTTCGTTTGGTATGACAACTTCAGTTGGTTTATGTGAAGATTGTATATTCTAGTTCATCTTTCAGTCTGTTACCCTTCTCCATCTGTGAACTCTAGGGGAGGAATACCATAGAAATTTTTGGGAAGCAGGGCTATGATGGATTTTTAAAAAGGTAACAGGTTCTTCTATTTGTTCCTTGACCTCCTCTTCCTGGCTCCAACCTCTTCTCTTATTCTCACCCTGTGTTTCTTCACCCCCCAAAACAAACATAGAATCTATGACCATGAAGTGTCAGTAGACTTTGATTTAGTTTTGCATTTGAACTGATTGTGAATTCTTAGTTGTCATGAATGTTTCTGTAATAATTATTGGCAGCATCTCTTTCCACCTTTGTTTTTATTAATACTGACTTTCTATAAGAAATATAGAAAGTATTTCCCTTTCTTTTTTCTATAATTTCATATATTTAAAAATGACATCCCTCTCTCTTCTTTTGTCAAACTGGAAACATTATTTTATTGTTTGTTAATCTATGCTTCCATTTTCAGAAAAAAACAATCTGACACACACCTCTGCAAATAGCAGTTTGTTTTGTCTCCTTTGATTGGTATTTTTTAATACAAATTTCCTTTTTTATGGTCAATTTCTTTTGTAAATTCGTAGAAGCAGACACCAGAAAAATAAGCTCAAATATTAATCCAGATTCTGACATTGTCTAACAAGTCAAGCAGTTGACATTGTGCTTTCCTCTGTAAATGGGCAAATCCCTGAAGATTAATTAACTCATTCTAGTTTGGAAAAGAGTTCATCTTTATTTTTGAGCATGACTTATGAAAAATTTCCTGTTTGTGGATAAGTGCCTACACTAACTGTTGTAGAAGAACTTTCTTTTAGATCTGAAAGCCCTGAGCTGGAACTGTCATGGAAAATAGGCAATGGAAAAGTCTCCTAAAATTGCTTCAATTTAAACCAACTTGTTCCATTTATAAAACCATTTTATAGGCAGTTGGATTTCTGCATTTAGTGGGTACATGTGCAGTCAATGGTACCTGAAATGGAAAGCATATGAAATACACAATTCACATAAGATACCCTTCCTGGATAATGAAAATCATGGTGGGGAAATAAATCTTCAAGCAGGAGTCAGCATTTTAAGAATTTTTTAAAGGTATCTATACCCACTCTGAAGTAAGACAGGATAAAATAACCTCTTTGGTGAGAGAAAAATACTTCTTACTACAGATGGTGAACTGTGGAGAAATGCCCTGTATGTGGCATTGTGCATAATTATATTATTTTATCTTGTAACAGTTTATGAATTTTGCCTTGCTGGATGTCTGTCGTCTTTATCCTGTCTAATATGCATCTACTCAGTGTATACATACATACACACACAATTTGATTCCATAAATCCAGTTAAATTAGGTACTCTTAGCATTTTCTTAGCTATGTAACTGGGGTATGAAATCTCATACCAGAGATTTCAAAATAAAGAACATTTAAGGTCTCAGCCTCAAAAACAAAATCTGTTAATTACTAGTTCTCATAAGGAGAAGTTTGGGAACTGGAAGTTTCAAAATGAGTTCTATGAGCCAAGCTTGTTTAGGTGATGTTTTGTTTGGTAAAATAACATTGAGTTTTATGATATCAAATCTTAGAATTATTTATTTGGAACTCATGGGCACAAAACACAATATAGTATGTATTTATTAGGGATAGTTAAACTATAAAAATAAAACATCCTGAGTGGCACTTAGACAGGAGAACAATGTAAAGAGAATGAAAGGGGCTGTTTTTCAAGATTTCTGAAAGAAGGCAGTTTTGCACAAGTGAGTGAATTTTGCCTTTTTATGTTGGATATTGTTCTGGTTCTCATTCAGACTGGGTCACAAGTTCACTATAATAAATTTGTGATGACTGCAAAACCAAACCATCCCTTCAGGTCTTTGGAGAGAGATATGGAAAGAGAAATGGAGAAAACAAATATGTATTTCTGTAAGCCATGTTGTGTATAAAGGTGTTAAATATTAGAGTATTCATCATTCACTTCAGAACAGTGCCATTAGAAAGTGAATCTCTAGCAAGAGTTCTTCAGTAGCTCCCAAAAGTAAAGTTATATTTTTGAGGTCCGATACATCATTGATGTGGGAGGAGAATTATTTCCATATGTGTTAGAGTTAGCTTATATTTGAAGTTATTTAAAAAGAAAACCCTTGGACCTCATTAATTCAGAATTCTGTTAATTTGTAAACAAGATTGCCTGAGGGAACTTTTAAACTTCTTAAGAGAGTAAACTCTTCTAATACTTTAGAAGTAGCTTCTGGTATACTAATTTAAAATAGTTATTTGTATGTGAAGAAAAAATTTTTGCTAGGCAACATTTTGTTTTCTCTAGCTATGGTATATACAATAATCCCTCTCTGAGTCTGAATTCCCTTAATCAAAGTTTGAGCCAGTGCAGACTTGCTTCTATGTATTTTCCGAACCATCTCAAGAATTTTGGATCAAGATTATAGATACTCCACTTTCTATACTCCCAGTTGTGAATTAGGGAGTGTTATCTAGGGACTCAAAATTAAAACATTTGAATGGAAGATTGTATAAAGGACAAAATGTCATAATATTTTATTCATAAAATAGAAAAGTACATTTACAAGGATTTCACTAAAATTATGAAGGTGAATGATCCAGGAAAATTTGCAGTCATCAGGTAATGGTAAATGAGAGTTAACTGTATAGCATCCTTTAGTGCTCATTTACCAAATAACAATATTCCTTTACATATTGTGCTGTTTTCACCATTTTATTTTGGTGAACATTTACATGTATTTATAAGAGTTATCCTAGCATCACTTCTAACCACAGTTTTCTGAACTCTGCAGAGTGTGGCATTCAACTAAGGAGAGAATTCTGAGGGAGCCCAAGGTCCTAGGTCATAGGCCAAAGATTCTGTTCTTAGATTAGGACCTAAGAAGATATATATTTTTATTTTTTAATTAAAAATTATTGGGGTGAAATTAATCAATAAAATCCAATAAGTTTCAAGTATACCATCCTACAGTATGTCTAATATATATTTTATTGTATGTATACCACACAGTTAGATTTCCTTCCATCACCAAATATTTGACCCCTTTTACTCTTATCTACCTCCCTTTTCCCCACTTCCCTCTGGTAACCAATAATCCACTGTCTATGTCCTTAAGTCTCTGTTTGTCATGTTTGTTTGTTGCTTTCAGTTTTACATCCCAGATATGAGTGATCATGTGGTTTTCAACTTTTTCTGTCTGACTTATTTCGCTTAGCATGATTATTTCAAGATCCATCCATGTCATCACAAATGGCAATATTTCATCTTTCTTTATAGCTCAGTACTATTTCATTGTATATATGCACCACATCTTGTAGCTTATTTATATAGGCTCGTTCTTGTTTTTGGAGATAGTCCTATAATGATATGAACTTTCCTCTTATGACTGCTTTTGCTGTGTCATAAAAGTTTTGATATGTTGTACTATCATTATCATTCATTTCTATATATTTCTTGATCTCTATTTTTATTTCTTTTCTGACCCAGCATTCTTTAGTAGCATGTTGTTTAATCTCCATGTATTTGTGGTTCTTCTCTCTTTTTACAGTTGCTCTCCAGTTTCAAAGTGTTGTGATCAGAGAGTAAGGTTGATATTATTTTAACCTTCTTATATTTGTTGAGGCTATCTCTGTTCCCCAGTATGTGGTCAATCCTAGAAAATATTTCATGTTCACTAGAGAATAATGTATAAGCAGCTGCTTTTGGATGAAAGGCTCTGTAAATGTCAATTTTGTCCAGCTGGTCTAATGAATCATTTAAGGATGTTATTTTCTTATTGATTTTCTGTTTGGATGATCTGTCCATATCCGACAGTGGGATATTTAGGTCACCTAGCATGATAGTGTTTTGGTTTGTTTCTCTACTTAGTTCTGTTAGTAATTGCTTCATATATTTTGAGGCTCCCTGATTGGGAGCATAGGTATTAACAAGTGTTATATTTTCTTGGTGTATGATTCCCTTTATCATTATGAAGTGTCCCTCAGTATCTTTCTTTACCTTTTTAATCTTGAAGTGTGTTTCATCCGATATTAGTACTGCTACTCCCACTTTTCTCTGAATGCCATTTGCTTTAAATATCATTTTCTACCCTTTCACTTTGAGTCTGTATTTGTATTTGGAACTGAGAAGTGTTTCCTGGAAGTGGCTAATGGTTAGGTTTTGATTTTTGATCCAATCTGCAACCCATATGCCTTTTTAATGGCAAATTTAGTCCATTTACATTTAGGGTGATTATTTTAATACGAAGTTTTCCTATAACCATTTTTGTTTTGCTTTCTGGTAGCTCAGTGTTTCTCTTGCTTCCATATCCTTGTGTTTCTGGATTTTTGTTTTTGTTTTTGTTGGTTTGGTTTTGTAGGTTTTCCTTCTTTCCCTCTATATTTTATGTTAGATCATTCAGTTTTGAGTCTTTGGCATGTGGTTAGCATTACTTATATGTAGAGGATAGTTATATGTATATATTATATAGTAGTCCATTTTCTTCTGTGTGTGGCTCATCTCCATTCCCTTTTGCAAATTTGGATCTTTGAATCCTCCCCTTTTCTGTTATTGTTTTCTCAATTCATCCCTATGTATGCTGAATGCTCATTACTATTTTGTAATAGCAAATCTCTTACTGTTTAAGCTTATAATGATCTGTTCTTAATAAGCATTGCACTACTCTGCTTCTTTCTGCCTGCTAGTCACCTTACTCATAATTATGTATTTTTTTGTCACTTTGTTTTTAGGTGAGCTGACTCCTTCCTTTCAGTATTTTCTATAATTCAGACATAGTACTGGAGAATTCCCTCAATTTTTGTATGTCTGGAAATGTCTTTATTTCTCCTTCATATCTAGAGGAGAGCTTAGCTGGGTACATTATTCTTGGCTGGCAGTCCTTTAATTTAATAGTTTGAATATTTTATTCCAAACTTTTCTGGCTTATAAGGTTTGTGCTGAAAAGTCCGACAATAATCTACTGGGTTTTCTTTTATAGGTTGCCATCTTCTTTTTCCTGGCTGCCCTGAGTATTCTTTCTTCATCGTTTTTGGGTTGAGATAATTTAGTGTTTCTAATTGTTATCCTATTCATTATTTAGTAAGATATTATTTTAGACTTCATGTGTTTGTGTATTTTCACTTTTTTCTTCTAGTCATACCATTGTGGTTGGAGAAGAAGTCACTTGATATGATTTTAATCTTCATAAATTTGTTGAGCATTGATGTGTCTTAGAAAATGTTCCATGTATACTGGTAAAGAATATATATAGTCTGCTGCTTTGTGGTGAAATGCTCTGAAAATATTAAATCCGTCTCATCAAGTGTGTCATTTAAGGTCACTGTTTACTCATGGATTTTTTATTTGGAAGATCTATCATTCATGTCAAAGTCCCGTACTATGTCTATATTATTGTTGACCTTTTTCTTTATGTCTGTCAATATTTGCTTATATTTTTAGATACTCTTTTATTGGGTGCATAAATATTTACAAGAATTATATCTTCATTAGATTGATTCTTTTATCATTATAAAATGTCCTTCTTTGTCCTTTATTATAGCTTTTGTTGTAAAGTCTATTTTGTCTGATAGTCCTGCTTTTTCTGTTTCCATTTGCATGAAACATTTTTTTCTATCTCTTTAGTTTAGTATGTCTTTGGAACTGAAGAGGGTCGTAGATAGAATATATGTAGATCTTGTTTTCTTATCCATTCAGCTATTCTATGTCTTTTGATTGGAGCATTCAATCTATTTTAATTTAAAGTGATTTGTGATAGGCATATAGTTATTGCATTTTTATTATTCATATTTTTGAACTTTTCTCCTCTTGTTTTTTATATAGAAATCTCTCTAACATTTCTTGTAATACTGGTTACTGGCGATGAAGTTCTTTACTTTTTGTTTGTTTGTTTGTTTTTGTTTTTGTGTTTTGTCTCGGAAGCTCTTTATCTCTCCTTCAATTTTAAGTGTTAGCCTTGTGGAGCAGAGTAGTTTGGGTTGTAGGTCTTTGCCTTTTATTACTTTGAATATTTTGTACTAATTCCTTAGGCTTGCAAAGATTCTGCATATAAATGAATTGACAGTCTTATGGGAGTTCTCATGTAGGTAAATAACTGCTTTTCTCTTACTCCACTGACTTACTCCACTCAGCCCAGTACCCTCTGTGTCCATCCATGTCGTTACAGATGGCAAGATTATATTCTTTTTTAGGCTGAGTAACATTCCATTTTATATATGCACCACCTCTTCTTCATCTATTCATCCATAGATAGACACACAGAATGCCCCCATATCTTAGCTACTGTAAATAATGCTTAATGAACATATAGAGTAACATGTCCCTTCAAAGGAGTCTTTTGGCTTTCTTAAGATATACACCCAGAAATGGGATAACTGGGTCATTCCTTGTCTCTTTTTATGGTCTTTGTTTTAAAGTCTATTTTGTTTGGAAAAGCTACCCTAGCTTTTTTTTTTTTTTCATGAAACATCTTTTTTCTTTCCTTTACTTTCAGTCTATGTGAGTCTTTTGATCTCATGTGAGTTTCTTGTAGGCAGCATATGTTAGGGTCTTGTTTTCTTTATCCATTCAGTCACCCTGTCTTTTGATTGGATCCATTTATATTTAATCCATTTACATTTAAAGTAATATTTGCTAGAAATATAGTTAACATCATTTCATTATTCTATTTTTATTTTTATTTTTTTATCTTTCTTAAAGAAATCTCTCTAACATTTCATGTAATACTGGTTTGGTAATGAACGCCTTTGTCTTTTTCTTGTCTGGAAAGCTCTTTATATGTAGTTTGATTCTAATGACAGCTTTACAGGGTAGAGTAATCTTGGTTGTAGATCCTTGCTTTTCATTACTTTGAATATTTCCAGCAAATTCCTTCTGACCTACGTATTTTTCCATTTTGGAAATCAGCTGACAGTCATATGGGAACTCCCTTTTGGTAATTAACTGCTTTTCTCTGATACTTTTAAGATTCTCTCTTTGTCTTTCAACTAGCATTTAAATTATGATGCGTTTTGCTTTAGGCCTCTTTGGATTCCTCATATTTGGGACTCTGCACTTCCAGGGTGTGTGTGTCTAATTCATTCACCAGATTAAGAAAGTTTTCCATCATTATTTCCTGTAGTAGGTTTTCAAATTTTTGCTTTCTTTCCATTTTGGTACCCCTGTGGTGAGAATGTTGTTATGCTTGATGTTGTCCCAGAGGCCCCTTAAACTGTCCTCATGTTTCTGGATTCTTTTTTCTTGTTACTGTTCTGATTGGGTGTTTTCTGCAACCTTACCTTCTAAATAGTAGGTTCGAATTCTGCTTCATTTAATCTACTGTTACGTCCTCCTAAAGTATTTGTCATTTCAGTTATTGTATTCTTCATTCTTAACTGGTTCTTTTTTTACGTTTTCTATCTCCACTTTCATGTTTCCTATCTTTTTGTTAAAGTTTTTACTGAGTTCTCTACTCTTCCCCTAAGTTCAATGAGCATCCTTATAATCAGTGTTTTAAATTCTGCATCTGGTAGATTGCTTGTTTCTATTTTGTTGAGTTCTTTCTCTAAAGCTTTGTTTCATCCTTTCATTTGGGACATGTCTCTTTGTTTTCCCATGTTGTCTGCCTCCTTGTGTTTGTTTTTATATATTAGGTTGAGCCACTATGTTTCTCAGTCTTAGGAGAGTGGTCTTATGTAGTAGGTGTGCTGTAGGACCCAGTGGCGGTTTTCCCTGGTTATCTGAGCCAGGTGCTCCATGTATGTCCCTTGTATGGGTTATGTGTGCCTTTCTATTGTAGTTCAGCCTTGATTGCTATTTGCCCATTAATGGGAGGGATTGACACTGGGGATGATTTGTTGTGATGACTGGCCACGTCCATTGGGGGATCTCTTATGAAGGGGCTGACCCTACAGAGCAGAATTCACTTTAGCAGGGCTCTGGTGCCTGCCCTGTCTGCCTTTTGAGCGTGTTGCCCTCAGATGTTATCTTGGGTGGTGAACAGCTCAGATGGAAGCTGGCCACCAGGTATGCAGCCCAGGCCATTATGGGAGGGGCCTTACCTCAGGCAAGTTCAACTCCAGCCTGTGCCCTGCTTTGGGTCACGTGGTATAAGCCACCAAGAAATCTGCAGATCCCACCACTTATGCTTGGCTTGGAAGTACCTCGAATGGCCAAGCTGTAAACTGAGGTTGTTTGCTGCTCTTCTTAGCCTTGGGGCTGCTCAGTAAGATGTACATGGGATGCCAAGGCTAGATGCTGCTTCTTTAGGTTTTGTGAACCTTTGAGAGATTTTCGGAAAGTCTGCAGCATGAGCCAAGACAGGCCATTTGTATGGAAAAGCCAGTGGACGCGTTTTGGGTGGGACTGTGCTTTGATAGGGGCTGAGTCTTTGGGAATCATCAAGATGGAGTGACCATTATTAGCTATGGAGTCTCAAGATATGGCAGCCACCTGTATCTGCAAACTGGGTGATGGAGGGCACAATAAAGGAACAGTGCCCTCTGACAGCACTTTTGTCTGAGGAGAAAGCTGCTTTTCTAGCCTTCTCCCTGAAGCCAGACAACTCAGGTCCTCTCCATGTGTCCCTGGCACCCTTTTAAGCAGCTGCCACAGTGCTGGAGCTTAGATTGAGTGAGTCTATCAGTGAGTAAGTGTCTGTGTGGGCCCCTTAAAAGAAATGTCTGTGGCTCCATCAAACTCTGTCTCACTCAGACACAATCTTCTTTGGTTTTTAGAGCCATGGTTCTTTTGCTGGCACTGGAACCCTGGGCTGAGGAATCCTTGCTTTTCCTGGGAGACCTCCACAATCAATATATTTCTTCCTATCCTCAGCTACTATAAATGGGTGTGAGACCAGCTAATTTTGCATCTTTGCCCCTCTTACCAGTCTCCAAGTGGACTCTTCTGTGTATCCTCAGGAATCCCATTCAGCTAGACTTCAGGTGACTCTCAAGCATTAGTATTCTGTAGTTTAGTTGTAATTTTGATGTGGTTGTGAGAGTAAGCAAGCACAGCATTTACCTATTCCAGCATCTTGACCAGAATACTAGGATTAATCTTGTTTGGAACTCTCAGCAATTTGTGGACTTGTATTTTCATTTTCTTTTCTAGGTTAAGGAAGTTTTCAGTCATTATTTCTTCAGATACGTTCTCAATCTTTTGCTCTCTCTCTTCTCATTCTGGTAGCCCTATGGTGCAAATGTTACGCTTGATGGTGTATTAGAGGTTCCTTAAAGTTGCTTCAGTTTTTAAATTCTTTTTTCTTGTTGCTGTTCTGATTGTATGTTTTTTGTTGCTTTGTTGTATAGATCACTGATTCAATTCTCTGCTTCATCTAATCTGGTGTTGATTTCTTCTAATATATTCTTTCTATCAGTTATTGTATTCTGCATTTCTACCTGACTTTTTTATTTTCTATTTCCTTTTTTATGTTTACCTTTATTCTTTGCTGCATTTCTTAATAAGTTCCTTGAGCATCCCTATAACAGTGTTTTGAACTCTGTATCTGGTAGGTTGTTTGCCTTTATTTTTTTTTTCTTTTTCTGAAGTTTTCTCCTGTTCTTTCATTTGAGACATGTTTGTTTCTTCATTTTGACTGCCTCTCAGTGTTTATTTTCATGTATTAGGTAGATCTGCTATGTTTCGCAGATTTGGCATGGTGGGCCTACATTATAAGTCTCCTATCAGTTCTAATGGCGCAGTCTCCCTGATCACCTGAGCCCAATGCTTTAGGATTGTCCCTTATGTGCTTTGTTTGTGCCCTCCTGCTGTTGTTGAGCCTTTATTGCTGTTGACATGTCTGTGGGTGGGATTGACTCTTAGGCTGGCTGTCTGCAGATTGACTATACCCATAGACTATGAGCTGCTATGCGAGGGATGACCCCACAGTTCTCAATTTGTCCCAGCTGGCTCTTGTTCCTGCTGAAATCACCCTTCAAGTTTGTCACTCGTAGGGCTAACCAGGTGGTGATCTGTTGTAGTCTGAAGCTGGCCTCCGGCAGTTAGCCACTGCCTGTCATTAGCTTCAGGCTACGTGGTAGATGGTACAACATGATCTGCACTTGGTTGGTGCCTTTGCTGAACCTGCAGATGTGTGAGAGAGAACAGATGTATAGATGTGTGGTTGCCAGCAGTGCCAGGCTTGGTGAAGCTTAGCAAATGTCCCAGGGCATCCCTAGGCCTTCCCCTTCCTGACTGCTGCCCACAAGTCTCAGCCTCTGAAAGAGCCTCGGGTGATACACAAGTTGGTTGAGGAAAGGTCTCAGGGAATCACCAGGATGGAGTGAGCAGATTTTACCAAGCCAATGCTGATTCAGATTTGGCAGTATGAGGTGAGGGCTCAACACAGATAAGAAGGCAAATACTCATAGGCTGCAAGGGAGGCAGGCTCAACACAGGGACAATGGCAGTTGAGCCTTCAGCCCTTGTTCTGAAGCCACATAACTCAGTTTTTCTGTCTCTGGCACCTCTAGAGCCACCCTCTGTTCATTGGAGCCCAGGGTGCATGGAAGCAAGATAATCTGTGTGTGGGCCCTTTAAGAGGATGCCTGGGTTTTTATCTCACCCAGAGGGATGGAGGCTAGATGTTCTTGGGGAATACTCTTCCTGACAGCGGTTCTCCTTGCTGAGACCTCTTGCTCTTCCAGTGGGACCCGCACAGCTGAGATATTTCTTTTGACTTTCAGCTGTTGTATGTGGGTGTGTAGCCAGCCTCTTTTGTGTCTTCACCCCTCCTATCAGTCTCCATGTGGCTTCTTTATATCTTTAGTTATAGGACTTCTGTTCAGCTCATCTTCAAGTTCCTCATGTTTATCATTCTATGATTTACTTGTAATTTTATGTGGATATGGGAAGAAGCAAGCTGAGCATTTGCTTACTCCTCCATCTTGACTACATCATTCATAGAATTCCAGTCTACCCTTTCAACATGTTTCATCAGGGAGAGACTTATCTTTGATTCTATATTTTCACTGTACAATCTTTACCTGTGTGACCTTATGGATGCCTACTGCTTAGGACTCAAGTTCATATCTTCAGCTTAAGCTTCTGACATTTTAGGCACCTGTCTCTAAAGGCATTGCAAACTGAACGTGTTCAAAACAACTGACCACTTTTCTCTCTAAGCTTCCCCTTACCATATCCCCTTTTTGGATGAATGGCCTGCCTTATCACTGGTCATTGAGCTCCCTGAGAGTAGGGTGACCTTATCTTTTTAACCCCTATGCCTAACCTGATTTCTGACATGAAGTAGACATTGGAATGTTTGTTAAATGAATGTGTGCATCATGGAATATCTGTTTGTAGGCATCTTTATGTTTATAAGTATAGGGGGATGTGAACCTGGCAAAAATAAAATAAATCTTTAGTAAAATTTTTTAAAGTATAGGTAATATATTATTGGGTAAAATGAGCAATAAGTAAATAAATATGTGTGTCTATCTAATGTATGTATGTATGTGTGTGTGTGTATGTATATATATATATATATGCATGTATGTATCTGTCTATCTGTCTGTCTGTCTATCTATCTATCTATCTATCTATCTATCTATCTATCTATCTATCTAATAGTTACAGGTTGTTTTGAGCACTTATTTTCACACCAGAAGATTTGTCTGAGAATTATCATTAACTATTCTCTGAGGTCTCAATGTCCAATTCTGCCAAAGAAGCCCACAATCACAGGCAACATGAAGATGAGAACAAAGCTTTGCCTTCTAAAAATTCTTTTATTGGGTACTTTACAATCACTTTTTGCAATCACTTTTTGCTCCAACCCCTTAGAACTCCAGCTTTCTTCTTTGAACTAAGTACTGTCCATATAATGCTCTGGTTCTGGGAAGCTTTGATCAAAATTCCTGTCAAAGGAAAAAAGAGAGTGATGGTGGTGGTGATAATGACAATGATAGTTAACCTATTTTGATTGTTTTTTAATAGTCTTAGGACTGTGCTAAGTGTTCTTTCTGTATTATCTGAGTTAGCTCTTACAATAGTTCAATGGGTTAGATGTTACTATCTTTAACCCTATTTTAGAGATGAGGAAACTGAGATTCCCAAGATCACACAGTGAATGAGAGAGGGATTCAGGTTGAGATTGAAATCTGTGGGATTCAAGACATCTTTGTGGCCTCTTCCCCACTCCTCAGCCTGATTTTAATGGTTGTGAGGTACATGCTTTCCTAGAGGAGATAATTTTTCCTAGAACCATTGAGTTAGGAGGATCTCTATAGGTCACATAATGTTGCCTATGAATCTACATATACTAGATATGAGACATTATAACTTCTGTTAGTACTTTGATGTCCTAATTTGAAACTCTTAATACCTCAGTATCTATGAAAGCTATTATCACCATTTATGGAAAAATAGGGACTGAAGCAGGTAAACGACTTGCAGAAAGCCATTTGTTAAGATTGTGACAGCTGGGACTAGAATCTAAGTCTCCTAAAACCTAATTAATTTTTTTCTTCTATTTTAGTATTTGGAGGTATATGTTTGGAAACACATTTCTAATCATTAACCAGTAGATACACATGACTGCTTTGTGTTCTGAGATATATCAAATGATATATATTTTTAAATTTGGAGAACAAAGGATTACTATTAGTTACGAGCTTGAGAATCACCCCAAAAGTATTTGTCTCATTTGCCTTCACCCAAGGGCCCTCTTGATTTCTTCAACTTAATTAAAATAAGTCTATTGCCCCATACTTCCCAGAACCTCCTGATAAAGTCTGACTCCTGGGTCTTCCCACAATATTTGCTTTAATACAGCTACTCTTCACAAGGAAAAGCCAAAAATGCTTTGGGGCTAGGAGATGAAAATACTAGAATACCAGGTTCTGAAAATTCTGCTTCCTCTCTTGTTTATTTTCCCAATAAGGCCCTTTCAGCACAGTCTCCAGAAATGAAAAGCAGATGGTGCTGATGCTGATGGTGATGTGTTTGTATATGGACAAGGGATAGGGGTGAGGAACTTTCATTTGAAGAAACCTGACTCTGAGATAAAGCCATTCTGAGCAACAAGTCATCAGCATACTCTTCTTAACTGTTTCTCTTGCTGGAACTTTGTCCTACAAAGCTGCTCTTTTGCTACTGTGTGTAAGATTGCCCCATCAGCCCATTGGAGCTGTTTCTGCAACCTCCAACTAAGGGAGTTAAAGATGACCTGGTATAAAACCTTCTACTGCTTTCTTTGCAGAATGTAGATGTATGTGGGGGAGGTGCTCTACAGGATTGTGCACTTTAGCTCTGCTTTAACTTTAGTAAAACCCATATTTAAGTTAGGTCAGGAGCAAGAATAGTCACTGTGGCTTTGACAGATACAGCAATTTCTGAATCCATAGTTGAAAAAAATTATCTTAACAACCAGGAATATGTATAGGGGGTAGGGAAATGAAAGCTTTTCCTATATGTAAAATTAATTAAACTATTGTTTTCATTGACACCCTGCAGTTCTCCTCTTGATCAGAAATATTTAGGAAATTTATGTGTGATAATAACTTTCAAATACAATATTTCCAAATGTCAAGTTAATGTGATCAGGGAGCAAAAAGATTCAAGTGCTCAGTATGAGTTTCACGTAACGTCTGCTTCCACAAGTGCTTTTGGGACCCTTTCAGGCAAAGACAGTCGGGAAACTTGACTTATTTGCTACACATGAAGGTGAGGTTGGGCACATTCATCCCATATTTCTTCATTTTTAAAAACGAAGATGAGGCTTTCTGAGTATAATCTATTATTGCAGAAAAAATAAATTATCTCATTTTAGTTGTAAACAAAAATATTTATAAATGAAAAATGGGGTTATTTGTTAGGATGAAGAAAAGCTGGCTATTACAATAGCATATTTTGAATAATGTAACCCCTTAGCTGTAATTACTGAATTTTTTGAATAGTAAAGCAATAATCTCGTAATTCTAAAAATTCATTCAGCTTTCTGTAGGCATTTAAGAGTTACTGTTTGTTTTTTTGGGGGTGGAAGTAACATCTTTCTCAGATATTTTTTTGGAACATGACCACTACTGAATAAAAGGTTCTAGTAATACATTATATTTCTTCTGTATAATTTTATGGTTTATGATGATCTGGAGATAAAAATGAAAAAAAAAAGAAAAGCCAAGACTCTCAGCAATGGATTAGTTATTCTGAATATTTTATTTTTAAAACAGTGATATTATGTAAATTAAACAAAATGTCAAATAGACTTGTTGGTATTTAGGCTGAGAGTTAAACCAAGGCTTTCTCAGGTACAGAACTGATCAGTGACTAGACTTTTTGATTCTTCCAAGGAGGTCCTTCATAAGACAGGTTAGCTTCTGTCTAAGACTGCCCCTGAAGCCATGTTGCATTAAGTCTAATTCTGTTATTTTATCACTGTGGCTCCACATTAGACACTGATGAAGTTTTGTGACCCCGTGGTCCTAGTTGCAACTAAAGTTGTTAATAATTGTAAAAAAGAATACCACAGTTGTTATGAAACAATGACTGTCTTGAGCCACAAGCAATCCTTTATCCTTTAGGCTATAGGTTCCTTACTTTCTTCCTAATTCCTTTTGTGGATTTTGTGGGGGTACAGTCAGGGAGTACAAATTGTTAAGAACTGTGAAGAGTCTGGTATTTTTGCCTGACTTGAAAGTCAGCAAATTACCCTGAGACAGTTTCATGCATGCTAGCAGTAGCAGTATCCAGGGTATCCAAAGTTGTCCTGGTACTCTGAGCTCCAGTATCCATAAGATGTTGGGTGATGTCTGTACACTCAATGAGATGCATTAAAGGTGGACTCTGAGCTTAAAGAGCTCAAATCTTTTATAATGGGCAGTAAGCACACTAGCCCTTTGCTCCAGAGAGAGACATTATCTTTATACTGGAAGCTAGTCATCTCTAGCTTCCAAGGCTGTGAGCAAACCTGTTCTTTCCTTCAGTGTGAGACACTATATTTGCCTTCCAAGGCTGTTTGCCATAAAAACATTCTTGAAAAGATATTCCAGAACAAAGGCACTTACTTAGTGTGTCTGTTCACAAGATGTGCAGAAACACAAGAGCTCCATAGAGAATTGTTTCCTAACATAAACTAAGGCCAAGATGGACTCTGAAGAACTGTTGGCCTTATCCATCCTTGGATAAGTCAAAGCAGCACAGTCATCACCATCATTACTATTTCTATTTTCTGGAAGAAGAAGGTCCTAAAACTACTTCATCTCTCCAAAACAAAAAGTCTGTACTCCATACCTAACTCCATGTTTATCTAGGAGATTAGAGAGGATTTTTCTTGGCCACCATTCTTTGTCTTATGACTGGAGATTGAGAGCCAATGTTCTAAAAGTTACCATGCTACTTTGATTTACCAACATCCCCTCACTTAAAAGCAACAACAACAATAAAAGTGACCTGACTGAGGCTTTACATAGCCGCAGCTCAGAGGCTCAAAGCTTTTAAAGGGCAAGACCATTTTACTGGATGGAAAGAGATGGTATTTGGAAGCTCAGGCCAACAACTACCAGTCCCTGGAAAAAAATCAATCTCCCAATATAGTCTTTTAAAAGTCTCTGGATCAAGGGGTCAAGAAGGCAGCCAAAATATCTGTTTATTTTTTATATTTTATTCATTTAGATAGAAATGCTATTTTTAAATAAGTGTGCTATACAATCTGAAATTAACGAAAATATATTGAGTTATAGAGCTGTGTCAGTCACAGAAGTCTAAAAATGATTCTGTGTCTTTAAAACTTATTTTGCCTTAAAAATACTTTTTATTTCTCTCTTCTGTGATCCTGGGACTTCCAGTCTGTAAAAAGGCTGTATTGCCAGGTTATATTTCATAGACTCTTAAAGTTTGAAGGACTAGTTGAGTCCTATATTCCAGCCTGGTCCCCAAGGCTAAGTCCTTGCTGTATCCCCTTGCCAGAGGGTCGTTCACATTCCACTCAGAAAGGTAGCTGAGGCATCCCAGCTCTGGGCTGGGTGAAGCTCTGGATCTATTCTAGGTTCCGTCATTGACTGGCTATGATATTTTGTTGATATCACGTGTCTTTTCACAGCCCAAGTGTAATCACTCTAAAGAGAGAGAGGCCAGATAATCTTGTAGTGTTCTACCAGCTCCAATATGCCTCTGATGGGTCTCTGAGTTCTGGAATATGTTTGTTGCTGTTGTTGTTGCTGTTTTTTGATAACAGAAGTCACGTATTTATTTTAGCAAAATAAGAACATATAGATAAAAAATAATACTACTTAACCCTATTAACCAATTTTAGTGCACATTTTTAGTCTATTTCAATTTTGTGTGTGATAAAATTTAGATCATATTGTTCTGTAATTTGTCTTTTTTACTTAAGTATCATAAACATCTTACCATTGCAGCTGGGCTGTATCCTTAAGGCTTTAGAGAGCTGTTGAAGAGTTTTAAGTAGGTTTCACTATATGTTATCTCTCTCTAGATTAGAGATAGAGAAGATAGAATACTTTTATACAATTTTGAATTTGATTCATTCCATTCTTTATTGCTTTCTGCACAGAAAAAGAACAGCTCATGGTAGACTATTTTAGAAGTTTAGTCATATTGAGATGCTACATTATTAACACTTGCATATGTACATTTATATGTTATGAATACAATTTAGAATGGCACATTTTAAGATAATCACATGGAGACTAATTATACCACAATCAAAATTATCAACTATAAATATCATACAGCCCTCAAATCAAACATTGATAATCATTTAGCCAGTATTTAGTAGCATGTGGGCCAACTGTTACCAAAAAGCTTTTAGTGACCAAATTTATTTAAGATTCTTTTATTCTATACAGCTTCGAAAAGATCTAAGGTCGTATACAAAATTAAACAGTATAAATATAGGACCTCTAAAATTTGAAAACCAAAGAGACCAACTAAAAGAACCAGAAAGGTGGATGTCATGAGGACTAGCCAATCCAACAGTATGTTGCCTAGCAACAAAAAGTAAATAGGAAAATACATTGGCTTGTATAGTTTTTATTGCTGCAGAAAAATGTCTCTGCTTTTCCCCAGACAAATTTTATTCTGAAACTTATTATATGGGCTCTCGTGTGAGAGATAATAAGTTATAGTAGACATCTTCAACTACAGTTTTGCAAAGGAACAACAACCCTGTTGAAATGGATAATTCCCGTATTGACCTTCTACATAAGATGTGAGAGTGTGATATTAAATCGTAATTCAGTTTAGACATACCTTTGGAGGCTGAAATAATATGATCCAGGTACTTGGCTTTCTGGTGATTTAATTTAATACAGAAACAGTACTTGGGAAATGTAGGTGATTGTCTGGCTACCATGCCCAGTTGACTCTTCTCAAGGGGTTAGATGCCTCAGGAAAACCATTAACTGATGATAGCTTGCATAGGAAATCACATTGGAAATCTCAGTCAGATAACTCTAGGACCCAAGGTCCAGCTTGATTCATGTTTTGAGTAGGTGTTTCATTGAATGAATAACTTGCCAGGGTCCATAGCATAGACAGATTCTTTCTTCCCTCTTAGTATTCTCTCTCTACTAGAAACCACCTTACATGAATCTGTTTTTTTTTTTTTTTTGTATACTGCCCAACTTTTCTCCTTATTTATCTCTTAATGATCTTCACAACTCCCTTTTCTCCTTACTGGTTTTACCCTTGTGCAGCCTACAACTGCCATGTTTCTGGACAATGGCCGTCATGGAATGCAAGCACAATTGCATTTCAAAAATGCAATTACCATTGCAAAAATAGGAAAAAACCCAGCAGTAAATGACTGGTTAAATCATGAAATAACAATATGATGGAATCCTATGCAGCTGTTAAAAAGATGTCATTGAGGAAGATTTAATGATATGAATAAATATTTCTTAACATTTTAAGTGGGGGAAAACATGTGTATGTGATTATATGTGTATTTCTCTCAATAGACGGAGAGAGAGAGAGAGAGAGACATATCTATATCTAGAAAGAGGGAAAGACACAGACACAGAATGTACAGATTTGGGTAGTGGAATTGAAGGTGTTTTTTTTTTTTTTACATTTTGACTTTCTGTATTTTTAAAGTATTCTATAATAAACATGAATTATTTGTGTTTAAACAAAAGACATAAAATATAAAATTCCTTGACACAGAATACAAAGTCCTTTAATATGTGCTCAATATATAGTCTTTTAGCTTATGTCTTTGATGATCTCCTATCCTTGTATGCCCTGTAAACTCCAGTTGCACAGCTCCACTTGAATTTTCCCAAATGTTCTGGGATCTCCCAAACCAGAGTGTGAGCTCCTGGTGGCAGGTGGTGACCAGGTCTTAGCCATATCTGTATCTCCTGCCTTTAGTGCAGTGTCCAGCACTTAGCAGGTGCTTAGCACCTGTTTGTTGAATGAATAGTCAATGTACCATGCTCTTCTTCCAATTTTAATCACACTCTCTCTCCTCCTTCCTAAACACTGGTGCACTTCTGCCCTTACACTTTCAAATCACTGGCAGAAGCATGTATTCGAAATGCAAACAGGTAGTTTCATTCTCAAATGGTGGACCTTACAGCACACAACTGGCTGTGGTGTGTGAATGTGAATTTGGGGATAGTTGCTAATGTTTCCAGGGGTGTTTAATTACAAATCTTATATATGTCCTTGCCCTTGTACATTACTTAACCTCTTATTAGGTTCATTCCCTGTCTACTTCACAAAATCATTTTAGGACTTATTTTGAACACATAAAAGATGGAAACCTTCCAAAGGCATCCTAACTATAAAAATCTGCAGGATTCATTTCCATCCTGAAATGACATATCTGTCTCTGTTTTCCCCTAAAAGTAAAATCAGACTTTGCATAAATAGTTCGGTTTAAACAGCACCACCCAATGAAGTTTTCTGGTCAGTTTTATTTCTAAAACAATAATTAAGCATGTTCTTCAGTAACATCTATTTTCTTTCCTTTCCCCAAGGAGGGATTTTGTATTACGTCTTTTTATCTTTGCTCAGGACTTTGGCATGTGTGAGTTTTTAACTATTTTGAATATAGTTAAAGGCATTGTGGTAGAAACAAACACATACCAAGACTGTATCAAATAATAACCATTTTAATACCATCATCCTGCATGCCTTTAGAAATAAATTTTAATACCAGTGAACAATTTCAAAAACTCTTCCTTCTCCAGCTACTGTAAGAATCCCAAACTTCCTTTGGCAGTTTTCTGAATGGTGAAGGTTCATTTTTGTCTATATTTAAGTAGCAAGTATGATATAGATTTCTGTAAGAACAAAAAACTAATGGCAAGAAACCAGCCACCTGCATTAATCAATACAGTACATGGGAAAGTGAGGTAGAAATTATGACAGGTGGATCTTTCTCTTTCAGTCTCTTTCTGACTAATTGAGTGCATGAATTTATCTTTCTAAATCTTAAGGACTTTCTTCAGAAAATATCAGTTAATAAGTACCTCAGATTGTTTTATTAATGAGAAGAGTGTGTCTTCTAAAGAGCTCATAGCAAATAGCATATAACACAGTAAAGCTTCATGGTTAACAGCAGAGAATCTGGACTTAGACTGAAGCTTGGCTTTAATCCTAACCTCACTACTTCCTTGCTCTGTCATTTTAGACAATTTTTTTAACCTCAGTATATATGTATCACTTTCCTTGCCTGTCAAATGGAGAAAATTCTAGTACTTATAATATTATTGTGAAAATTAAATGAATATTTGTGAAACACTTAGAAAATGCCTGCACTTTGTGCTATGTATGCATATAGGTATGTGCTCTTATTTTTAAATCTCTAGGTTGTGAAATGATGGTATTAGTAGCATAATCAGGTTAATTTTATAAATTATAAATTTACATACAATAAAATTAACTATTTTGGTATACAGATTTTTAATTATTAATGCATGCATAAATTCATGTGACCACAACCAAAATGAGGATGTAGAACAGATCTGTCACAACAAAAAATCCCAGCAATACTGATCTGTTCTCTGTTACTATAATTTTGCCTTTTCCAGAATGTCACCTAAATGAGATCTTAAAATTTTGCAACCTTAGAGGCTGACTTCTCTCATTCAGCATGATGCCTTTGAGGTTCATCCAAGTTGTTGCATGTATGAAGAGTGTGTTTCTTTTTACCACTGAGTAGTATTCCATGGTTTGGATATACTACAGTTCTTCCATTTTCAAGTTGAAGGTATTTGGGTTGCTTCCAGTTTGGGGAAGTTACAATAAGGATGCTATCCACAACTGAGTACAAATTTTGTGTTTACATAATGTCATAAGTTTTTATTTCTTTTAGATAAATGCCTCGATGTGGGATTTCTGGGTTATATGAGAAGTCTATGTTTAACCTTATCAAAAGCTGCTAAGTGGTTTTTTAGAGTGGCTGTACTATTTCATATTCCCACCAAAAATAGATGAGAGTTGCTGTTATTTCAGATACTTATCAGCACTTGGTATTGTCAACAATATTTATTTTAGTCATTTTAAGAGATGTGTAATGGTATCTCTGTAGTCCTCTCATGGTTAATGTCAAGTATCTTTTTATGTGTTTATTGGCCATCTATATATCTTTAGTGAAGTGTCTGTTAAAGCCTTTTGCCCATTTTTAAATTGGATTTTTAAATTTTTCATTCCATTGAGTGTTTTTTATTTATAATTTTTTTATTTAGTAGTTTAAGAATCACAACAAATTGCAGAATAGTACAGAGGATTACCATATACCATTCACCTAGATCTGCCTGATGATAATATTTTACATAACCATAGTACATTGTCAAAACCAGGAAATTGACAGCGTCACAATACTATTAACTCAAGTATAGACTTGATTAGGATTTTGCTAAATTTTACATGTACTTATTTCATGTATTGTTCTATGAAATTTTATTACATGTGTAGATTTGAATACACATAATAAAAATCAGGAAACAAAACTGTTTTATCACTACAATGTCTCTTTTGTAACTCTTTACTAGTCACACTTGTCTTTCAACTCTAACTCATAGTAAACACTGATGTATTTTCTATCACTATAATTTTGTCACTTTGATAATGTGTATAAATGGAATCACACAGTAAACTTTTGAGATTCTCTTTTTTTCTCTTAGCATAATGCCCTAGGAGATCTATTTCATTAGCACTCTTTACATTTTGTGGATACAAGTTCTTTGTGGAATATGTGATTTGCAAATATTTTCTTCCAGTCTGTAGCTTGGCTTTTTGTTCTCTTTAAAAGTGTGTTTCTCAGAGCAAAAGTTTTAATTATGATGAATCACTCCAAATTATCATCTTTTTTTAAAAATTGTGTTTGTGTCATGTAAAAGAACTCTGTCTCACCTCAAGTAAAAAAATTTCTTTCATGTCTCCTTTCAAAAAAATTTATGGTTTTATAATTTACATTTAGATCTATAATCAATTTTGAATTAATTTCTCCATAAGACATTATTTTAGGAGAGTTTTATTATTTTTTCATAAATGTGTCTAATTATTTCAACACCATGGCTGCAAAGACAACTTTTGATTTATTAATTACCTTTGAACCTTTGTCAAAACTCAATTGGTCATATTCATGTGGATCTGTTTCTGGACTTTCAGTTTTGCCATAAATCTATACTAGTACAACACTGTTCACCATCTAGAGTACTGGAGTTTTATAGTAAGAATTAAATTTTGATGTTCTCATTCCTCAAATTTTATTCTTTTTTTTTCAAAATTGTTTTGATTATTTTGGGTTTTTTGGATTTCCATAGGAATTTTAGGATCAGCTTGTCTGTGTATACAAAGAAAATCTTTCAAGAATTTTGGTTTCAATCCTGCTAAATCTGTAGATCAATTTGGGGAATTGACATCTTTACAATGTTGAGTCTGCATGTATTTTGAAGTTCTGTTGTTAGATACATGCACATTTAGAATTGCTATTTCTTTGTGGATTGACATTTTTATCATTATGTAATGTTCCTCTTTATTCTTGATAATTCTTTTTGCTCCATATTCTACTTTTTCTGATTTAATATAGCTACTCTGATTTGTTTGAGTAGTATTTGTATGGTATATTATTTTCTATCCTTTTAATTTTCACAGGTTTGTGGATTTCACAAATTTTCTTCTGTTATTGATTTTTAATTTTATTCCATTGTGGTCAGAATTTCCTTTGTGTTATTTATTAAATCCTTTTGAGTTTATTTAACATTGTTTCATGGCCTAATTTTTAATCTATCCTGGAGAATGTTCCATGGGCACTTGAGAAGAATGTGCATTCTACCATTTTTAGAGTGCACATTCTACAAATGTTTGTTAGGTCCAGTTAGTTTATAATGTTGTTCATGTCTTCTGTTTTCTTATTGATCTTCTGTCTAGTGGTACTATATATTATTGAAGATGTGGTATTAATGTCTCCAACTATTATTGTTGAATTTCTGTTTCTTTAATTCTCTCCGTATTTGCCCATATATTTTGGGGCTCTGTTATTAGATTCAGATATGTTTATAATTGTTATATCTTCTTGATGGATTAACCTCTTACCATTACAAAATGTCCTTTGTCTCTAGTAACAATTTTTGTCTAATATTAGTATAGGCACTTTACCTCTCTTGGCTACTGTTTTCATGGTTTATCTATAACTTTTTCCATCCTCTTACTTTCAACATATTTGTATCTTTGAATCTAAAGTGTATCTCTTGTAGACACAATATGGTTGGATCATGTTTTTGTATCTAGTCTGTCAGCCTCTGCCTGTTAACTGGAAAATTGAATAAATTATTTAATGAAATCACAGATAAGGTAGGATTTACATCTGCCATATTGCCATTTGTTTTCTATGTGTTATATCTTGTTTTTCTATTTCTCTATTTCTGCCTTCTTTTGCTTTAAATATACTTTTTACTGTACTGTTTTAATTTTCTTGTGATTTCTTTTGCTGCATATTATTTATTTTAGTAATGTTTGTCTTTGGGATTACTATTAACTTCTTAATTTATGAGAATCTAGTTTAGATTAATATCAATTTGAAATAATGTGTAAAAACTTTGGTTTGTTTCTCCCTCTCCCTTATACTGTTGTTGTCACAATTATATATTTATATATTGTTTCCATAAATACAAATTTATAATTTTTGTTTTAGATAAGGTAGGACAAAAAAGAATTATAAACAAAATCAATTTATACTCATTACTACTAATGGTATTTTTTTATTTCTGCATGTGGATTGGAGTTACTCTCTAGTACCTTTTCATTTTAGCCTAAATAATTTTTTCAGTTTTTATGGTAGTGCTGCACTGCTAGTGACAAATGTTTTCATTTTTTGTTTATTTGAGAATGTCTTTAATTTTTCTGTCATTTTTAAAAATGAGTTAACATTCATATACAATAAAACTAACCATTTTAAAGTAAGAATTTAGTAACAATTATTACATCACAGTGTTGAACAACCACTACACACACACACACATATTCTCTCTCTCTCTCTCTCTCTCTCTCTCTCTCTCTCTCTCTCTCTCTCTCTCTCTCTCTCTTTCTCTCTCTCTTTCTCTCTCTCTCTTTCTCTCTCATAAAACATTTTCATCATTCTAAGAAGCCCGGTATCCATTAAGAAGTTAGTTACTCCCCAATTTCTTTTTCATTCAAAGGATAGTTTGCTGGACACAGAATTCTTGGTTGACAGTTTTCTTTCACCACTTTGAATATGTAGTCTACTTCCTTCTAGCTTCTATGGTTTCTGATGAGAAATCAGCTGCTAATCTTATTGATCCTTTGTATATAAGTCAATTTTTTCCCGTTGCTTTCAAGGTTCTCTGTATCTTTCAAAAGTTTGATCATGATGTTTTTAGATGTGGATGTTATTGACCTCATCTTACTTAGAGTTTGGTAAACTTCCTGAAAGTGTAGATTTATGTTTTTACTAATTTTTTTGGAAATTTTTGGTAATTATTTCTTCAAATATTCTTTCTTCCCTTTTCTTTCCTTCTGGGACACCCATTATGTGTATGTTGTTGCAACTGATGTTACACCTGCCCCACAGGTCTCTGAAGATCTGTTCATTTTTCTTCATTTTTTTTTCTTTCTGTTTCCTACAAAATAATTTCAATTGGTATATCTTCCAGTTTACTGATTCTTTCTTCTGCCTGCTCAACTCTGTTCCTGAGCTCTTCTCATGAATTTAAAAATTTTTCTATTTTACCTTTTAAGTTCAGAATTTGTATTTAGTTCTTTTTAATAATTTCTATCTCTATTAGTACTCCCTTCATGGTAAGACAACATGCTTGTGCTTTCCTTTAGTTCATTAGGCATGGTTTCCTTTAATTTTTAAAACATTTAAATAGCTGATTCAAAGTCTGTTCAGTAAGTCTAATGTCTGTGCTTCCTCAAAAGTTTCTATTGATTGCTTTTATTTCACCTGCATATGGGCCATATTTTTTTGTTTTATTTCATGTCTTGTGACTTTTTTTGTTAAAAACTAGACATTTAAAATAATACAATGTGGCAACTCTGGAAATCAGATTCTCCCCCTCCCCAGTGTCTGTTGTTTTACTTGTTTAAGTGTGTTTGCTTGTTTGTTTAGTGAGTTTTCTGAATTAATTCTGTAAAGTCTGTATTTTTGCTGTGTGGTGGACACTGAAGGTTCTGTTTGGTTACCTTATTGATTAGCTAATGATTGGACAGAAATTTCCTTACATGCCTAATTTTTCAGTCTTTGCTGTGGCTCTGTATGTGTTCTGGGACATGTCTTTAAAAGTCAGCCAGGCAATGGACAACTTTGCATTAGCCATCACTTTTAGCTTGCACATAGCCTCAAGGTAAACTGTAAGTGAGATCTTACTGCCTTCTCAGACTTTTCTTGAGCATGAGTACAGCCCTACATATGTGAGTACTCATCTATATTCCCAGAAATATATCTAACATTTTCAAAGCCCCTATAAATTTGTCTTTTGCATTTTTCTACTAACCTTTTTATTTAGTTTATTCTTTGTTATAGCTGTTATCTTTCACCTCAGAGAATTATAAAGTTAAAACACTCAGTGATTTCCTTTGGCAAACATCCCTCTTCCCCGGGAAAATGCTTTTCACACTGGCACATTATAAATCAGGTCAAATACAGAGAGTCTTAGAAATTGGGTTTTTTTTGGAAACCTCTAGACACATCAAATCATGACAATTCTTTGGGAATGAGGCTTTGGGAGATCTCAAGTTCCATGCAGCTCCTTCAGGAATACAGGCTATTTTTTCAAGGTTATGGCAGAAGTAGAGAGTAGGAGATAGTCCTAGAGCAAGTTAAAATGCCACAAAGTTCATTGTTATCACCAAGATTCAGTTATTTTTTTTAAAAATAAATGCATCCTGGGTTGCTCCATTCTTTTTGTTAATTTCATAGAATTCTGATTCTCACATTTTCGTCAGCTTTTTCATTGCTTTTATGGAGGAACAAATTTTCAGAAGTCTGTACTCTGCCATTTTTGCTATCATCACTCTCCATCTTTTTGTTTTTAATGTACTTATGTAATTATATCTGAAATGGATATCTTGTAGACAGCTTATAGTTTACAATCTCCATCTTTTAGTTAGGTCGTTAGACCATTTACTTTAATGTGATCATCGACATGTTTTGGATCTGTCATTTATTCTTTTTTGGTTTTTCCCTTCTATTCCTCATTTTTTTCCTCCTTTCCAGTTTTCCTTTGGGTTATTTGAACATTTTTTTTATTAATCCATTTATTTTATTTACTTTTTCTATATCTTTGTATATAGTATTTTTAGTGATTGCTGTAGGGATTACAATATGCATACTTTACTTTTCACAGCCTTTTTACAGTCTATATTTTTCACTTCAAGTTGAATGTAGAAAACCTCCACCATATAGATCCCTTTTCATGTAGATGGCATTATATACAGTTCCATTGTGGTTAACTGTGTGGTCCTAACATGATTTCTCAGTAAGAGAGACAGTAAAGAAAATAGCTCAAGCTTAGATTGAACTGGAATGATTGCAGCATGATGATAGTAATGGTAAGAGTAGATTTTGGAAACACTTAGACCATTGGTTTAAATCCAGATCTTGAGTAAGTTTACTTAAGCTCACTAAACCTTTTTTTTCATCTTTAAAATGGAGATTACAACTTAATAGGATTGTTGTGAAGATCAAATGGGATATGATGTATAGCATACTTGTAACTGTGCGTGTCACTGACATACAGAGAGGCTAAGTAACTTGCCCAGATTACACTGCTAGGAAGTTGCAAGGTCCAGTCTGAAAACCCAGGTCAGTTTGATTCCAAATACCCATGCTCTTTTTACTCTGTATTTTTTTAAACTAGTAGTAGGGCATTTGAACTGTTATTACTTAGAAACATAGAAACTCAGGACTAGGAGGAATTCAAACATCATCTATTATGCTACTGATTAGGTATTTTAATTCCTTTTACAACATATTTCACAAAAGCTCTCATAAGATTTCATCGCGCTTCTCTTGAACACCTCTAGTTTATAATTTACCTAACCTATATTGAGCTTATATTCTATGACCAAAAAAAAAAAAAAAACTCTTGTTGTTTAAAATGCATAACCATATTTGTGTATGTTGGAGTGGACAAAATGGAAGCAAAGGGACTAACAGGAAGATATGCAAGTGAAACTGAGACACAATTTAATGAGGTGAAGCCCCTGCTTCCTTCAGTGTCAGTAGCAGGTTTTAAAAAAAATATTCAATAGAGAAAATCACCTAGGCAGTCTCCAGTCCAGTATTCCTCTGAACTGATTTTATCATAATTTTCCATGGTGTAGGTTTGGGTCATGGTGCAACAGATTTTGAATGAACTGCTTTGATCTGTCCCCAGCTCCATTTGAGCTGAATTAAGGAATATTCTTAGATTCCTACAGGATTAGGCTGCCTTTTCTTGCCATAGTGGAGATAGCTGAAATTTTACAAGTTGCCCAGAGTTTATGTGACCTAACCACTCTATTGAACTTGTAAAGTCATTAAGGTAATTTGCTTTTTAGGTTTCTGTAACACATATTATATTCTGAGGGGCAACCAGTCTATTTCACATTTCATTACCTGTTGTTCAATACCAACATCTAAGGAATTCAGCATGATTGGTGCTGGAGTTCTGGTTTAAATCCTCATCCTTTGGATTGCACAGCTGAGTCAGTAACTCTGGAGGTGCTCAGCTGCTTTCAGACCAAGGTAGGGAATGATGGTCTTTCATTCTCAACTCATTTCAATTCCATATCATATCTAAAGATGCTATTCAGTCTTGTTTGATGTCATAATTTTAAACCACTTGGAATAATACTCTCCTTTGCTTTAATGGTATATATCCCTTTGCATGTTCTTTAGTAATTGAAAGGGATATTGGACAAATTTGATCTGTCTAGCTTTTACTTATGTTGTCCTTATCTTGACCTTTGTGTCATTAATAAAAAAATTGGTATTGATCTTGGATCATACTACTACATTGTGCTGCAATTTTTCTTCCTTGCCAGTGGAATATAAATCGATAAAAGGCAGCTGTTTTAGATGAGGGCTAGATATGGTACTGTCATTTATTTATTGTAAATCCAGTGATAGCTGATCAAATCAGTGCCTCTCCTGTTCCAAACTTGACATGATTGAATTGTCAATAAAAAAGATTTTTACAGAAAGGGAAGGAGAGTTGACAGTATATATGCCAGAAAACACAATGAAGCTCAATATAAAATGAAACAATGAGCTAGGATATTATTTTATAATTTCCAGTGGGGAAAAATATTAGTGAATCATGGCTGAAATTGGGGATGATCACAGGAGAGGAGAGGCAGCAATGAAAAGCCAGCTAACTTGCATTATAATTTTAGAGAAATCTGAAATACAAATTTGCAGATGGAAAAATTTAGGAATTATGCATTTGACATACTAAGTTGTTTATTTGTGGAAATAGTTCAAATATTCTCTACCTCCTCCCTCTTCCATGCACATATTTTCTAGTGATAATACCCAGTTGCTGGGGAAAACTAAGTACTTTCTTCTCCAGGACTCCTGCTGACTTTTAATAAGTGATTTGGGAGCAGATCTGCTAGAACCTAATCCTGCATTTGTAAAGCCAACCAGCAGAAATCCAGTTTCACTTAAAAGATCTCTAGAAGTAGTCAGATTTGTTTTTTAAATGGAAAAATTATGAATAAGAAGCTTTAGGCTTCCAGTCAAGATGGAGGAGTCGGTAAATGCTGTGCTTGCCTCCTTTCACAACCATATCAAAATTACAACTAAACTACAGAAGAGCCATCATTGAGAGTCACCTGAAGTCTAGCTGAACAGAAATCTTATAACTGGGGACACACAGATGAGGCCACCTTGAGATTGGTTGGAGAGGTAGAGATGCAAAACAGGCTGGCTCCACACTTACCTATGGTGGTTTAGAATCAGGAGAAATATCTCGGCTGCAGAATTGCCCTCAGAACAGCGAAAAGTCTTGGTGCCATACTGGGCTCCCCAGCCCAGAGTTCCAGTGCTGAGAAGAGAAGTTCCCACAAGTTATAGCTCTGAAAACCAGCAGAGATTATGGCTGAATGAGATAGAGGGCTGAGGGAGTCGCACACTTTCCCCTCATAAGGGGCCCATACCTAAACTTACTCTCTGATGAATTCACTATCTCAGCTCCATATCTGAGTCAACCTGGCTAACAGTAGTCGTCCTTACCTGGTAATTCCCTGAGACCCCACCCCACCTAACCTGCAGGCCCACCCAAGTTGTTTCCAGTGGGTTTTTCATACAAATGGCCTGTCTTGGCTCATGCTGTGGACTTTCCTAAAAACTTTCAAAGGTTCCCAAATCCCCAACAAGCAGCATCTGGCCTCGGCATGCCCTGTACCTCTTGCTTAGCAGTCCTAAGCCTGGCCCTTGTAGCAACCAGCTTCGGTTTGTGGCTTGGCCTCTTGAGGCACTTCCAAGCCCAGCATAGGTGGTGGCCATCTACAGATTGCTTGGTGGCTTATACCAGGTGGCCCCTGAATTTGGCCTGTGTCAGGGCCCTCCCAGGAGGCCCCAGCCTGCATTGCATGTCCAGCGGCTGGCTTCAGTCTGAGCCAGAGCACCACTTGGGGTCATATCTAAGGACAACACACCCAAAAGGCAGACAGGGCAGGCACCAGAGCCTTGCTAAACCAAATCCTGTTATGTAGGGTCAGCCACTAAACAACTCCACTGGTTATGGCCAGTTATCACAACAGATCAGCCCAGGGTCAATCCCACTCATTAATGAGCAAACAGCAACCAGGGCTCAGCTACAACAGATGGACACATGCAACCCATACAAGGAATATGCCTGGAGAACCCACCTCACTGGAGAACCCAGCTAAGGTGACCAGGGAAGACTGTGCCACTGGGATCCATTACATACCTATGTAAGGCCACTCTACTAAGACTGAGAGACATAGCAGCCCTACATATTACATAGAAATAAACACAAGTAGACAGTCAAAGTGTGATGACAAAGAAAGAACAGAACAAAGTTCCACAGAAAGAACTAAAAATGGAAACAAGCAATCTCACAGATGCAGAGTTCAAAACACCTGTTATAAGGATGCTCAATGAACTTAGGGGAAGAGTAGATATACTCAGTGAGAACTTTAACCAAAAGAAAGAAAACATAAAAGTAGAGATAGAAAATATGGAAAAGAACCAGTCAGAAATGAAGAATACAATAGTTGAAATGAAGAATACCTTAGGAGGAATCAACAGTAGATTAGATGAAGCAGAGGACTGAATCAGTGATGTAGAAGATAAGGTAGCAGAAAACACACAATCAGAACATCAACAAGAAAAAGGAATCCAAAAATATGAGGATAGTTTAAGTGGCCTCTGGGAAAACATAAAGTGTAATAGCATTCACATCATAGGGATATCAGAAGGAGAAGAGAAAACAAGGAATTAAAAACCTATTTTAAGAAATAATGGCTGAAAACTGATGAAGGAAATAGATATACAAGCCCAGGCAGCACAGAGGGCCCCAAACAAGCTTAATCCAAAGAAGCCCTCAGCAAGACACCTCATAATTAAAATGCCAAAGGTTAAAGATAAAGAGAGAATCTTAAAAGCATCAAGAGAAAAGCTTGATGTTACCTACGGGGAGCTCCCATATGACTGTCAGCTGATTTCTCAGTGTTTACTCAAAGTTTGTGGGCCAGAAGGGTTTGGCATGAATTATTCAAAGTGATGAAAAGCAAGGACCTGCAATCCAGATTACTCTACCCAGCAAAGGTTTAATTTAGAATTGACAGACAGATAAAGACTTTCCCTAACAAGAAAAAGCTAAAGGAGTTTAGCATCACCAAGCCAGTAAAACAGGAAATGAGGTACTTCTTTAAAAAGAAGGAAATTGATTTCATGCAATGAAACCATGGTGATTGGCTGCATGAGGGCAGACAGTTCCATTTGTAGGTGGTGATGAATGCAGCGACGGAGCTATGAAGGCTTTGGGCATGCTATGAGAATATAAGTTTGTGGGGTGCTGCCTGTCCACCCCTAAGTGCTGTACACTGTCTCTCTACCACATGTGCATCTTCATGCCTAACCATGTTATCTCCAAGCCTCGCTTCTGGTGCTTTATGTCTTAGCTGAAGAAGACGAAGAAGTCTTCAGGGGAAATTGTCTACTATGACATGTATTCTAGAAATCCTTCTTGTTGTTGAAGAATTTTGGTATCTGACTGTGCTACACCTCCTAAAGTCACATCCACAACATGTACTGGAAGTACTGTGACCTGACCTCTGTAGGCACTGTCACCCAGTGCTACTGAGACCTGTGGGCTTGGCACCATGCCTGGGCCCAGTCAATCTAGATCATGAAGGTGGAGATCACAGACAGCAACTGCCGCCAACCAGCAATCAAACAGTCTATGACTCCAAGATCAAGTTCCTGCTGCTCTGCTAGGTCCATGTCACCAGCAAAAGCCACACTTCACCACCAAGAGACCCACCACCTTCTTTTAGATTCAGGGCCTCTCTGTCTCCTGGTCTGCCCAAATAAACAATTTGGGAAAACTGGAACAAATAGAAGAAAAAAGAAAAAGAAAAAATATGAATAACAAAATGACAATAACTACATATCTAGCAACAAATACTTTAAATGTAAATGGTTTAAATGTTCCAATTAGAAGATAAGGTGGCTGAATGAATAGGAAAACAAGACCCTTACATATGCTGCCTACAATGGTCTCACTTGAGATCAAAAGACACACACAAACTGAAAGTAAAGGGATGAAAAAGATGTTTCATGAAAATTGAAACAAACAAAAAGCTGGGGTAACAATACTTCTACCAGACAAAATAGACTTTAAAACAAAGGCAAAAACAGGAGACAGAGAAAGGACTCAGTTATCCCACTTCTGTGTATTTATCTGAAGAAACCCAAAACACTACTTTGATTCCATATGCTCATTGCAGAATTATTTACAGTCACCAAGATATGGAGGGTACCTGGGTGTCCATCAGTGGATAAATAGATGAAGAAGAGGTAGTACACATACAATGGAATATTACTCAGCCTAAAAAAGAATTACATCTTGTCATCTGCAACATCATGGATGGACCTAGAGGGTGGTGTGCTGAGTGGAGTAAGTCAGACAGCTAAAACAAATGTCAGATGTGGAATCTAGAGAACAGGATAGACAAACAACAGCTCATTGATACAGAGAGCTTATTGATGGTTGTCAGACTGGGGGAATCAGTGAAGGGAGCAGAGATTAAGAGGTACAAATTGGTAGTTAAAAAATAGTCACGGGGATGTAGAGTCTAGCTAGCATGAGGAATATAGTAAGTAGGATTGTAATAATAATGTATAGTGTCAGATGTGTACTGGATTGATTAGGGTGATGACAAGTTGTATAAATATCTAATCACTGTGTTGTACACCTGAAACTATTATAATATTATATGTCAACTATAATTTTTTTAAAAACCAAAAATTTTTTTAAAGCTGTAGGTCTTTCTCAGAGAGTTATACCTCTCTTGGTAAGTGGTCCATCAAAATTGGCTTAGGAAACTGCTGTTACCCCTTGAAACTTGAAGAAATCCTGCCAATTTTTCAGAAGACCTGATTAAACTGTTTGCAAATGGAGGAGCATAGCACTTATTTGTATGTTGAAAAGCATATGCAGTCCCTTTGGGAGTGACCAGGTGGGGAACTGATAAGAAGATGCTGTTTCATTTAAAAGCTGCCAGAGGCATAGTTGCATGATATTCTTTCCTGAATAGTTGTTCTAAATGCATGATACCTGATTGGGGGAGAATTGACTTTGGAGAAATGCTTGGCTTCTGAATTTTCGGCTTGAAAACTATATTCTGAGCTTGTTCGAATATTTTTTGGGGTCCTCATTTTCCAAATTTTCTAATGATGACAGGGTTAAAATTATCTTATAAACCATAGCAACTGCCACTACCACAAAACACTGCTGTTCTTGTGTCAGCACAAGGCACCTTATTGGAAAGGAGATTAATCACCACTGTGCATTTTGGAAATAAATGATTGTTCTGACTTGCGTTAAGAAGAGTCTTCTTTCCTAATTTTAACTTGAGACGGTTCAGATGAAATTTAACATTATTTGCCTCCTTCTTGTTAAGAGGAACATTACACCCCTAACCATCTTCTCCCTCCTTCTATGATATGCTCTTCTCCTTGAGCTTCTCAAAACTACTTTGGCAGCTTGTTCTTTGGATCATTTAATCAGCTTGTTTATTCTCTCAGGTTATTGTCATGGCTACCATTTGCTAAGAGATTTTATGAGCCAGCGACTGTGCTGTACAAAATACATGTATTATTTCATTTAATACTCACAAAATCTATAGAAAATCAACCAACTGAGCCTATAGTGAGGAAAAAAGAGGGCCAAGGATATTCTAGATTCTTAGTTAACACCCAATTTTTCTGGCAAGGAAAAAGAGTAAGAGGCAAACAAAAAAAAATGGAAAGTTAGTAATCAGAAAAGAAGGTGGGAACCAGGCAGGACAGGATCCTGGAAACCAAGAAATTCATGTGATATTGGATATGAGTAAGAAACCCCAATCTGTACATTTCCATCCTCTATTTATTGGTCATGCTTTGTACCAAATGCTCTGTGTAGGGGTTTGGGGGAGTCACTGGCCCTCTGAAATGTGATGCAAAATTTAGTGTTTGCACATGTGTACATCTTCTGGGGAATGGGTTTGAAGATTTCATTAGGCACCCATAAATAGAACAAAGGTATATCTGCAAGTACCATCCGTTTTCCATTGGACATTTCTCATTGTCCCCTCAAAGTCAATATGTCTAAAACTTAATTTAACCTTTGTACCAACTCCCTACAAACTAGTTAGTCTTTTTACTCCTTCCCTGTTTTTGCTAGTTCTGTCAAGCCCCAGTTCCTGTATGCCCCCTATCAGTCATAGTCCCCACAGTTCTTGCCATTTTATAATTTCTCTTATACTTTCTAATTATCTATACTGCCCGATTAGTACCATATAATATTATAAACACTGTTCTGCATAGTTTGTGCTTTATTTATGGGTTTATAGCATTGAAAAATATGAAGCTATTCACTTATTTACTGCTTTTTCACTGCTCATTTCATGTTTTTATGTTTTTTCTAGTCTATCAAAGCAACTTGTGGACAGGGATAATGTCTTGCCATTATTTTTTGTTCCATGACTTGTAGCAGTTTCTAGTTACCACGTAATTGCTTGGTATATTTGTTGGTTTATTTGGTGGTTTTATCAAACTATCGAAGTTTGAAGGCAGAAATACATTATTATAAACTTGCTGCCATAATTTATTTTCTTTGAACTCAGGGTTTTTGAGACTTGGAATCTAATGACAATATGGGTGGCTTAGGGAAAGCCACCTCCCTTCTCTGGACGCCTCATTTTTCTCATTCCTAGAAATATTTGGTTAAACAAGAGCATTAAGCTGGAACTTTTTAAATCTCCTGACTCTGGGACTCTGATAAAACTAAGGATCTGCTCCATTGAAATTACCCAGCTTTACTCTCTGCCTTTGCCCTGGCTTGCTTGGGTTTTGAGAAAATGTAGCATCTCAAACAGGGCTTATGTGCTGTCCTTAATTAAAGCTGTGCCTCTCCTAGTGAGCAGACAAGCCTCAGTTTAGGAAACCACATCAGCAGATTTTATTCCAGGGTGGGGAACTATTTCTGACAAGGGGCCCCACAAAGTATGTGTGCTTCTGAGAAAAGGGAAAACTGAGTAAACAAATACTCCCTTTGCTGAAGGAGGATGTGGGTTGAAAATCATTTTACAGAGGAGGTATCCTGGAGTGTCCTGGGTAACCAGCCAAAAATTTGATCTGGTTTCTCTTAGCATGGGGTAACTCACCACGCCAACTGACATATTTCTCCAGTGACCTCTACATCTGAAAAGCACAGCTGTCTGTTCTCCATGCTCCAAGCCTCACTGTTTGCCCTAATGGCCTGCAAGACTGCATTCTGCAGATGTTCCTTCAGCATTCCTTGACACAAGGGCATATTAGCCTCCTTTACATTTCTGACATCTGTATGATTGAATCCCCTCTAGGAGCTCAAGGGTTTCTTTTGTGTGACACAGGCCATCCATGCTTGAGAAGCCTGGGCATTGTATAGCAGCATCTTAATGCTGCTCATCCATTTCTACCAAGGGACAAGATCTGGGTGAACATTAAGTTGCAAGGTGCTTTCTTGGGATATTTTAGAGAGCAGAGGGGAAAGAAGAAACTCTGGCATGACCTACAGAATTTTAACTAACCAGAGGACTATCTGTTGATGGGTGTTCCGTGCACCACTAGCTCCAAACTCTCATTAATTATGCAGACTCATCAGGGATGTCACATGGTATTTTTCCATTTAATTGGAGGTTGTGTACCACATTTTTTTATTCTGAATCAGAATTATTGACGTGATATTGACATTCACGGGCAGGCTGGTTTCCTAATGTGGGCCAGAGAACAAGGTTTTTTTAAAATTATTTCCTGACTTTACCTATCATTTCAGAAAACCTGAGAGTGTCTTTAATACTTAATGCTGCATATAGTGTTTCTACCAATAATACTTCCCCTAAAGTTCAGTCCTCAGAGTACATAGAACAGGGTAATTAGGTCTATTGATCTTTGTTACAACCAGTGTTATCGGAATGGCGATCAACTTTATAAGTAAGATGTGGATATTCATTTCAGCTAAGGAGCTATGACAGATCTTCTTTCTGAAAGATTCTTTGCCCTAACAGAGGCATTACTTAGCAGCTACCAGGAGATCCTACAGAGCTGAAATCTCTTTTATAATATTGGTATTAGGAGCCAGAATGAGTAGGTGCTGACTGTGCCAAGAATGAGAAAACCTTAAATTTAAGTAGATTTGGCCTATGGGGCAAATTTTATAAAGTCAAAAACTCTGTCAAGGAACTTCTTCCACTGCCGTTTAAGTTGACAAGTGAATTCTCTAAATGAGAGTTTCTCAGGTAAAATGATCAGCATAGAACCCTTCTCAGGAGACTCTTCCTCCACTTCACTGAGCCTCAGAGTGGAGCAGGTAATAGCTTAGCTTGTAGCTGGGGATAGGTCTTAAGCAGGTGGCTTTGACAATGGTACTGAAACCTAGAGACATGGATAAACATCTACCCAGAGAACCAAAGAGTCTGGGCATGGGGCAGGGTTTATTCCTGGATTGCCTGGTGTGTAATTCCTAGAGTCAAAGAATATGAGCTCACTGAGCCAGAGGGAGGCTCTCAGGGAGCTGGGACGCCTTGTATTTATTGCAAATAGTAGCCACTCTGAGTTATTTTCTCTTTGGTTTCCCAAAGAGGGATTGTTTTAAAACAAAAGAGACTCAAATATTCAGAAACAGTAGGTTCAGTTTTTTGGCTGACTTTAGTGGGTGACAGGATGGAAATATAACTACCAGATAGGCATGCACACACAAGAATTTAGTTACAAGAGATTAGTTACCTGAGTCAGGTTCCAGGCAGCAAGATTAATTCAAAGTCAGGGTTGAACATTTGGATTGAGTTCTCTTTTTATCTCCTTGATCCCTATAACCACTCCCATCCTCAATTTCCTATAGGGCTTATGGAAATCATGGCCACTGCTTTCCAAACACATCTGTATATCTGTATACATAGCCTGAGTCAACTATATCAAGATCCAAATTCATTTGAGTTTGTATATTAACAGTGTTTTGCTTGTCAGATGGCTTAGGAATAAAAAAAATAGATCTTTCTGGCTATAATTGTATAGTTTTGAGACTAGACCTGTCTGCCAGGTACCTCATCACCAGAAGTATCTGACTATTTTTATATGATGAAGTCCATTAGACACACTCATATGTTTCTACCTTTGAAAAAATTTGAAATATTTATATTCCAATGAAAGTTTAATAAGATTTTATCCAAACATGAACATTTGAGGTAATTTGGGATTATTTCATTAGTTTAGTTATTACTATAGGTCTTTACAGTAGGTTGCTATAGCCCTTTTTAATCCAGAAAAGGAAGATTGGGATCTTTCATTACTATTTTAAAAAAAAATCTCTTTTCCTTATTTGGGTTTTTAACTAAAACTTCTTTGTAAGACATACATTTTTACTAAGTCTACATACTTGTTGAAGGATTTCCTTTTAAATAGCCTCAATATTAAAGAAGTTACTTAAGCCCGAAATTGTCAAGACAATTTTAAACTACCACCATAAACTCTGTGATTAGTTGGGTGGGAATTGTTTGAGGACACTTGAGGGCAGATTTCAGCCTACATGAACAGCTATGTTGATTTTTGTGACTTCAAAAGAGCCAGTTTTCAGAATTCGGCCTTTTTTCTCTTAATTTAACGTGTATGTCTTGATCTATACTATATGTAAATGATGTTTGATGATAAAAGGGACTGAGTCACACTTAAGCAGCAACATCAGTACCCATTAAGCAGTTTATAAATAACTATCTCTAGATATGCAATGGAGATTTAAAATGGTCTCATGAGAGCTGAATTATATAGGAGAATTTCCTATGTAATTATTCTTAAACAAACAAAAACAAAAACCCTCACTAATTTCAGTTAGGAGAGTTCTTATATATTTTTTTTTTTGCCAACCAGATGAAACTCAATTTTATGCTCCCCTTATTCAAACTTGCTTCTTTTTATCTCACTGGGTTTATCCTCCTTCTCTCTTCCTCTCCCTCTCTTTCCTTCTTCCTCTTGCTCTTCCTTTCTTCCTTTAGGAATGAAGCTCTGTAATTTTAAGTATGTTAGCTAGAGATATGTAATTTGCTAAAACTATGTACCAAAGTACAAAGTTTACACTTTAAAATGACTCACAGATAGAGTGATGATGTGAATTATTGTTCAAAAAAGGGATACTTCTGAGAGTGAACAGGAGTGTTAAAAATAACCAGGTTAGTTAATCTACCAGGTATAAACTGAAACTGTAGCAGATTAATCAGGATGTATCATCACCCTATTCACAGAGATGACTAGAATGGAATGTTAAGGTGTAAGAGGCTTCAGAAAGCATCTAGGTTATTCCCTTTGGAAGAGAAAAGTGGACTGAACCCACAATGACTGGTTCTAATCCAAGTCTTCTAGCTCCCAGCCCATGCTTCTTTCAACTACTCTCCCTGTCTTACCACTCTGGCAAAGATGGAAGGACATACAGTACAGAGTCACCTCATTCTCATAGATTTTTTTCCTGTCCAACAAAGCTTTTAGATGTGAAACTTTTCAGATATGAGAATATCCAGCATCTCTACCTTCCAAAGCAGTGCTTCACAACTAAACAGGTGCACTAATTCTGGTTGAATCTCCATTGCAAACTCATTATGGTCTTTCCCTCACTTTCTTGTAGTTTAGTTTGAATGACAAATTCGTGAAGCCTAAGCCAATTAGATATTATAGCGACATTCAGATAGTTTCAATTCAGAACCATATTTGATCATTTGTTAACCAATAAGGCAAGGCAATGGAGTACAGTTGTTCCCAATGTAAAGAACTTGAATGAGAAATCTGGGTGAGAGGTAAGAATGAGTAAGACTCTCAGCTATGGCTGACATGTTTGAAGGAAATAGGTCAGAAATTGGGATTACAGTATAAATATAATACTATTTCCTCTTGCTGTTATCCTGTATATATTCTTTCATCTCTGTTCATACACTAGATTCATTTGCACTGGTGATACAGAGGAAGTGTAGTGATAACCCCATTAATGAAAAGGATGAGCTCCAACAATACACTTTGTTGTCAGAAACTTCATTACCCATGGTAAAAATGTCAAGTAAAAAAACATACAGATGAGTTTACATGAAAACAAAGACTTATAGAATAAAAATATTGTCAGAATGGAAATATGGATGTGATTGATACAGGACCCTCAACGTTTATATAGCTATTTCACTCCCTTTTTATATATAGTTCAATAATCATTTGTTGAATAGCATTGCTGGATGTCACTGTTGATTCTCCAAACGAATATGAATTCTTCCTTTTGTTTGTCTAATGACTCCAGGTTGGAGGATACTCAGTGGCCAGCAGTAAGAACATTGGCATTTGCTTTTATGAGGGACTCATTGGCTAAGGCTAAGAAGGTTGGAACATGCAGCCTACCATACCTGGACTGGCCAGGGATAGAATATGAGGGTGTTAGCTCCTCACTATTTTCTCTCCCCTTTTCCGTCCTGGTTGATACTATCTAGTGACTTGGTTATCCTGGAACTTTCTCCTCTCTCATCCAGATAAACCTCTGGATATCCAGGCAAGCTATCCATTTGGTTTACAAAACTACAAAGTTTAACAAATGACTAGAAATGAGCTCTAACATAACTAACTTCATTTTAAGTGAACTTCCTAGAAAATTTGTTGATGGAGGTATATAAAATAGCATAACTATAGCTATGATCCCAGGCTGGTCAGCTACTTCCTTGAGTCATTTGCACACTTGTTGATCTTTTCTACCACCTTCTCTCTCCTCATATTCCTCTTGCACACTCTATAAAGTTAATATTTCTCTACGTGGCCCTCATTTTGGTTCACTTTCAAGTTTTACTCTCATGCTTAAAGTTTTTCTCCATCTTCTGCCTCTTCTCCATATCACTGACCATGTTTAAATTAAGGTAATGGGTGTGTGAATAGGAAAAAGAGAATAACCTGAAAGATACAGTTAAAAATCAACCTTTCTAATGCATTCATAATATATCTTCATGTAAATACATATCTTATATTTGTATTTAGAAATACCTAGAGCTAAGAGCTATCTTTTTTTTTTACCTGTGTATAAAGTTTCATTTTGTGTTATTCATCTTGTGTGTAGGAGGATGTGTAGGAATACAATGAAAACTGTAGATGGTGGTATAAATTTGTAAAATTAGAACAAGTATTTGGGTGTTTTCTGTTTTTTTTTTCTAATACTTACTACGTGCTGGGCACTATAAATACATAATCTCATTTAATTCTGACAATCCTATGAAGGTGTGGAGTCTTGCCTGTAGTCTCACAACTGGTAAGTGGTGGAACTGGAATTGGAATGAAGATTTGTCTGGCTCCAAAGACCCGGTATCTCTCCATTACACTATACTACTTCCAAATATAAATGATTCTAGGTTTTTCTACTTCCTGTTATAGCATATAAAGACCAAGCATATTTCCCCATTGGCCTCAGTGTTCTTGTGTTCAATTTTTTTTTATATCCCAAAATCTGTAGGGTAATTTTTCTATTTACAAAACATTCTAAGCTTTGATTTTTATTTTGGGATTGGACAACCTTTTCTCTATTTTCTTTCCTCAACACATATGGATTACTTTGAAAAATCAAACTGTTATTTGAGACTAAGAAGGAAAGGCAGAGTGTGTTAAATTTCTCCATGTCTTCAGGGCATGGTTTTCATTAAGCTCTCTGCCCTTCATGTAGGGAACAACCCTGTGGGCTCAGGCTTATGTTTAATTTTGTTTTATGCAGACATGGTCTCCTCTCTGTTCTCAGAGTCCTTTCATAGCTACTTCCTAGTAGTGTAGCCAAGTCATGCCAGTGGCATTATAGTGCCTTGGGCTTCAGCACTTTCAACTGCATAGTCATTCACTTAATTCTAAAGGATAAGGTTGTGCCTTTGCCAAATATAATCAGGTATTAAACATAGTATATCCTTTTCTAAGAACACACTTTTTAAAATTTAAGGTTGCACCACATAAAATTGCTGATGTTTGACTTTTTTCCTAAAAAAAAAATGTGATTTTCTATGGTCCAATCTAATACTTTAAAATAATGCTATTTAAAAATAGAAATAGAAAGTGACTCCTCAATGATGATAATAAGAATAAAAACTAGCATTTATAGAGGTTCTGCTATATACCATGTATTTTATATGTGATTTCTCATTTACTCCTTTCAGCAACAGTGGACGATATTATTAATACTATTACTATTTTTTCTTTATAAAGGAAAAACTGAGTCTCAGAGAAGTTAAGCAACTTGCTTAAAGTCATAAGTACTAATTGGCAAAATTGAAATTCCAAGTTAGGTCTGGCTAATTCCAAAGCTTGGGCTTTTTCTAACTGTACCATCATTCTTATGTTGTGATTGAGTATAGAAAATTGCATATGGTGAGGCACAGACAGCAGAGTTCACTGGTGATCACATTCAAAGATAAGCTGTCTTTTATCCAGTTCCAACTATGGCCTACAACTTGACCTTATATTTTACTATCCTTAAGCCTAGACTGCTTCTACTATCTTTCACTAGTTCAATTTCTCTTCTGGGACATTCTGGGAGACAGAGTTCCAGAAAAGGCCACCCACCTTTATTTTTTATAGTGTGAGGTAGGAGTGGGGGACAGTTGGAGGAATGGGGAATGAACCAAAATGAAGCACTATAGATGGCCCAGTTTGTGATAACTAACACAACCCTTTGTCTGACTTTGTCCTCTTTATATTTACCCTTGATGTGCAAAACAACATAACAGATAATTTAAACAAAGGCTGCAGCTTAGATTCTATTCTCATATACTCAGCACAACTCCAGGGGCAATTGTGACCCAGATGTGCCTACTTCTGTGTAATCTGATGAACAAACAATCTCTCTGAAAAGCTGATAACAGAACTTGTGTCTCCTGGTACTTTATCGATACTTTAATCAGGACCTATTTTCAAAGTACACTATTTAGTATCTAATAATAATATTCCATTTCTAATATGGAATATAAACCTATTAGATTTTTGTAACTAAAGCAAGATATTTTCTAGGGTCCATACTTTTAAAAAACGTATGTAGTATGAACAAAAATGGCAAATGCAGGATGGTAAAGGTTTATAATAATTTTTTGGTTGTCAGATTTTAAAATTATTTTTAAAGGAAGATTAAGTTATAAGATTGGGAGTGAGTTAGAATTCTAGTTCATAGAAATGCAAGAGATCTTGGCACAGTTGTGTTTTTCATGCTAAGAAAAACAACCTAAAATCAAACTCTAAAGAACAAGTTGGAGAGGAAAAGAGATGGATTCAGTATTTTGGCCCTCATGCATTTGAAGTGCCCCTGAGACACCAATAGGGCTTGTTTGGAGTTCTAGAGAAATGTCATGGCTGGAGAGAGATAGGAGAAGCCTCAGAAGAGGGCAAAGTTGACATCTGAAAATGAAATGAACTGGTAAAGATGTTTTGGAACTAGTTAAAAATATAGATTTCTTGGTTCTGTTCTTTGAGATTCTTGGATAGGGCCTGTTTTTGTTGTTGCTGTTTTATATTTGTTGTTTCCCTTTTATTTAACAAGCTCCCTAGGCCATTATGATTTGCAGCCAGATTAGTTCATTGGCTCATCCATCAATTCAGGACTTGGCTGGTGCTTTTTGCTTCCAAAGGGGATCAAAAAATGTGAAAGATTCTTCCATCCTTTCAGAAGAGGGTAGTTTCCAAACCAAAGTAAGTTTTAGAGATATATTTTAAGGAAATATTTATGAAAACTCCAGGGACAGTGGAGCCATTTCCATTGCAGTGCTAGATTTGATTTATTTGTCCATTTAAAGGAAAATAAATAATTTTTGTGAACTTTTAACCCAGATATTGAATGGGTAATTTTTACATATTTTCCAAAGTTACATAAAGAGTGGTAATTTAGGAAAAAAACAGGATAGTGAGATATTTTTTATTACGTTAAATAAACAGAATAAGCAACTATTAGTGGCTTCCACATGAAAATTACTGTTTTATTTTTTAAAATGGCTCTATAGATGTGAAAATCATGTCTGAACTTTGAGAAAAGCTTTCTTTTTGGATAGTATGATATAGGATCAATTATAGTTCTGGAACAAATTAACCCAAACCATTTATATATGCTGGGCATATTTGAAGCTGACTTTTGGCTATTTCCCCTAAGTGTTGCCTCCAGATTTAAGTGTAAGCCCAGGGCACTCCAATCTTTCTGAATCAGATCTGTTTCTTATTTGAGATAGATGAAACCATCAAAGATTTTTCCCATTTGACTATGTCTTGGGAGAAGAGGGTACCATTTCTTTCAGGTATATTTAGGGCCAGTCCAGTCAAATTAAAGGATTGTAGGAAAAGTGGCTTTTATATGTCTTACAGGGTTAGAAAGGGTCCATGAACCAGACTTGTCTTCTCAGATGACCTAGAAGCCTAGAATGGGACAATTTTGGACCATCATCCAAAATATAGTATAACTTAGAAATGTCAATTGATCTAAATTCTTGTTTATGGAATTAAACAAATTATATCTACTTTGGTTATCAACTGAGTCCAGTATTTTGATTTGGCTGAGCCCTGCTAGAGTCATATTTTACTTTATGATTTTTTTCTCTTGTGACCTTGTGTCTCTTACACATCTCCAAGTCTTTTGCTCTTTCTCTCCCTCTGCTGATCTAAACAGATGTTTCCCAGTGAAGCTGGACAATTTCCCTATTCTCTAGCAGGAATTCTCATTAGATGAGAAACTTAAAAATATTTTGAATGATTGATCCATCACCAGTGCGTAATTATAGATTGTTTATATTGAAAAATATAAACAATCTATTGTTGCATATTTAGGGGAAAGTTTTCAAAACAGTTTTATATGGGTTATCTGCTTCTCACAACAGTCCTGTGAGATAGAGAGGTTAGGGTAGATTTATTATTACTATTTTCTAGACTAGAAACCAAGACTTTGGAAGGATCTCGGTCCAGAGTCCTTGCCATTCAGTTTTCCTGTAGAATCAGGAAGAGGAGGAGTGATGGATGAGAGAATACATGTGCATGGGCTTTGAAATGGTTTTGCAAATGCAGGCAGGGGGTCATCATCATTATTAGTTTGCCTTCTAGGGAGAAAAGTATTAAGCACAATGTTAAGAATCATATAGTTCATATAAGACTATGTACAAGCTGGACTGAGTCACAGAGTTGGCTCTTATGTTATCTTGACTATAATACCACCTTATAAAATACTATTAACTTTTCATGAACTGATGAGGTAGGGTGTGTGTGTGTGTGTCTGTGTGTATACTAACTAAAATTCTTTCTCTCTCAATGACAGAAGGCTTTTGAAGTTAGCAATGTGCTCATTTTTTATACAGTTTTGTGTTGCTTAAAGTAACATTTTGGGAGATAGGTTCTGAGAAATGTGTTGTCAGGTGATTTCATTGTTGTGCGAACATCCTAAGAGTGCACTTACACAAACCAAGGTGGTATAGCCTACTATACACTTAGACTGTGTAGTATAGCCTATTGCTTCTAAGCTACAAGCTTGCATAGATGATACTGTACTGACTATGCAATTTGTAACACAATGGTATTTGTGTATCTCAACATATCTAAAAATAGAAAAGGTGTACAGTAAAATTATGATTTAAAAGATAAAAAAAAGGGTACACCTGTATAGAGCACTTACCATGAATGGAGCTCAAGGACTGGAAGTTGCTCTGAGTGAATCAGTGAGTAAGTAGTGAGTGACTTTGAATCCCTAGGAACTACTGTATACTATTGTAGGCTTTATAAATACTGTACACTTAGGCTACACTCAATTTATAATTTTTTTCTTTCTTCAGTAATAAATTAGCCCTAACTTACTGTTAACTTTTTAACTTTATAAACATTTCAGGTTTTTTTGAAAATTTTAGTCTCTTTTGTAATAATATTTAGCTTAAAGATAAACACATTGTACAGCTGTATAAAAATACTTTCTTTCTTTATATCCTTATTATATAAGCTTTTTTCTATTGAAAAATAGTAATTTTTTACTTTTTAAACATTTTTGTTAAAAACTAAGACAAACATACATATTAGCCTAGACCTGCACAGGGTCAAGATCATCAATATCACTGTCTTCCACCTCCACATCTTATCTCACTAGAAAGTCTTTGGGACAATAACATGCATGGAGCTGTCATGTTTTATCATAACAATACCTTTTTTCTGGAATACCTCCTGAAGTACCTGCCTGAGGCTCTTCTTGAGGAGGTATCACTCTTTTCAGAAATATGTCCAGGGTGATTTACTTGATTTGTTTCTTTTCTTCATCATAGATTTTCTTGTAAGCATATAATGCACCATGAACAGTTTTTTCTGTTAATGAAAACTTTTCTGTGTTTGGTTCCATGTTTTCAAACCTTTTAAGGAGCTGTGGAAGTCTACAAAAGCTTCTGATAAATTCTTCACTCTGACTCTTCTTGGGGGTTCTTTTTCTTCTGCAATTTCCTTTCCTCTTGCCTCTTCCTCAGCTATGCATTCCTGTTCCAGTTCTAACAACTCTTCATTGGTTGGTTCCTCAGAAACTACTAGTAGGAGTTCCTCAATGACATCCTCATCCACACCCAGGTTAAATTTGGTTGCCATCTCAACCACAGCTTTGTTGATTTTTGCAACCTTTGCATGACAGCAACATTACTATTGCTATGAATACACTAAGTGATAGGGATTTTTCAGCTCCTTTATAATCTCATGAGACCACTGTTGCCTTATGTGGTCCATCATTGACTGAAACTTCATTATGCGGTTCATGACTGTGCTATATTTAAGATATTAAATACATGATCCTTTGAAATGCTGCTTGTATCCATACCTTCCATTAGTTAATTACTCGTGTGCATTTTTGTTTGTATTAACTTTTATATTTGGGAGTGGGTTACAAGCCTTGGGATTTATGATTAAGAGTGTTAGAGTTTATAATTAAGTGTGTTGAGAATGGCCAGTGGAAATAGAGATGTCAGCAAGGGCTTTTATCCCCCTCTAGGCCCATTTTCTTTTTCTTAGTTGCATTCTCTCACTATCTTTAAACACATACACACAACTACCCCCACATGCACACTGCACACACGCACACCTAGATGGCTAATTCTTTCATGTGAAATTAAACTTGGAATGCAGACTTCATGGAGACAGCACATAAAGGAATAGCTTAAGAGGCATATTAGTGAAGTTCATCTGAGTTCCTGAGGCTTTATACTTTTATAAATCTTTACAGCGTTGAGAAAATGTATCTCTAAGTGTTCTTTGTTTAATCTACATATGCAAATACATGATATATTGTATTTTAGTATTCTTGATCTTTTAATTAAAATCCCTTGAAATGAAAGCTTAAAGAGATGATTTAGATTTAGTTGAAGTTACCGAAGATTTGGTAAGGTAATGCCAGTTTTGCTGTCAGTTTTTTTTTTAAACACACTTGCTATTTTTTTCCCTAGAGAGAGAGAAAGAAGTGTGTTTTCCTTCATGATTTTATAAAATTGCACCAGACTTTATATAGACTTACCAGATTTCTAAGCAGAAAAATGCATGTATAAACACAAGTTAATAAGTATATCCTGATGAAAATTAGGCCTGTGAACCACCATTTTCTAAAGCAAGCAACAGCTCCATTGCTTAGAATATTCTCAAATGATTCTAACAAAAAATTTAGAAAAATTTATTTCAAACAATATCTCTGCATGAGCTAGTTAAATACTGGAACCATTTATCTATCTAATTTTTATGGCTGCTTCAGATGAAAAGTTCTTCATGGTAGATCGTTCTCTTTGAATAAAAAGAAAACCTCTTGGAGAAGTCAAAATAGGTGATAATAGCTTTGTTCATCTGTCTTATGACCACATGGAAGTTGTGACAGAAACACAGAGTGAACAGCAAGCAGAGTCACCTGGGATCTAGATGAACAAGCCCTACAACTAGGGAGAGAAATAAGCAATCACCCTGCAACGGGAGGAGGTAGGATCAGGATAGGATGTGAGGCTGCCCATTCCCCAGTAGCTGAATAGGACAGAGGTTGTGGTAGCAGCAGCTGGCAGCTGCAGATGCCTCTTAAAGGGGCCGAGTCCACGAGCGGACTTTAGTGGTGACAGACTCTCTCAATCTAAGCACCAGTGCCAGGTCACTACTCTGGGAGCACCATAGACTTACAGGGAGATGCTGAATTATTGGAGCAAGGGGTGAAGATGAGGCTTTCTCCTGGGCAGAAGTGTGGGTAGTATCCATTGTTCCTGTGTTGAGCCCTCCCTCGTTCCAGTGCATGAACTGAGCATCGCCATAGCTTAGATGTCATCAAACTGGATAACAGAGGTCACTCTGCCCAGAGGATTTCCTGAAACCTCGCCTCTCTAAACTCACGGCCCTACCCAGGCCACATCCAGGTGTATCTTCTGTGAGTCATCTGTTGCTTGCTGAGCAAGCTCCAAGACACACACTGGTGGCAGCTGACCATGGTTTCTCGTGTGGTTTCTTGAGGCAACTATAAGCACAGCATCTGTGGATTGCTTGCTAAATCTTAACAGGTGGCCCCAGAGGGGCATAGGCTGGGGCTAAATTGGCTTGCAGGGAAACCCCTCTTGGGACTGTGTCACTGGATACCTACCACACAAAGCCACACTAATAAGACCACGAGACTTAGAAACTTCGCTTAGTACATAGAAACAGACGCAGAAAGGCAGCCAAAATTGGAAGACAAAGAAGCAGAAATCATATGAGAGAAGAGAACAGAGATCCAGAAATAATGTAGTCAAGCAATTTAAAAGATGTGTAGTTCAAAACACTGGTTACAAAGATGCTCAATGAACCTAGGGGAAATGTAGATAAATTCAGTGAGAACTTTAACAAAGAGATAAAAAACATAAAAGTGGAAATGGAAATTATGAAAGGGAACCAGTCAAAAATGAAGAACACATCTGAGATGAGAAATATATTAAATGGAATAAACAAAGTGAATAAAGAAGAAGATCAAATAACCTATATAGAGGATGGAAAAGCCAAAGACACTCAATCAGAGTGGAAAGAAAAAAGAAGCCAAAAACAATAATAATAATTTAAGGAGCCTATGGGACACTATTAAAGGTAAAAATATCCATGTCGTAGGGGCACCTGAAGAGGAAGAATAAGAAGTTGAATATATTTTAAAGAAATAATAATGGAAAACTTTCTTAACTTGGTGAAGAAAATAGACATAAAATTCCAGGAAGCTCAGAGAGTCCCCAAAACTAGGAACTGAAAGAGACCCACACCAAGACATATTATAAGTAAAATGCCAAAAGTTAAATACAAAGAGACAATCTTAAAAGCAGCAAGAGAAAAGCAGTAACTTACCTACAAGGGAGCACCTATAAGACTTGCAGTTGATTCCTCAAAAGAAATTATGCAGGACAGAAGGGCTTGGCACAAAATATTCAATGAGATGAAAACCCAGAATCTACAACCAAGAATACTTTATCCAGCGAAGCTATCATTTAGAGTTAAAGGCCAGACGAAGAGCTTCCCAGATAATAATAAGCTAAAGGAATTTATTAACAACAAGCAAGCATTACAGGAAATGTTGGAGGGACATTTTTAAGGAGAAAAAAAGCATCAAAATTATGAATAAAAATGATAATAACTAGATATCTATTAACAACTACCTCAAATGGAAAAGAATTAAGTGCTCCAACCAAAAGATAGAGTGGCCGAATGGATAAGAAAACAAGACCCCTACATATGCTACTCATTTCATATTAAAAGATATACAAACTAAAAGGAAGGGGATGGGAAAAGATATTGCTTTGGTGGACCTAGAGGATATTGTACTAAATGAAGTCAGTCAGATAGAGACAAATACTATCTGATTTCAGATACATACAGGATCTGAAGAACAAAATAAGTAACAATAACAACAAAAACAAAAGCAAATTCAGATACAGAGAATATAAAATAGATACAGTGAATATTTTGAGGGCTACTAGACAGGAGAGGTCTTGGGTGGGAGATGGTGAAAAAGGGCTGAGGGATTAAAAAATACAAATCAATAGTTACAAAATAGTCATGGAGATATAAACTGTAGCATAAGAAAAATAGTCAACAGTATTGTAATAGGTAGGGGGGAAGATGATACTAGATTTAGTAAGGTAAGCACTCTAATCACTCTGCTGCACAACTGAAACTAATATATTATTGTATGCCAACTATAATTGAGAAAACTCATTGAATTGTATAATGTAAGCATGAGCAACTAATTAATTATATTTCAATAAAGCTAGGGGGAAAAAAACCCTTGGTGAATTCTATTGCCACCATTTGTTGTTGTTGTTGTTGTGACTCCCTCTAGTCTTTTAGAATGCGCTTAAGAAATGGTCTGCTTTTGGTTTTCGGATCTGTAGCCTACTCTATTAATGGCAAAGCCATCAGTACATGCATTTTTTCTTTTGTTTCATTTTCTTTTTTAAAATAAATGACCACTGACTCAGTGGGGCACCTTGAAAGCAATGGAATCTATCTTTCTAGACAGAGGACTAGGTAAAGTGCTATTGGAAGACTGCCTTCTCTTCTTAGTTTCAGGCATTTGACCTTTTTGGCTCCAGAGAGGTTACAGCTATCTGAATCCCGTCCCCTGGGGTATAACATACATACCCAAGCAAGATAGATAGATGGGAGTCACAATCTTATCAGAGAGGATTATGCTGGCCTTGCAAAGGGTGAGGGAAAATATATCAAGGAGAGCTTCAGGGAGAAGGAATACGTAAAGTAAAGCTTTATGTTTCAGTAAGGATTTAGCATGTAAAGAACACACAAGGAATTAAAAAAAAAAGAAATTTCAGGCATAGAGAAGAAAAAGCATGCACAAAAGCCATGTGGTATATCATATACCAGACTTAAAAGATCAATGTGATACAAGCCCTGCATTTGTAGAGCTCACAGTCAGTAGAATATCTATTCTGACTTGCTTTCCCAGTAATGAAAATGACTTTATCCTAATGTACTTAACTCCAAGCCGTGCTCAGGAATGTGCAACTTGTGCAGTCACACAGAGCCCTGCACAGAGAAGGATCCAGAGTTTGATTTAATGTTCTGCTGTCACCCGCTTGAAGTTCTTAGTATTTTTTTTAACAAAGGGTCCCACATTTTCATTTTGCACTTGACCCTACAAATTATGAGGACAGTTCTAGTTGAATCTTACAGTACTTTAAAAAGTGTCAGCCTGAGGTGAAATAAAAATATCCACCACCCTTTTTTGTACCCTTTGTCTTCTACATGCTACTCCAGGCCTGTCCCATTATGGAAAGCTTTAGAATAAATCCATTTTACCTGAGTTTAGAGGACTTAATTACTTTTCCTTCCAAGGACTATTTGTCTTTTAAAAGAAGATAATAAGCAAAGGTTTTCAAAGGAATACATTTTTAAGGGGGATTTTTTCCTAAAACAGGATATTTATCATAGTTATAGCAATGGCAGCAACAGCAACATTTGAACTGTGCTGTTTACAAAACTCATTCTTGCATATTATTCCAAGGCATAGGCAGTCATGATGGTTGCTGAGTTCATAAAAAGTAATTAAACAAACTGGATGGATCAGCTAAGCTCCCTATAACAAGCACATTCATTCTGCGTCCCATGGAGGTTAAATACCCATCCTCAATATGTAGCAGTCTTGGTGGTAGCTGTAGCACTGAGCCCTGCCCTTTTCCCCTTTGCCAGCATCAATTAAGGTAGAGATTTTGAGTAGCAAAGCATACAAAAGAGGGGTAGGTAGTGTCAGGCTGAAGGGCCCTATTCATCATGTAGGCACTTTCATGCATGGACCAATCTAAGCCAACTGGCCTGAAGATGCCTAGACCAGGCTGTCCTCTCTCGTGAACACCATCATCATACCATCTACCTGGAAAGCATCTCTTTTAATTATTTACAGTCTGATCATTCAAAGAAGGAAAGCTAATTTGCTTTGTTATTTTAGCTAGATAAACATAAAACAAAGTATAAAAACTTAATGTGTTACTGAGCTCCTATTGAATATAAAATTGACCTTTCTTCACTTATACTAAAGAAGTGTTTAAAAAAAGAGAGATTTCTTGACATTTTGACAAACTTACTCTATTGAGGAAAGATTTGTCGACTTGAAATATCAGGAAACTTATTTTCAGAAAAATGTTACTTTTTACTTAATAGCTTTTGGAGGATTGGGAAAAGGCTTAAGGAGAATAGGAGAATTTAGATTTAGCAATCATTTGTGCACTTTAGGTACAAAAACTAAAACACTTGTCCCTCAGCCATTAAGGAGTCTCAAGTAACTGATGCTGGTGATTAGAGAAAGTTCCAGGTACAGGTAATAGGGAGAGGTTTAGCTTTATGGACACAACACCAGGTTCAGGGCGATTAATATGAATAAGTATTAGTAATAATACTTATTCAGTCTCCTCTAGGCTTTCTATATGCTGAGCATTGTGCTTTGTTCTGTGGAATAAAGATTAATCTAATCAGGCCTTTGCTCTTGAGCTCAAAGTCTAGGTGGGAAGATAGACATATTCCTAATTGGGACATCTGATTACAGCTGAACCCATCTGACTATAGTTAAGAACTTGGATTTCTAATCCAAGGCTTGAGGGCAGGACCCTAAGGAGCAGCAGCAAGGCAATCCAGAACTAGAGTTCTGGCCAGGAAACCAAACAGGAACTGAGTCAGGCAAGATAGATTGTCAAGACAGGCGTAAGATTGCTGGAACTGATTGAGGTATATAAATCACAAAGAATTAACCAATGACCCAGTTATTGCAACTGGGATAAAAAGTCAGAGCCTGACTAGAGGCCCAGGGAGACTTGACGCTGTATACCAAGCTCCTAGGAGCTTCCCTAGCTTGGAAATTCTCCTGAGCCAAGATAGGAGTGGGCTACTAGGGGGAGTTCTAAGGAGGCCTTGTCTGTGGTCACTCAAGAAATAGTGGTGATGAAATTTAGTTAGTTTCACTGTGAAGGCAAAGGTAAAAAGTATTATGATTTCTAAAAGACTGAAAACAGCAAGTTATCTCTGACAGTTTATAAATTGTGCCACTTAAGTTGTTGGTTAGTTTGGAAAAATATATCCTCAAAAATCCTTATTTGGTGACTCCCCAAGTAATTCAGGCAGTGGATATTAGAGAAACCTCATCTAAATAAGCACTGAACTGATCTATAGGAATAGAAAATGTTCCAGACTTTGAGAAGGCTGCCTTTTGAGTAGTTTCTGTTTTGAGTCTCAGATAGGGTAAAACCAATTCCTAATCACAGTGCTTTAACTTAAAACCATTTATCTTCTTTCAGTTTACACCTTTCTTGGTATTACTGTAGCTAAGGTCTAACTTGTCAGTAAATTTCTCTTCAGGCACATTTAAGGATTTGTCATACATCGTGGAAAGTCATTTTTAAACTGTAGTACTTTTAAAACTTCAGCATACAAAAATGGTATTTTGTACTTCAGCATACAAAAATGGAATTTTGTTGATGTGTGTAGAAAATTACTCTTATTTCCATTTAAGTTTAAAAGAGAAAATCTAATTTACTGAGATATTAAACTATGACAAACGGCTGTGGTCACTGCCCATGAGGATTTTTGCTCCATGGAATGTGCTTGATTCCATGTACTATATAGATGATGATTGTTTATTTGTGATGCTTATGACAGGGCTGGCTCATCATTTTTCATATCATAACAGTTTGGGGAAGTAGAATAATATTCTAGAATATAATGTTTTTCAAAAGTTTCAAGATAATTTATATTATTTGTAATATGATGTTTTAAAAATAGATTTTAAGTCCCTAAGTATTTAGGTACATACATAAGATAGATAGTAAACTTGTTTTACTGTGTTTTTTTTTTTTGAAGATTTGAATGAAAAATTACACTTCACTGGGTAGTTTTTGTGACAATCTATCTTATTGGAGCTAAGCTGCATTGTTCAGAATAAGAGCTGGAAATTTTTCTCTTGTCTAACCCTACCTTGACCAGGCATTGCAATATGAATTTGGAATTGGGACCACATGTGACCCTTATTCATCTATTTAATCTCTAATCCTAGCAAAGCATAAGCAGGCTCTGTCCCTTTGTAGTTTTTCATGGCTATGCTCACATTATATGAATTACCATGAGGGGAGGACATGGTCCCTGACAGGCAGATAAAGGTTAGTTTTCTAAAGGATATTGTTCCTGAGGATTATAACAGCTTTTAAATGTGTCTTGCTTATTTTGTTTATATCAGTTGTTTTCTGGCTAGAATAGCCATATGTATCTTAACTACTAATTTTTCAAAACATTCTACGATCTGCACATCAGACTTTTTTCAGTTGGTGTATTTTAGTCGGAAACCACTATTTTGTCTACTGTTGATATAGAGCTTGGTCCAGTTAAACAAATACTTATTGAATGTCCCCCTCTTTTTCTGGCTCTGAGGTAAATACTGAAGCACAAATATGAGAGAGACATTGTTCCTATCCTCTAGGGGTTTGCAGTCCAGTGGAGAAGACAAATGAATGAATAGGTATTTTCTATATATTGTGATAGACTCAAATAGAGGAATACAGAATGTACTTACTAGTGGAGCCAATACAGGGACATTGTTTCTGCGTCTTACAGTCTGTTCTTCTATAGTAGTCTTCCCTTATCCACGGTTTTGCTTTCTGAAGTTTCAGTAACCACTGGTCAACAGTACTTAAAAAAATATTAAATAGAAAATTCCAGAAGTAAACAATTCATAAGTTTTAAATTGTGTGTTGTTCTGAGTAGTGTGATGAAATCTCACTTGTCCTGCTCTGTCTCACCCCAGGATATTAATCATCCCTTCCTCCAGCCTCTCCACACTGTGGGATGCTCCCCTGCCTCTTCGTCACTTAGTAGTTGGCTCAGTGATCAGATAGACTGTCACAGGATCACAGTGTTTGTGTTCAAGTAATCCACATTTTATTTAATAATGACCCAAAAGCATAAGAGTAGTGATGCTAGCAATTCAGATTTGCCAAGAGAAGCAGTGAATTGCTTATTTTAAGTGAAAAGGTATGTATGTATAGAAAAAAAATAGTATATATAGGGTTTGACAGTATCTGCAGTTTCAGGAAACCACTGGGGTTCACGGAATATGTCCCCCGTGGATAAGAGGGGACTACTGTACTTGCTACTCACTAAATAGACTTTTAAATCTTCCTCAAACTTGACTGGGAAGCCATTAGGATCTTCAGCCACTTAGTAGCCAACCTTTTATCATAGGGAAAAGTATTTATAGTGGGGATGCTGCTGAGATTGGATACACTTAGGCTCTGGGATGCCTGAGGCCATAGTGAAGGCAGGTTTACAACTCCAATTAAGCTAGTGGTTACTTTTGGGATTTCTCTTCTCATGGGTGAAGGAACAGACAATGAGTGGAGGCAGGAGGAGGAAAGAGAATGGGAGAAATCTAGAGAAGCACTGAGAGGAAGAAGAGAACTAAAGAGGCATGTATGATGCACTCACCCCCCACCCCACTTCCCATCTACTGCCTTCAAAGCTAAAAAGGAAAATGACCTTGGTGTAGACTGTATATAGCTGTCTACTCAGTTCCTTCTTAGCAACTTTCACACAAATCTTTTTGCTTAAGGACATTCTCAAGCACGTAAGTTTTTTTTTTCCTCCTAGAATTCATAGGCCCTTCTCTGCTCTGTGTTTTATTGCGTTCAGCTTACTTCCTGTTCTCTTGATTAAAAGATAAGGCCAGTATAGAAATGATAGGGAGTTAAAAATGTAGCAGACCTAGCATTGCTTACTTGTATCCATATCTTGTCCAGATGAAGTGAATTTAGAGTGGTTGGGATAAAAATACTAAATGGAACCAGCTTTTTGTATGTCTTGTTTGAGGGAAAAAGAAGTGGTTTAGAACAGCGTTCCCCAACCTTTTTGGCACCAGGGACTGGTGCTCCTGTGAGAATCTAGTGCCTGATGATCTAAGGTGGATCTGAGGCAGTGATGCTAGCACTTGGGAGCAGCTGTAAATATAGATGAAGCTTCACTCCCTAGCCTGCCACTAACCTCCTGCTACATGGCCCTGTTCCTAACAGGCCATGGACTGGTACCAGTCCATGGACCCAGGGTTGGAAAATCCTGGTTTTAGAGGCTTTTTTTGTTAATTTTCAGTGGTGTTATTTAGATAAGTTTAGAGCTGTTTTTCTTTTTTAAAAAAATTTCATTCTGCTGTCTTGGGTGCAGATGGAGAAGTCTACTATATTAGCTTGGTTTAAATGATGTTAAAAGAGATACATTTACTGCCACTAGTAGGGGGCTAACTGAAAATGATCACCTCTGACAGCACAGGATGGACCAGCTCTTTCTTTTCACCTCCTGAGGGTTGAAACACTCTCAACTTTATTAACAGGAACTTGCAGGGACAAGCCTGCTAAGCTTATCTAGTTCCAAATAAACACTTTAATTCATCAAAAGCTTATAGGGAGGCTCTGCAGGTTTATAGAAGAAATACCATACAAAAGCCTTTCAGAGTTCCAAGACAGTGAGTGACCTGGTTCTGAAAATAGAGATTGTTGGCTTTACACACAAATATATAGGCTGTTAGTATTGGGAGTAAACTGCAGTTGCAGCCCAAGGGTTGTATGTAAGACTGTGGTCCATAAAAGGATGTCACCCAGGATGCAGAGTTAGGATATTTGACATCTGGTGACTTAGGAAAAAATAGGAAGAAAATCTGTTTAGATGTAAGACTTGGGGTATACTTATTCAAAGCATCAAACCTTTTATTTTAGAAGAAGGTAGTTTAAGTTAAATATCTACATCATAATAACTAAGACTTCAAAAGCAATAAAATATGCCATTAGAGTAGAAATTCAACTATTGAATGGTTTTGGGTTCTCATTAAGCCCCTAATTTCTTAATAGAAATTATGTGCATGTGCCCATGTTAACTGTAATATGTTTTTCTTTGTATTTTTTCATGTCCACCTTTAATATTGTAGCAGAGAGTTCAATTTTGGGGTTTAATTGTACTCTTTTAAAAAACTCCCCAATTTAAAATGGCTACAGTGTTTTAATTAAAATGCATTTTCAGCAAATCACAGTGATAAATTTCTTGGAGAGGCAAATAATCAACTTGTAACATCAGCTTGCTTTGATGCCAGGGTCGACTCTTTTCTTTTTCTTTTTTTTTGGTGCTAACTCAGGATAATCATAAACCAAAAGATTATCATTATCATTTTATTACATTATTCTAGTTAAAGAGAATACATCAAAAGGAAGATTGTGTTTGGCAGCCCTTTACATAATGGTCTTTTGTTACAAGGAAACGTGACTCCTTCTCCTAGTATGTATAGAACAACCCAGGACACTTCTGGCAGTTGGCCATGAAGTCCGTCCTGGCTTTGGCAAGAACAGATGGTTTTGGGGTCTGTTGTTCACATTTGATTTCCATGTTACAAATTTTGAATGAAGTCTTTACTGAACCCTTTGTCCTGCAGTCTGCAGCTCCTCACATCAGGGGAGCAGTTAGGCGCCGTTCATGACATGCCAATTTGACACCCAAGTACTGCCATTTATCCAGAAATTGGATTCCCCCTACCTCTGGCCCTCTACTGGATAGAAGCAGTAAGTGTGGGTATACTGCCCTCTGGTGTTCAGCTCAGAGAGGTACTGAAAAGCCAGAGCTCTGAATTCTGTCTAGTAACGGAGAAAATGCTTGAGCTCACTCTCTGGCGCTTGGGAACAAATATGGAGGTGCCTGTTGGAATGCCAGATCCTTTTCAGAACATGTGAGTGCCATGGTCTATAGACTTTCAACTCTGGGCGGGACCTTGAGCTCATCCATTTCACTAACTTCGTCTCATTCTATGCACATTTATTGAGAATCTACTATGCTTTTAATTTTTAATTCAACAGATATTGGTTAGCACCTATTGTGTGGCAGACACTGTGCTCCGAAGCTAGGGATACAAGAGTGAAAAGTTGCAGTGACAAAGAAAAATCCATACCTTAATAAACTTAAATTCTATTGTCAGGGCAAGGATAGAGGGCAAGGGGATAGTTAACAAGGAACTAAATAAGGCCACTTAAAATTGGATGTGAATGCTATGAAGGAAAAAAAAAGAGAGTTAAAGAAGGATGTGGAGGATGTTAATATTTCTGATAGGGTGGTTAGGAAAGCTTCTCCAAGGAGAGAGTACTTGAAAGGAGAGTTGAGTGAAGTGAGGGAATATGCCATTGAGAACCTGCTTAGGAAACTGAAGCCCGAGAAGAGGAGAGACTTGCCTGAAGACTCATATATTTTTCATGGTAGAGGTAGGAATAGAATACATGTTCCCTGATTCCAAAGCCGATGTTCTTATCTCTAAACTGCATCTGGGTAAAAGAACAGGAAAAAATCATTATAGAACTTCTTCTATGTATCAGATACACAGCTATACCTTGGGTTTTGAGGAGACACACAGACATGAATTAAGGTGAACTCCCTGCAAAGAGGCTAAATGTCTAAATGTTTGTTTCTGATGGGTATCTTTTGCAAAGAAAGGTCAGCAGTCACCTGTATGAATGGCTCTTACTGCTTGAATATGACATATAATCCTGTGGAGTCTGGGACTAGCCAGTTGAGTACTGGGTGGCCTGTGTGCCTTAGAGGATGGGATTCCAGGGTAGCCGCAACATTGGGTCACTTGCTGTTTCTCCCCCAACCCCTAGCTCAAGCAGAATGGCTATTTCTTGTATTCTCTTGGACTCCATGTTGGGATAGAGGGACTGTCTTGGCTTGATCTGAAGGGACCCAAGTCAGGAGGACTATTTTGGAGGGAAGCTCTCTATTACAAAGTAATGAACTGGAACCTTCATTTCCATGGCAGTCTAGTCACATAGGATGGATGGAAGAGATACTGCTTTTGTTGACAGTCTGTTCCCACGTGCACTTTCTGTCATGCCCTTGGCCCTTGCTGCTTTTACTTCCCAAGTCCCACACCTTTCATGGGGGCTGTCTACACTGTGTGTTTTAGCCTAGGATCTTTCAGAAGAAATAGTGTACTATTCTTATTTCCTTTTATACAGTGGGTCAGAAATTAAATGGGAAGATTTCTCTGGTTGACCTTTAAGGCCTGATTTTTATCTCTATAAAATCTATTATCATACATAGATGTAGATACGGTTTTATATCTGGCAGCCTAATTATGAACATGTCCTTGAACACACCAGTAGGTATGTAATAGGGGTATAATAGGTGACTAGCTTAGTCTTTATTTACTTCTGTTTTATCTACTACTAAAGGAATTGTTTTTTAAATAAGCATTTTTGGAGTAAAGAAATCTCTAGCAGAAAGATAACTATATTTTATCTCCTACAATAACACATCCTTTTCTATTCACCCCCCCCCCAACTCAGAGAATGACACGTTATAATAAAAAAAATGAGAGTTTGAAGTGAAATATGATGAATATAATCTGAGGTCAACTTTTAGGATGGCCTGTGTGAGTGTAATCAATCTCCTGAGGAAATAATTACCTCCTCTTTCCAAGGAGAGAAATGTTCTATGTGGTTGGTAGTTAGAAGGGGAAGAAATTTTTTCTTTGCCTCTTATGCTTGCTCATATCTAGGACCTCTGCTGCATGTACTTCTTTCTTAGGGTTTTCAGATTCATTCTCATTCTCTCTCCTCTTCTTCCTCTCCCTGTTTTTCTTTCTTATAAATCAGCCAGTATATCTTTTTGGCTTATCTCCACTTCTATGTCATCCAGCCAATTGGCTTGTCATTTATCAGTTAACAACTAATTGTACACTGATTACCCTAGCCTTCTCCCAACCCTGGCTAGGGAGGAACCTGCACTGACTGACCTCATTTCATTGTATTTCTTGCATCAGCACTATTTTGGAAATAAGTGATAGCCTTGGGGAGATTAAAGAAAGTAGTTAAGCAGGAGTTTCCAAGTTTTTAGCTGACTGATATTTTTTTTCTTTTGAAATTTCTTTCAATAAGTGTTCTCCGTTCTGGTTTACCACTTCATTTTGTAAAGATGAAGGATTACCAAACAATACTTTTGTGCTGATTTTAAAATGATAATAGCTTATAGTTGTGCAACACTTTAAAACCACTTTTGCTTTTGTCTCATTTTTTTTCCTGGAACAACCCTGAGAAGGATATGGGACCATCCCTGTTTGAGTATGAGACAGCAAAATGTCATTGAAAGCATTGTAGATTCAGAATCAGAAAACCTGGTCTCAGTTGGCTGTCCACGGAGGTGACACGTGTCCCCCGAAGACCCTGGAAATACATTGTCCTTTGATAGTTAAACTTTAAACAAGATACAATAGATCGAAGCAGAGAGGTATCACTGGAAGGTATTAGCATTGTTTAAAAAGTTATATGTCAATGAGAACAGAGGCTGGAGAGAGTAACTGAGGCCACTTTGCAAAGCCTGTCTAGTTCTGTCCAAGGCCATGGGTGTCTGATGGCCCTTAGACATTTTGGAGATTCATTTTGGAGATTCTTTGTTAGACTGCAGAGACCTATTGTCACTGAACATTTACATGATTTAATTAACTCACCTGGTGACGATTTCAGGCCCACTAATCAACCTTCTGATTATACAGGCATCCCTAATTCTTTTTGCACTTTGCTTTATTGCACTTCACAGATGTTCTGTTGCATTTCTTTTACAAATTGAAGGTAAGACCCTCCATGTGCAAAAATATTACTACTTGCTTCTTTGCAAGTAGTAATAACTTTATTGCAGTTATCTGGAGCCAGACCCACAATATCTCCAAAGTATGCTTGTAACTCATCTTATGATATAGCTTGTCTATGGAGAGTGTGACCAGAAAATGTGAGAATCTACTCCCCCTAGTAGTAATAATTCATATTGCAAATGCATACATAGGCATTCTGGATGCATGTGCCATTTTCTTTGGAACTTTCTTAGCATGAGTCAGATGAACACTGGGACACTGAAAAAATCAAATCTTTTGATAGGCAGAGCTGAGGACCAAATTTTGGATCACAGTAAATTTGTCAAAGTTAAGCCTGTACTTCACAGCCTCATAGTGGCTTCCAGGTCATTTGGCCTTCCCTCATTATCATCATGCATATGTTCTTTTTAACGTCTAAGGATTTTTGTTTTTATAGGCTGTATAAACTCGGGCAAGTCATTTCTCTTCTCTGAGGCTTAGTGTCTGCATCTTTAGAGTGCTTTAGAAACTGTACAAATGTGAGGCAGTAGTACTATGACGAGGAGGAAGAGAAAAAACAGGTTTGAGTTTTGGCATCAAAGTAATTTCCCTAACATCATATATCTAGCTAATGGTTGCCAAAAGTAGCATAGGACTCTCAATGTATTTTTTTCTACCAGTGGAGATACACAAGGATGAGAAGTGGCCATGGTGTGAGATACGGCTAGGAAGGCAAAAACAGACAAAACTCTTGATTAGGTGAAGTGGGTGTGGCTTTTGTATCAGAGGTGAAACTGCTTTCCACCTGAGAAAAGGGGATTGGTCACAGAGTATTGGAGAATCTGTAATACTGAGAAAACACCTAATCTCACAGGCGACCTCTTGGTGCCCTTTTCAAGGATCCAGAAAGCCCCATAAACTCATGTTTTTCTTCTGCCCACCTTCTAGGTCTTGGCTAGAGCCCAGGAATAGAGATTTTCCCTTAAATTTCTATCATGCCCTCCTTCTGATTGCTAGATCTGTTTACCCAGGAAGCTAATGACGTTTGCCTTGAATCACTGAAGATAATTCTGTGTCTTATGTGTATAACTCATAAAAAATCTTTGATGGCAGAGACATATTCATCTTTAATCCCCAGGGGCTAATGCAGTGCTTGGGAAAATGTTAATGAAAACCTAAATTACTGCCTTATTGAATGAAGATCTCTTTGTGAGTGAGTCTGTTCTATTTTCTCTGTTCTAAGTCTAGATGGAGATTGGCTAAGGGTATTGGAATTGACTCATAGATGTGCAAAAGATGAATCATCTAGTTTCACTTCCACATTTTACAGATGTAGGCACAGAGGCTCAGAAGACTGAAGCTACTTCCTGAGGTCATACAGTTAGTGACAGAAGTGGGACCAGAAGCCAGGTCAGCTGATTTAGGATAGGATAGGTAGGATGGGATAGGATAGCTTAGGATAGGATAGCTTAGTATAGGATAGGATAGGAAAGGAAGTTGTTGAACAGAGGACTGACCCCACCTCCACTTGGCAACAGCCTGGGACCCTTTAGGCACCTACCACTATGTTTAGTCAACTCTGTTCAAAACTTCTTTGTGCTGGAGGGAAATGGTTAATTGGATTCCTTAGGATTTCTTCACCAGTTGTTCAGTGTTCCTCCTGTTTGGAACCAAAGACTGATTGCTAGAAGAAGTAAATACCACCCATAACACAGTGGGAGAAAAATCCAGAAAGTGAATCATTGTTTTATGCAGTCATGGACTTTTTCATGGGACCCTCAGAACCTTAACTAAATGGCTGTTGCTAATGAATGAGAGAAAAAATATATACATTCCAATATCAGGTTAACGGTACACAATTTTATCAGACTCTTCATTTCTTTGACATTGGTAAATTTTAGAGACTCCAATCTGTTCTTCCTGGCTGTAATTTTATGAGGCTTAGGTAGTATCATGGACTAGGTATTCAAATGGCCCTTAGTTCTTTAAGACTGTGGGACATCCTATAGAAATTGAGTTTTGCTGGGAAACCACTGCTTTGTGTTTACTATTTTCTATTGCTATAAACAGTATTAAGTGTCAAGTTATTGTCCATCAACCAGAGAAAGGAGTTAAATAACCACTACAGGTAGAGACCTATGGTAATTCCCATATTTTTGTCTACCTACCAGATGCACTATGTATGCAGTCATAAAATATTTAACTTTGAACTTTTTATTAATGAAGATAGATGCTTTTTTGTGTTTAAAAATCCTATCAGGTTTTCATGCATACTTTATAAAATGTGTATTTTTTATTTTGAGAGGATTATGTTTAAAGTAGCCTTTTGATGAGAAACATTTATCTTTTCTAGATCTTTTTTCTCAGCAGATTTGCTGTAATTTTTTTTATGTTAGAGGGCTTATTGATCTATAGATTTTATATTATAATGTGCATGAATAGCTATTGCTATTTTACTGAAGAAACTGACTGCCATACAGACAGGGTGAAACATATTGATTTTCATGGATTACAGTATTGTTTGCAGAAAGAACATGTTGAATTTTAATTTCCTGAGAATGTCAACTTGCTTTGCAAAAAATTAATCTGAGGATAGTGTTTACTGATGTTATAGTCTCACATACTCGATCAGACATCATGTCATCTTATTACATCAATATATTTCAGAGGCATTGCCAATCCTTGTATTCAGAATCCCATCTTTCCTTTCGATGATGTGCACTTAACACCAGTGAGTAAGCAACCAGTTAATGCAAAAACCAGTACCTGGCACAAAAAAAGATATTTATTTTTAGATATCATTTATTGAGATCTTATTAATGCCTGGTATCATACCAAACTATCTATCTGTATCTATATTTCTTTCTTTCTTTCTTTCTTTCTTTCTTTCTTTCTTTCTTTCTTTCTTTCTTTCTTTCTTTCTTTCTTTCTTTCTTTTATCTATCTATCTATCTATCTATCTATCTATCTATCTATCTATCTATCACCAAATCACATTTAGTCCTCAAAATAAATCTTGTGAGGCTGATACTATCATCTCCTTTTTACAGGCAAGAGACTGAGGCTCAGAGAAGCTACATAAGTTTCCCATACCTCCATAGTCTATAGCCTGTAAAAAAATTAGTAGATCTATGGTTTGAACCCATTTTACCTGATACTGGAGTCTACTTAGCTATACTGCTTCTCACAAACAGGCTGGATGGAACTGGCTTTGAGATATTAAAATCTACTCTATATCTGACAAACAAAGTAAAATCCCACTTCTTCAATCAGAGAAAGAGACACTCATACCTGTTGAGAAAGTCTGTGCTCAAGCAGCACTGTCAGAGGCTGTCTACATCTACAAGTCAAGTTTCCTAAGGGAAATTTCTTCCAAGGACATTTCCATTTTCATTTATTCAAAAATTTTAATTTTAAATGGGACTACCTCAATATTTCCTATTGTTTTATTGTTTCCTAAAGGGAAAAACTCAGTGGTTACTTAAAAAATAAAACAAAATAAAAATCAAAACTTGTATGTAAAAAAGAATGATTGTCTAGAATAGGAAAATTCGTAGAGACAGAAAGTAAAATAGTGGTTGCCAAGAAGAGGGGTTCCCTTTGGGGATGACGGAATCAGACATTGGTGATGGTGGCATATCTTTGTGAATATACCTGAATTGTATACTTTAAAGAGGTGAATTTTATGGTATGTGAATTATATATGTTTTTTATTAAAAAGGGAAAAGGAACATCTACTTGGAACATCCATGTTCTTGGGAGTCCTCAGTGACCTATGACTTTTAACCAAAGAACAGTGGGTAATGAAATAAGCTGTGCCCAGAATCTGGTCAGCATGGGCTCCTAGTTGCCACTGGATATTTTTAACTCCCTGACTACAAATTTTCTATGAAAGTCAGAGAGCCAGTTTGAGTCCCTGCCTCTCTGTCCCCCCACCTTACAAGAAATGTAAATAGTTAAAGTGTAACTTCCCCAAGTAACTTCATTTATCCTGAAATGTATCAATTTGCTACAAGAACGTTTTTTAGAAAGCACTAATTAATTCCAGGCCAAAATCAATTAAAACACCCACAAATTGATAGTGAGGTCTTAAGAAGGCTTGGGAACATTAAATTTACTTGCTGTAAATTTGAAATAAGAACATAAAGAATCACTTTACAGCAAGATGATGAAAATTCATCATGTTCATTATGTGTTTCTTCAGAAGCACATTACATTAATTTTCCAGCTCAACTAAGTGGAGGAAGTAAGGTTTCTTGTTACTAAAAAGTTGCTCTGATGTTTAGAGAGGCAGTCCAATTCTATTAATGAATGCAATCTGCTCTGACTTGTGATACTGTTTAATGTGTCCTAAAAACCCTAATGTTAGTAAGTGTCATAGAAGCAAATATCAGGTTTTCCCCCCCTTAAAACAAGGCTCAGAAGGTGTTTATGAAACTTTGTTTTCCAAGGATCTAAATGCTTACAAGTCTGTGCTTGATTATCCATGCTAATGGAAGAGAGAGATGGTGTGCTAATAATATCTCCTTGCCTGTGGGCTATGCACTGGTACTCATTTCACTCTGGAGGATACATCAGAGTGAATGAAAGAGGAAAATAAAGAAGCCCTGCTGTTCAGCATCTCCTTCGTGAAGCCCTCTTTAGAGATCTGTCCCACTCTAGCCTGTGCTAGAGAATGATGGCATTCTCTCTCAGTCCAAAGAGGCCTTCTGCAAACTAGGTGAAAATAATAAAGTGTCTTTGTGTTGAAAAGTCCTCTTGCTCAGTTGCAGGCTAGCACAGAGAAGTGAAAAGCAAAGCAAAGCAATGAAGTGCATCAACATCAGTCATTCCTTTACCTACTTTGCTTAACTGTGTTAATAAGAACCTGAAAAAAAAAGGTAATCTGCCCTAGGACATCTGAGATTTGCTGGCTTATCTTTCTAGGCTCTGTAAAACACATCTTTCTATCTCATTTTAAAGGACCCCTAAAAGCTTCACAAACTATCTATGGTCTACAATTGCTTAACAGCTCCTGAACTGCAGCCTATGTTGTTGTGAATGCTAGCAGCTGTTCAATAGCTTCTAGAAATGCTGGCCAGAGGCTCAGATATGAAAGGGGTGGTTGTACCTTGGCTTCTTGTGGTCTCAGTACCTCCAGGCCTAGGATCCTTGACTCTGTTTGGCCTCTATATTCTTGGTCTCTCCTTACCAAACTGAGTTCTAGGACACTTGCACCTTAGACATTTTTTTTGTCCTGATGTCTGCTGTGGTTACACAGGCCTCTCTGTCCATCCCCCTGCCTACTGACTTCTTGACATCTGCCAGACTCTGCCAGCCTAACAAACTCTCAGGGCTGGCCTCTGCTAACCTTTCTCCTTTGACATAAAATGAAAGTTGTGACATCATGTTTGCATATACGTAATACCTATTCTTGTGGCAGATCTCTATCTGTTACCACGAAAACTAAGCATGGAAAATCTATATTGATAGGCTTCCACTCTAGATTTCTATGGTCCTTTCTTGGTTGTCAGTGCTAATAATGGAAGAAGAGAAACAGAGGCACAGGTAATCTGATAGAGTGAATGACCCAAAATTCATTTGTGTTTGATGTTGGAGTAGACATGTACAGTCCATCAGGGAGCCACATTTAAAGAGACTGCTTTAAGTCTGATTGGGACTTCCATTTTATAGTAAGGTGTTAGGAGAGGACAGAACAGAGGAAATGGGTAAAAGGAAAAGAATAAGAGGGAAGGAGAGAAGATGGGGACATGAGAAATAGAAAATGTAAAAAGACGTACTGAGAGGTGGACTATTTCTGTGAGTTAAAATAGGTGGAGTGCTTAGTTCTTCCAAAGGTAACTAGCTTGCTCTGCTGGGCTCTCCTTTTCCTTCTTTTCACTAAATGATTTGCATTTCTATCACCGTTTCAAGCTTGATTATTCTAACAAGTGCTCCTCAAATAGATAGCCACCTTTTTATTATACTTTGTTTAGAAATGAAATTTAATAAGTGCTAGTATTTACAGTGAAGCTCCCAGCCCCTAGCAGAGAATGTGATCTTGCATAGTATGTGATTAGCCACAATGTTGTTTTAGTGCTGGGCCAGGGGCTTAAGGTTAATAGTCTGTCTTCCACATAGGAGATGGAGGGGAATATCTGGGGTCTTCGATAAGTGGGATCCCTATGGTAGCATTTAAGGCCGTCTTTTCTTGGAGCAATTGCAATTTTGAGAATGGGCTTTCTGATAATGAATCACTGGATTGCACAATGCATGGAGGTCTTTGCAAATGACAGTGCTTCTGACCTAAAAGGAGTTATGAATTTCTGTCCTTAGAAGTATTAAAATTAAAGCCCCCAGGAACCCTAAATAAGCTGTTGTGGGCATAATAGAGATTGAATTTCACACCAGGCAGGAAGTTCCTTCAGGACAAGAATCATGCCTGATTCTCTTTCAGGCTCTTGGCACCCTTAGTACAGTGCCTACAGGCACTCACTGTACACAGGAATAAAGGCTAAACAGGTAAGGGTAGGTTTTTGCTGTTGCTTTACCCTTGCCTGGTTAAGTTCCCTCACTTACAACTTGCTTCTTTCCCAGCTTCTCAGGGCATGCTTATTCCTAGTTTCTACTTCATCAGCCTTGCCCAAGGGTTTCAGAAGAGAAGTCTACTCCAATGTATTACTTCTGCCAAACAACCCAGAGTTCACCTTTGCAAAGAAGCCAGCTAGTAAAGATAGTAGTGCAAGTTATTTTCTCAGTTTGTCAATAAAGTTCTTTATTGTTCTCTTGTCAGTCTGGCCTTAGAGACATTTCATAGAGTCCCCAGTTGCTTCATTTTGAGCCGTGACACCTGGCTCAGTTCTAGACCCTGTGATTCTGGCAGTGTAGCCAGCCAGCTGTGACAGTCACCATCTGGCCTGGTGTCCCTTCCCATGGGACGACTAAAGGGAGCTCCGACCATGCGTGAGACTCGAGGAGACAATCTGCAAGAGAATGGGGGACAGGAGACACAAAGAGTGGAGGCAAGACAAAGTTCTGATCAAGCCTCAAAGTTTATTTTCACACAAGGGTATATATATTTTCAAAGATCAGAGGGAGGCAGGCATGGGGTGATCTGGTGTGGCCGGCAGCCGTTAATGGTCCGCTGGTAGGTGTTAGATCAAACAGGATACTTTGGGTTTCTGGCAGCTCCAGGCACGGGCTTATCTTCAGCTCCAGGCATGGGCTTATCTGTGCAGGCATCTTCAGGTTTATCTTGTGTTTGCCCTTCTGGACTTTCCTAGGAGCCTAGCGAGACTTGTGAGACTTATGTTCAAAGGTCAACTTCTCAGTTAAACTTTCCTATGAGTTGGCTCCCAGCAGCCTGGCCTTTCACTCTTCCTGCTTCAGGATTGACTAATGGGGCAGGAAAACATTCCCATTACATTTTTGTGGATGAGGCAAACCAGTGGATTTACTTTTTAAGTGAAGGAAATGAGACTGAGAGAGATTTTCTTCTACCTGTATTGCCAGAGAACTCTTCATCAGTGAGGCAGCTGGGAAAGAAAGTCTGGAACTACCTTTGTAAAAGCAGAGGATCAATTCAGAGAGAAAACTAATAATAAATATAGAATTTAAAAGAAATAAAATATAAGACTGTAATCAGGGAAGGAAATAGAATATCTTTTATACCGAGGACATGGTTTCTGCAATAATTTTCAGTAAGTCAGTGAGAGCATTGTAATTGCACAAAGTTTGATATATGAGAAAAATAAAGTAAGTACTTGGAACAAGCCATTATGGAGAAAAGTCCCTGATGAGTTGCTATTCACTCTGACTATACTATAATGATACTAAAACAGAAATCCTTTGCAGTCTCCTTTTTGGAAATTTTTATTGAAGTACTCAGGTTCATTGTTCAGGCCAAATAGACTGCAAGGAGTTTGATGGTGCTCGTGATGTTGCCCATTGATCTCTTTCTAGACCACTAGCAATAGAACCTGCTTCATTCCCAGGCTGGGGACCACATTTTTGAGGGTGGCTGTCACTGAGACTGCAGTTTCAGTGTCACAAAAGCAACTTGTTAGGTAATTATAAGTTCCCCTATAGATGGCTTTCAGAGTTGAAACTGACCAGCTGGAACTCACAATTAGCTCAGGTCAAGGCATCCCGGGCCACCAGCAACTACCTATCTTTGAGGCAGGATAAATCTTAGACAATGATTGTTTCTCTTAAATGTTAGAAGACAGTTATTTGAAATAAGGTATTGCTGAACCCTCTAGAAAAACAGAATCTGTTATTGAAACAAAATCAAATATTATGCCTTTTTAAAAAGCCTCCATGTGGAGTGACAAGTAAGAAAAGGGATGTTTGAAATTTTGTGGCAGAGGCAGTTTCAAAGATTAATATAATTAAAACTATTTCTTAAGCTTAAAGTCAAATGAACTTTACTATTGAATAGTTAGGAAGCTATTACAGCTTTTCTAGCCTCTAAATAGCTTTCTCTTTCCTTTTCCCCACTTTTTAACTCAGAAATATAGTGGTTCTCCATAGCTTACATGATCAAACCTAAACTCTCTAGCATGGCATCTAGATTCTTTTCCAGCCTGGCTCCAGCCTGCTTCCAGAATCCTCTTTCATATGGTCTCTATAACCATGTCATTTCATCTATCCATATGACATTTATAGACAGGCGTCAGGTACAAGACATTGCTAGGTATATTGTGATCTAGCACTATATTCTTTCACTTTAGTGGAACTTTATTAGTTCACCATGCATCCTGCATGGACTGTATTAAAAATTATGAGGTGTGGAGTGCCCGAGATGGGTTTGTAGCAATGGCTTGGGGGAAACAGGGCTAGAATGTGGTAGGAGAGGGAGGATTTGAACCAGTTAGGGAGTTTGAAGAAACACCATGGAAAAACAAAAAAGATGAGTATGCTCTACCTCCTGTTTTTGATTTTCTGTGATTTTCCAAACTCCTATGAACTCTCTTAAAATAATGCAAGATGAAATTAGCTAAACTGTGATATAGTAACACAACAGAATATGCCATAACTACATAGAAATATGTATATGAAATAATGTTATCAGTAATATTTAACATTGAATATTATTATATGCCAGGCACTGTTCAAAGCATTTCATATATTTATTTATTTATTTATTTATTTATTTATTTATTTATTTATTTATTTATCATGTAATCCTCACAATAACTTTCTGAGGATAGGTACTATTATTTTCCAAATTTTACAGGTAGAAAATCCAAGGTACCAAAAATTTAAATGATTGGCCCAAAGTCACACATCTGGCTAGTAGCAGAGCCAAGATTTGAATGGATGTGTTGTAGCTCCAGAGGTCATATTCTTAACTGCTGTACTGCAGCTGCCTCTGTACATGAAAAGAACATTAAAAAGTATGTAAACATGGCTATGCACATATAGATACATTGATGATGACTATGCAGTGATGCAAGTGAATGGATTTAATGTTAGATTCATTCTTTGGTAAAGAAGCTTAAATTCATAAGAAAAGGCAAAGAGTGAGAATAGTGTCATGGAGATCAAGGGAGAGCTATTTAGGAAGGAGGATATCATGAATGTCAAATGTCAACTGAGTCAGTAATTAACAATAATTTAAGCAAGTCACTTAGCCTCCTTTGTAATTGTTTTCTCATCAGTAACATTTGCTATTGCCTTACAGCTATCTTTTGAAGATTAATGAGATGATGTTAATAAAGTGTTTATGGTTTTCTTTGATAAAAAGGACTTTTCAACATACCAAACACAACTGCAGACCGTTTTCTAAGGGGTAAAACCAAAAGCAGAATATGTGTGAATTTTATAAGTCTTGTGCTGTAGTCTAAGGTGTTTTATGTCCTTCAGTTCTCATTGCGTGGTGTAACCTGAAATGTCTTGGTTTTTGAAGAAAGAAAAAACAAGCAGATTGTTAGTTTGGTGTCATGTAGATACACCAATTGATGGATTGACTAGGTTTTTTTTTTTTCATTTTTCAACATTCATTGTGTCACAGTGCAAACTGTTCATGATGTCTAGTCAGTATCTGTTGATCTCTCATTTATTTATTCATTCAATGCAAACATACATTGATAGCCTTCTATATACCCAGAACCTATCTCCATGCTGGAGTTAAGATGAATGAGACAAACAGTACTTGCCCTCAGAGCACTTGTGCTGGAAAGGTGGATTTGTAAGTATACGCAGCCATTACACTTCAGTGTGTACAATTTAGTATGGGAGGTACAATATATGGGGGGAGTGCCAAGGAGAGAAAGAGCAGGGTAAGTAGGCTGTTGATTCTTTCTCAATAGATTGGAAGTTTGTTTAATTGTTCACTCTTTCTACGTGAATAGAAATACTAATGGGTTGAGAAGTAGAGAAGACAACAAAAATTTCTTAATCCTAACACTACACACACAGCATGGACATCTAGGCTGTAAGGCCCTATAGTTTTGTAGGCATCTGCCATACAAGTGTTTCTCAACCCTCATTACATTTGGATCCAGCTAAAGTTATTTTTGATGTCCTTTCTGTTCACTTATATAAGCCCAGTTGAAAACCCAGAATAATGTGGGTATCATTTGATTATCTTAAATGCTTGCAGTAGGGCACTCTGTGGATTTATGTGTAGTATAGAGGTGGGCCAAATGATACCTGGGAAAGGTTCTGTGAAGGGCTGAGGCATGAGGAACATTTTAGGTCGTCCCTGTGATGGACGGGAGGGGGAGCCAGTTATTTGGTTGATATTCTATAATCTGTGTGATGAGATTGAGGCTGTTTTAATCAGAAAAACCAATGAATTTAGTTTATAATATTGCCTCAGTTTTATGCTATATGTATTATTATAAAGATGTAGTTGGCATAGATAAACTATAAAAATAACTCCATAATTATAACTCTAGAAATTTAATGTATCACAGACTGAAAAAGGCTTCTTTGATTTCATAGAAAAGCTATCTTTGACCATTGTTTGCTGTGCTCACTTGTTGATATTTGCCATGCACACCACATTTTTTTCCTTCTGGGAGGCTTTCTACTTTCCATTAATTTTGTGGTTTTATGCTTTCCGCATATTAACCTTTAAAAATAGTTCTGGGCTTACATCTTTCTTTAAACCTATCATAAACTAACACCTCTTTTAATTTTTTGTTTGGAAATAAATATATACTAAAGTCATAGTTATTAGATATCTTGAGTTATATCTATGATTTTCAGAAATGTGCCTTCTTAATAGTTTACTTTTCTGTTTCTAGAGTACGTCTTCTCAAAAGTAATGCTCTTGATTTTGCCAAAGTCATTATGTAGTTAATTATTTATGTTCAAACCCGTAATTTCCTTGTCAATATACAAATCTTTTTGCTTTGTTAGGGAAAGATTGTGTAGTCATTGACCCCTGCACAATACCAATTTTTACAATCTTTTATGGTAAGATAGATTTTTGTTGACAATTAAGAGAGGCAGGTTAAACAAAGTGCACAATCTTGAGCTCTAGTGGTAATAAGATGGTCAACCTTACCTGAGCCTGTATGTTTATACCAGTCTCACCATATCTGGTAATGTCTGGTTGGTGCGTGGAAGCAACTTGGAGAAGCCTTCCCAAGAACCTGAAAATATTGAAAATAAACTTGCCCTCTAAGAGTTAAGCTAGGAAATCAGCAAGTTATGAATGAGAACAGAGCTTTGCAAATTTCCTTTGAAAAACTAAATTACAAAAGAATAGTATAGTCACATATTATTTGTATAATTTTGTAAAGTGTAAATATAGAAAAAAGACTGGAAGCAAATGCCCAAAGTTAATTATTGATAATGGTTGGTGGGCATATGATTATTATTTTACTCCTTTGAACTTTATTTTTTAAAATTTCAAAAAAAAAGAGCAAGAATGAGACAGAGACAGACAAATTTAATTACTCCTAGCGGGGGAAAAACAGACAATAGACTGATTGACAGTGTTAACACAGTTGAAGAAAGGATGTGTCAGTCAGGGAGTGGGGGTCGGGTACTGTTGGTCATAAAAGCAGATAAAAAGAAGAAAGTCACAGATTAAAATAGTAGCACTGATCAGCCTCCTTTGCCCAGGAGAAAGACTGCCTTGTGTGACTCTGGACTAGGCACAGAGGCAACATAGTAACATGGTTATGAGCGAGGTCCCATAAATAGACTGATTCATATCCCATGCCTACCACTCACCAGATTTATGACCTTAGGCATGTGGCTATATCTTTCAAAAGCCCTAGGCTCTGTCTATAACATGGGAATTTTAATAATGGTACACATCACATAGGGCTTTTGTGAGAATAAAAGGAGACAATTTATATATTTATCACAGTGCCTGGCAAATAGTAATCCCTCAATAAGTGTTAACTGTTATTGTAATATGTTACTATAATATCCTAATGGATGTGCTTTGCAGATATTAGATGTATTTACTGTTGTCATTATTGTTGTTGTTATTTTTATTTAAACATTATAGAATCAGTCTGCTTACATGTCAACCAATGATACTCAACCCAAATTGTCAATATCAGCACTGGCTCCAGGGATGTCACAGTGTTCTTAAAACAAAATGAACTCCATTTTATTTTTTAAAGGGCACATAGCATTTATGGGGGATGGAATATGATGATAACATCAGCCAGAATGAGCTGGAGAAAGAGACACAATTCCAGCTAGGTTGAGACCAGTAATGGTGAATCTGATTACCAGATTGCTTGTCAGCAGCAGACCTTTCTTGGCATTGGCATGTACTGGCAGAATGTACCAGTACTTTTCTTTATGATCAATATTGACATGTGTCTGCTGAGATAAATTAACATTCTCATCTGAGATCTCATTTTGTGGAAACAAGTTAGCAAGCCAGTGTGTGATCTGACCCCATAATCCCTTGGCTAAAAAAAAAAATACTGTATACCATTATACTTTTACTCTAAGAAGCATTGAGAAATGGCAGATAAACTTTTTTTTTCTTTTTACTGCCACATTTGCTGACCTCCACTCAGCATTCTTTGAGAGGCACATGAAAAGACTTAAAATTCAAGAGAAGAGGAAGAAAGAGACACAGGAAAGAGAGGCATATTATAATTCATCAAGATATGAGTATTTGGTAACTTGTTCTGTAGTAAAAACTCCAATCCAAACAGTTCTGAAAGCTTAAAGATATAACATAGAAAAAGGACAGGCTAATTATGAGTCTATTACAAGTGTGATTTGAACATCATTTACATCAATATTCCCATGAATCATTGACAGTGCCCCAAGACCACATGGCACCAATATTTTCTTCCCCGCTTCCCTGTGCAAAGAATTTAGAGCCCAAGGAAGAAGAGAAAACAGTTAATTTCTCTAGTTTGGTTTCAGTTGTCCTGGGCCATAGACGTTAACCTTAGTGACTTCCATGGGTAGATTTTTGGAAAATGACAAACTTGAATTTTAATTCAACTTTTTGTGGCATGTGTCTCAAACTGGAACAATAACATTTTGAGGGATTCCTCTAATCTTTCTTTCTTTAAACAGACAAAATTTTCAGTGATGTTGACCCCGCAAGCTAGAATTTATACCTTGGTTGAGGCTAGTGAGGTCGGTAGAGGGAGACACAGTGCAGTTGTGCTATGTCTTCCTTTGCACTGAAATTAGGGCTGCCCCCAGGCCCACAAAAAGGGTCCCCAGGCACATTTAAGGAAAGTGCTAAGCAATAGGTTCAGAAGTCCTCATTAGGAAAAGTGACTATAACTTAAATGTTAAAGATTGTTATTTAAAATGCTCAGTCTCAAAATCAGCTTTTTCTGGGCACATTGCCAAATTACAGCAATGAGCCATTTAAAAAATGCTCATTTAAAATAAGCCTTCTTGTCTATGGCCATGCCACCCTGAACAAGCCCGATCCCATCTGATCTCGGAAGCTAAGCAGGGTTGGGCCTGATTAGTACTTGAATGGGAGACCACCTAGGAAGACCTGATGCTGTAGGCATAAAAAATTAAAAAAAAATAGTCAACCAATGGTTGCCTCACCTAAAAAATTAAAAAATAAAGTAAAATAAGTCTTCTTGAATGTAGCACTGTGACAAAGGTCTTTTTGGGAGAAAATACATCAGATCACTCCAAGCATTATTTTTAAATAGTACCTAGGCTTTTTTAGTAATTTAGATGATGTTTTCTTTGAACCTAGACAATGTTAGTGTACCAGAAGCAGACATAAATTGGGATGGCCTGGCTGACACTGAATTTCCTTTTCATACAGATGTTCCCTTCACAGAGATTGAACCTTGAGAGTTTATATTGTACCTTCCCAACATCTGTCTGGATGGAACTGTCTTCCATTGATTCACCATTCCCTTCCAGATTTAAATATTTAAGTTTGTGGGAGTGAAGGACGGAGAAGTTAAAAGGAAGGAAATTCACTGTGGCCTATTGAGGGTATAACTCCTAGAAGATGGAGGAAAGCATCCTGCTATGAGGAAGATCCTGTGCTCAGTTTTTTCCCCTTATCTAAAATAGCAATAGGGAGGTAGTACCAAAGAGATTTTAGTTCTAAAATCATGGGTTTTGATCTTCTTGCAGTTTGTTAGAAGGTTGGGGCAGCAAAAGGTGTCCATATCTCTGATGTTGCAAGTAACTGAGGTAGCACTGCGTGGTTTGCTTCCAAATGCTTCATGTGGCTTCCCATTTTATATTTTCTGAGTACCTTTGGCAACCATGATGTGCAATATTAAAATTTACAAGAACACCTCAGGTCTCTCTTAAAAAAAGAAAGGCAATGTCACAAAGACTGTCAAACACCAAACACCTGCTGGAAGAAGGAAGAAAAGTTTGATTGATGAGAAAGTGCATAGAATCACTTTATTTACTCTCAAGTTCTTCCAGGAGGAAGAATTCTTTACTTTAAGTGCTTGATGCTTAGTAAATTGTGAACCATTTCTCCTTCTGCATGTAAATGTTACATGCAGTCAAGTCATAATTGCAAATTATAGTGGTTGCTTCAGTGCATTGATGGCACTTGTAAGAAAACTGAAGAAAATAGAGACTGCCATGCCCGGCTGCACCAGGGATGTCTTTAGAGTCACACTATGATTTTTCCTACCAGCTAACTTGTTTTTATCAGATTTTTACTTAATCCTGGAGATTCAGCCTTCTTCCCACTCATTCTCTCACATAGACTAATACCACACACACACACACACACACACACACACACACACACACACACATATCAGTTCTAATATGGTGGCAAAAATCATTTTTCTAAGTTTATAAGATAATAAGAGCAGTTTCCTAAAGGTAAACATTCCCTAATTTTGACAATCTCAGGGAAGAGCCACATGGTTGACCTTTATAGATGTTCCATTCCTTCTCACCTGCCACTAAATTTGATAGAGTTACTGTGGTGATACTTTCTTGCCAAGTCTTCAACTCCTGCCAGAACCCATTGAGGGCACTTGAGCAACTCTCTCCTCTTGAGTTAATCAGTCCAGCCTCCATGAGTCCTCCAGTTTTCACCTTCACTGTGTTTCATGTGCTGGAATAGGCTGTAGGAGACTGAGTCCCAAGAAACTGTCAGAATCCTGGCCCTTGAGTCCTATCTGTTAGTAGCCTTTTGAAAGAACTGTAGCTCAAGGGAGGGCCTGGCCTTTTTGCAAAGGCTAGATTTTCAGTTAAATACCATAGTTTTATGATTAGAGCTGAGAGCTCTAAGATTTCATACAGATATCAATAATCCCTAGGAAATGTACAGCATGTTTTCTTATAATTTTCATTTCATCATGGCTATGAGGCACTGCAGGCCATGTATTTATAGGGAAATATTGTTCTTGCTAAGTAGTTGGAATCATTCAAGTTATGGATTCATTTTTCTGAAATGTCCAGTAAACCCAGTGGCATATTGCCCAACAACTGAAACTATTTTTGTTTTATTTTGTGTGTATGTGTACTCAGAGTTGAAACAAAAGGAAAAGAAAAAAAAAAGACAAGCCACCCATACATTGAGATATTGTTTAGAGTGGTTTTGTAAATAAACTATGGAGTCCATCAGCTTGAATTCAAAACTTGGCTTTTCTACTTATCGACTATACAATCTTTAGCAGCTTATTTAACCTCTCTGTGACTCGGTTTTCTTATTTGTAAAACAGAGATGATAGCATATCTACCTCACAGGATAGTTCTGATAACACATTAATTAATTCATATAAAACACTTGAAACACTGCCTAGCAAAAATAAATACTCCATAGATGCTAGTTTTTTATTATACCTAAAGCTAATTTTTAAGTTCTAGGCAATATTTTTCATGGAAGGATATGGACATAATGAAAAACACATTATACATTGCACAGATAGTCAAGAGTCCTGTCTTGTTGCTGCCACCGACAGGACTTGGAGCCAATCTTAATTTCAGTGACTTCATCTGTGAAGTTGGGGAAATAATATTTCCCTTAACTATTGTTCATACACATGTGTGCATATGTGCACGCACACACACACACACACACACACACACACACACATTCTCTTTCAATAATAGAGAAGGAGAATTAAATAAGAACACAAATTGTAAAATGTTGAAAAGCCATAAAACACTTCAGTTGTGGTGGTCATGTTGTCATAAGTATACACTATGCATACTTAGGCTGTAACAAATTTTTAGAACAAAATGTACTATTGTATCTATAAGATATTTTATGCTTTTCAAAAAAAATAGGCTATCCAGGATTTTATCACAGCTGGCTATTGCAAGCCTCTAGGGCATAAGGACCATGTTGTTTGCATGTTTTATTCACAGTCTAGAAGATACTGTGCATTTAGTAAATATTAAATGGAAAAAATATAGTTTCATGTAAGTACATTTGATATAATGAGACAGCTAAGATGTCTCAAAAGTAGTCTTTAAGTAGTTTTCTAGCAAATGGTTACTGTTGTTGACTTCACATAATGTCAAGGATCTGTCATAATTTTGGTCGCAAACAAGATGAAATTTGGTTTGGACATAGGTCTTAGAAGACTCTGTTATGGTTCAGCAGGAGAAATACTAAACATCCCAGACTTGTAGGGCTTGGGATCTCTTATCCCAGATCTACTTCATCTTTCACAAGAGAGTAGACAGTAGTCTCATGGCTCTCTAAGTGTAAAAAGAAAACAGAACATGTTTTAAAGAGTACTCAGTGAGTACTTTTGAGTATATGAATGCTTAAGGCATTGGGAGGGTGAGTGTATAAATTTTAAGCCAGCTCAGATTTAGTACTTCTCATTAATGAGAAGAAGGAGGATGGGAATGTTATCTTCCAGTAACCATGGGGGAAGAGGAGACTGTTACTTTTGTAATCACTAAAGCTTTTGCTGAAGCACTTTCAGAATTACAAACTGCTATGCAAATTCTTAATACCAGGTTACAGTCACTAGTCTTTCCAATAACAATAGTTGCATAAACTGCTGATGGTTGACCTTTCTTAGGATATTCATGTAGTGTCTATGTGGTTAAAGGAGGAAAGAAGAGCAGACAAGAGCAACTGTGTCAAATGAACACATTAATTATCCTAACAACAAAAAACATCCTCTAGTTGTGATTTCTTTTCAACATATAAAGATATATTGAAAAGAAACACAGATTTTTATTAGATAAAGACACTACCAGAATATTTCATTCAAACCTTTAAAAGAAGCTATTTCCACATTATAGAACAGACTCACTCATCCAATATGTCTTCAAAAGCCTATTTTTATTTTCTAAGTGACGGTTAGTAATAGTAGGTGGTTAAAAGAAGAAATGCCTAAGTTTTGATTCATGAAATTATTGTCATACACTAGAAAAAGAAAAATCCACAAGTTGAGAACACAATAACCAGGCTTAGGATGTCTCAGTGATTTTCTGGTCTAGCTGAAACCGTAACCCATTCTTCTCATAGCTGTTTGTAGTAATCCATGTCTTTTCCCTATAAACTCTGGAGAGTTTCCCTTCTTTTTTTTAGAAAAGATTTTAATTAAGTAGAATGATTTAGTGAGTTCTGGGGGCTTTTAAACTATTCACTTGTGGGTTCTGAGAGGAGCTATAGAACTTTACTTTCTTAGATGTTATCAGACTTTTTTTTTGTAGAGTCAACTGTAAGATCTAAGGATGTGACCTTGATGCCTCTTTTGGTAGGTATCATTATTAACCATGGAGATCTTTAATAAGCAAGAATATTTCTTAATCAACCAAAAATTAACTTGTTGAAGTGAAAGCCTAGGAGAGAGAGAAGAATGAAAAAAAAGACTAAAAATTATGTCTTACAACATAGCTAATTCATTGAGATGATAAAGCAAGGTACAGTGTTCTTAAAATCAAGTATTATCAATTTTAGAAACAAGTCATCATCTGAGACTCCCCTACATTCTTCTATTTAGCCACTTTCCTGATTTCTCAAGGGTGGCTTATTCCTAAATCCAGGCTGAAAACAGACATATTGTGAGCTCTGATGAAACTGTCCATATTAGTGCCTACCTAATTTTAAAGGTGTTACACAAATTTAACCAACATTTTAAAGATATGATAAAAGGGTTAAAAGATTTCAGAAGTGTCATGTGTTCAGATTCAACCTTGGGCCCTGATAATTGCTGGAGAAAACAGTGTCAGGCTACTAATGAGTCTCCACTAAGGGTTGACCATTTATTAATGTAAATATTTTTATAGTGACTACTCAAATTTGTGAGAATACACTGTTGAAATGATGTTTTGCCTTGAAATGATAGGTAGAGCTCCTATTTCTTTTCTTATTTACATACCTACTTTGTCCCAAAAAGAATTTAAAGTGCTTTACAAAAGTACACATAATAAAAGTAAGATATAATGCCACTAAAATACATAGGACCAATTAGAGAAAGGGGAACATACAAATAGGAAAGTATGATGGATCCAAGACATAACGCATGATATGAAGTTTATTGTGTTTAGTGGAAGTAGACCATAAACTTGGTCTGTGCTTTCTAGCAACAAATGTGAAGAGGTAAAAATGATTGGATATATGAATCACAGTATCTGGAAGAGTAAAACAAACTATTTTTTTCAGTAAAGCTAATGTAGAATAAATGTTAAGGACTAATTGTGTTAATGGGGCAAAGGAGTGGTTAACTGTTGCAGGGTCATAAGTTTTTTAGTTATGGATATTCAGTTCTTTCTGAGGATCCTTTGCATGAATCCTTTTAATTGTCTTTCTGGTCTGTAGTACACTTAGGGGAAAAATCTGTCTGTCTGTCTCTCTATCGAATCATATTTGTAATAGTCCTTGAAAATATTTCTTTCTTCTTTTTAATTTAGTATTTAGAAGCCTATATACATTTATAGTTTTGTCATGGACCTGCACGAATAAATGGTTTATATTTAATAGCAACTTATTTCTAAGCTTGCTCAATTCTAGGTAAATTCACGTGGAACAAAATGCCAGAAAAAATTGAACAGAATTTTGAGCAATACTTTTTGTGTCTTTCTGTAAACTATTCTAGAAAGTGTGGGAGCTTTTCCTAAATCCTAAACTTGCAGTTTTATGTGGCTTATTTTTTTAAAAAAATCATTCAGTATTCAAAAATAACATTGGAATGTGTTACCTTTTTGGGTGTTTTGGTCCATTAACTTTTTTTCCGGTGGTTTTTCCAATTAAAATTATGTTGATACCATATGGCATCTATGGTGTGCTAAAACTCCCCAGCTCATGAAAGAAATGTCAAAGCAGATTGGGGGGAAAAAAAGGAGTGAATTAACACTGTTCAGTGATTCTAGTCACTAGTTCCATCAAAGATTAATTTCCAAGGTCCAGTTTTTTTTCATTAAAAAATTAATACTTTATTTTTTAGAATAGTTTTAGATTTAAACAAAAACTAAGCAGATAGCACAGAGTTTCTAGTTGCTCCCTTTCCCCTGCACACAGTTTCATCTGTTATTAATATTATTAGCATTGGTTTGGTACATTTGTTATAATTAATGAACCAATATTGATACATTATCATTAACTAAACTCCATAGTTTATATTAAGGTTTATTTTTGGGTTGCACAGTTCCATGGGTTTTCACAAATGCATAGTGTCTTGTATCTTCCGTTAGAATATCATATAGAATTGTTTCACCACTTTAAAATTCCTGATGCTTCAACTATTTATCCTCTTCTTCCCCCCCCACAATCGCTTGCAATGAGTGATCTTTGTAGTGTCTCCATAGATTTGCCATATCCAGAATTCCTATAAAGTGTTCGCTATTCTTACAATACTGAAAAAACTGCCTTGAAAAAAGTAATATGCTTCTATAAAGACTGACTTTTTTTTTAATGCCTACAGCACCTGGTATTCCTAGGTGGTCTCCCATCCAAGTACTAACCAGGCCCCACCCTGCTTAGCTTCTGAGATCAGACAAGATCAGGCACATTCAGGGTGGCATGACCATAGACAGGACTATCTTATTTTTAAGGGCTTGATGGGAACTCAGTGGTTCATTTACTTGTTTCCTCCAACCACAAGTATATTCTCCTTTTAAAAATATCCAGCCTTTTACTAAAAAAGCCCATGAAAACACACTTTTTTCTGTCTAGGTCTGAATACAGAAACATCAACAGCAAATACTAAGGACATTCTTTTTGCTACAATGACAAGCTCTATGTCCTGAGTGTGGAATAGTAGAAGTTATTGAACCAATTAAAGAGAGGAAATAGTCTGATTGCACACTTTACATATCGAACCACATTTAGAAAATTGTATCTTTTTTTTGAGTACCATTATTTAAGGACAACACTAGAATGTGTCCAAATATTGGTTACCAGGATGGTATTTGGGGCATCTCCAAATCTAGAAAACTTGCTATATTGGGATGTGTATTATTCAATTTATTAGATTTATTTATCTGTATCATTTTGTATTATAAAACAAAAATTAGAATATTTTATGTTCAGGGCCAAATTTTTCATAATAGTTCTGATTTTACATTGTTCTGATTTTTCCTGGACATAACTCTTTTGACTTCTCCCAGCAAAAAAAAAAAAAAAAAACACAGAAGAAAACCTCCCCTAGGTTAATGGTACATTTAGTTCCTATGTGTCCCCAAGGAGCCTTTGTTTGACTGGTTATGGTTTGGTCTGTTGTCCTGTGATATAGGAGTAAGGGGTTTGGGCACAACTCAGAGATATGCTTAGTGGATTCTGAGCTGCAAACGTTCAAGCAGGGAGCACACATGAGCTTGAAGTTAGAGATGAACCCCCTAACCCTTTCCCCTTGCAGTATGTGTTGTTGTTATTCTTTCTGCAGAAAAGTTCATGAACTTTTGTAATTTTCTTTTTCTATTGATCCAACAGTGTTAGTAACAGAAACTTTAAAAAAAGATTATGGCAGTACAGCGTATAGAATTTCACTGTCATAGATCTTGCAAGTTAGAGAACAAATGCACTGTGCTAGAAATGAAATTTTCCTTGTAGAGAATTTATTTTAGGGTAGCTTAGAAGACTGAGATCTAAAGAATGGCATCACAGCAGCAGTCTTACTTCTCTTACTCCTTGCCCGCCCCAAGGCAAATGAACATATAGCAATAGATGGAAATGATGATTAACTTTCTCAAGTGGGCTTGGAAGCCCAGTAGAATTGCACTGGCCTCTGCTCAACTTTGCCGGGCATGTCATAAGCCCATGGGAAGAATGTAGCAAGTGTTCTATCTTGTGAGGTATCTGGGGCAGATGGTAGTGGCACAACCTAGAACTCATTTCTGCCACAGATGACTGAGATGCTGGACTAAGTGACCCAAAGAGCTGTTGGAGTATAGTCTCTAGTAGACTGAAAGTGGTAATTTTATTTTTCAAGGCTCATGAAATGGCATCATTTGGAGTACATCTGTCATGGACATTTGCACTTTGGAAGGAAATGAAAGACGATACTAAGTTAATTTTAAATGTCTCAGGAAACTTCATTATTTTTGTTTTTAAACTGTCTTATTTCTTAAAAACCCTATTATTGTAATTGTTTTCTCTTCCCTCATATAAATGTGGACCATTGATTATTTGGAATCATTTGTGTCTGGAGTATTTCAGTTTGAAGAACATGAGATGGTGATATTACTTTCTTTCTCAGACCAATGACACTAATTGGGCCTATGCCAGGGGGTAGGGACAACAGATGTAATCCTGAATTCATAGTCTCTGAGAGCAGATGAGGCTTCCAAGCCATGTGGAAGCCAAACTTACCAAGGAAGCTTAGCAGTTATCATTCTAGATATTCAGCTCGCAAATACCAAGTGTTATTTTCAATATCAAATGTGTAGATTAGTGCATAGATTACTTTTTTTTTTCATCCAGATACTCATTTAGGGGATAAATTTCATTTCCAAGTCTGGCAATCTGTCAGATAGTTTCCTTTAAAATTATCTAGAGAAAATTTACCAAAAATGATTAAATTTGTGATAGCTTTTTTTCTTGGCTAAGAACTTGCCTCTCCTAGGCTCAAATTGTTATGTGAGTTAATAAAGTATATGGTTTATTGTCAAATATTTATCTCTGTCCAAAAATGAAATGTCTTACAATACAATTTATTTTTAACTAAATAAATCAATGAGAAAAAGAAAAATAACTTCTCATTTAGTCTATTTTTAATTAATATTTTCATGACACACTGAAATGTTAACTGAATCCTGACTTTTGTCATTTGAAATCTAATTTGAGTGTTTAAGAATTCATGTGCATATCAGGGTTTGGACTTCATGTTCAGAAAGGAAAATTGATTTATAGGAGCAAAGAACTGAATGAGTAGAGGCAATGCCAGAAATGAATATGAGTCAATTATTTAAGCCAAATGGGACCTTAATCACCACAGCAATAAAGAAATCGCAAATTCAGTTACACCGTGAATTTTCGTGCTTTAATTTCTGGGCAATTCTCTATTTCTTATTTTACAGAGGCCTTTGAAATTGTTGTTCGCCATGCCAAGAACTACACCAATGCCATGTTCAAAACCAACTATCCGAGTCTGACCCCACAAGCTTTTGAATTTGTGAGTGAATTTTTCACTGATGTGTCTCTCTACATCCTGGGTTCTGACATCAACGTGGATGACATGGTGAATGAACTGTTTGATAGCCTGTTTCCAGTCATCTATACCCAGCTAATGAATCCAGGCCTCCCTGAGTTGGCCTTAGACATCAATGAGTGCCTCCGAGGGGCAAGGCGTGACCTGAAAGTATTTGGGACTTTCCCCAAGCTTATTATGACCCAGGTTTCCAAGTCACTGCAAGTTACTAGGATCTTCCTCCAGGCCCTGAATCTTGGAATTGAAGTGATCAACACAACTGATCATCTGAAGTTTAGTAAGGACTGTAGCCGAATGCTCACCAGAATGTGGTACTGCTCTTACTGCCAGGGACTGATGATGGTTAAGCCTTGTGGTGGCTATTGCAATGTGGTCATGCAAGGCTGTATGGCTGGTGTGGTGGAGATTGACAAGTACTGGAGAGAATACATTCTGTCTCTTGAAGAACTGGTGAATGGCATGTACAGAATCTACGACATGGAGAATGTACTGCTTGGTCTCTTCTCGACGATCCATGATTCTATCCAATATGTCCAGAAGAATGGAGGAAAGCTGACCACTACCGTGAGTACTAGTTTACAGTTTTCAGAGGAACTGGGTCCTATTGGGATGGGATGGCCTGGCCAGTAGCAGGTGCTGATGGAGAGATGAGAGAAAGAGATCAGAGGGTGGGAAGGGATGATAAAGGGTTTGAATGACCTCTTAGAATTAGGCAGCATTTTTGAGACTACAGGTTATGGAGTCATAATGCCTGGCTTTGAACTTTAGTTCCACCCACTTGCTTGCTGTGAGGCCTTGGGTAAATCGTTTTATCTTTATGAGCCTCATGTTTATGATTTATAAAAAAGGATAAAAAGAATATATTTTTCATAAGGAAGAACATGTTAAAGCACTTAGCATGTGCCTAGTAGATGGTAAGTCTTCAGTAAATATAAACTATTATTACCATAATGTTGATTATCACAATTTTCAAACAACCCTGTGAGGTAGAAGCTATTATCTCCATTTTATAAATGAGGAAAGTAAAGCTCAGTGAAACTGTAACTTGCCCAAGGGCACCCAGCTATGGTTAGTAGAAGATCCATGATTCAGAAATTGATCAGCTCTTTCTTTAATTAGGTTATCGCCAATTATTCTGATTCCACACTCATGCTCTTAATCATGTATATCACATTACTATTTTAAATAAGGACTTTAAACGCAGGAGACCCAGCTAGAACTCCCTAATTAAACCTACACAAGAACATAAGCAAAGCAAAATGTACATATTTTCCAAGTTGTTTTTTATAGTCTTGATTATATTAGTCATCCTGATGGGATTTGTGATTAGGGTAGGACAGTTCTTTAAGTGAGGCAGCAGTATGCTTAGTTTCAATCCAACATTACTGGTTACATTAAATCTGACAAGCTAGAGTACATACATTTATAATCACAAGAGGCATCCATTTTTCAATGAATATAGAATACACAGTCAAGAGCTGCCCACCAGAACCCAGTAAGGTGATAGTGACTGATTCCTGGATGCTGTCAGCTTTCTAGAAGGAAGTGGCAAAATTATCTAATGCACTACCATTGTTGAACTTCTACATTTCAGGTGCTCTGCTGCCCAGTTTGCATAATATTATTTCACAGTAATGCATGAGATAGGCCCTAATATTGTCCCCATTTTACACAAGAGGAAACGAAGCTTTGAGAAATAAAATACCTTGCCCAAGATCTCAAAGCTGGTTAAGTAGAAGTGGGGGAAATTGGGTTTCATACCCAGGCTTGTTTGGCTTGGGTGACTTGTGCTCTTAGCTTCTATACAGTGTAACTGCTGTGTACTCTGAACCATTGCTTTCCCAGAATATGAAAGGCAGATTGGGCCATTTAGCCTTGTCTATAAATTCTAAAAGTACAAAATGATAGAGATAATTGGTTTCTTTGGTGAATTAAACTGAGAAGGAGGACAGAAATGATGCACCCCACAGCATGGCTACTTACGGAGCTGTTCTAATTGCCCCATTCACAATGTTAGCTATTTAAAACACATTTGTTGAGAAAATATAGTAAAATGAATGGAAATATTCCATCTAGTGATATTGTTCTTCGATGGCTAATTATTCCCTTGACTGCTTTATAATTCGAGGCCAGATTCTGGGACCTCAAGCAAAAGTAAATCTTACAGAACTAGAAAAATGAAGTCAGTGCATTCATTAACTTTACATTGATTGAGGGCTAACTATGTGTCAGACACAAAACAAAGGGTTCCCGAGGTGTGGAATTATCTTCAATAAGAGGAAAAAATAAGAAGACAACATTAAAGAGTGTTTAAAGGTTGCCTCTGATATTATTCACTTGACAACAACATAATTAATCTGGAAAACAAGTATTCTTGTATAGTGTTTTTAAACATACACACACACACACAATAAGGTAGGAAGCTGATAAGGGATTAAGCGCACAGTTTTGATTGGGTTCTAAACATAAAAAGTTTATTTAGAAAACTTTTATTAAGCATCTGCTTTTTGTATGACACCTCACTAGGTGTGGGGTATTTAGATTTACCCAGAGTATAGTTCTTGAGTCTTGAAAAGGTCAATCTAGTTGACTGGCAATCATGGGATTGAATAAATTTACCATAGTGAACATTTCACTGCAATGTGAATTTTGGATGGGCCATGAGAGATTGGTTAGTTCAATCCCATTGATTTACAAATAAAGAAATAAAGTTCAGGGAGGCTTATCCAAAGTTAGATGATTAATAAAAAGAGCCAGAATCAGAATTTTTCTGCTGCTGAAATCTAGCTAGAGCTCTTTCTATCATACTGGTCTGTCTCCCATTAGATCCTCTCAGACTTTCGCTCTAAAAGCTCCATTAAGATTTCGCAAAGACACCGCAACCTTAAATTTGACAGCTGTTCCAGGGTGTCAAACCTGCTCTATTTTAGGTGCATGTGTGCACATTGTGTGTGTGTGTGTACATGTGTGCATACACATAGAGGGAATGCATTTCATATCATCATTTAGGAACAAAGGCCTTGGCTGTCAAGAGGTGCTTGGTGATGCAGTCCCTTTCCATTTTGCCATTAAGGGCTTGATTACTCCCAGCTTCCAGCTGGTTATGAGAGCATGAAGTCTGCCTTCCTCAGGGAATGCCTCAACCAGAACAGAAAGTATATGTAAACTCTACCTTGTAACTGTTTTATGACCCCTCAACTCTAAGTAATATATAACAAATGGGAGTGGGTAAATCATTGTCCAGGTGTGATCCAGCCAGTACTCTGTATAGGTCAGAAAGAGGGTGGGCCATTTATGAGGATGAGGGGAAGTGAGGGCTGGTGGACTGCAGAACTCTGTTCACATTAACAAACCCACAGAGTGCCCCCAAACAAAAGATGATTTAAAACTGCAGCCTTAATGAGATTTTGGTGTAACACGCTCACTTCTCTGTTGTGATAAAAATATAAAATCCTGCCAGTCAGTCTTACTTGAGGTTAAGTTGTGGTGAGAAATATCTTTGAAAATAATGCTTTTTCTGAGTTCTCTTGGGACAGCCTTTTAGCTAGCTATAAGCTGTGCTATGAGGTCTGCCATACAGAGACTTTGCCTAGTTGTTCTGATGGTTACCATGTATCCCAGATTATGAAGGACACTTTGGTCTTCTAAGCAAATGGGGTATTATTAATTTTTATAAGTATGGCCTGTTAGTGCTTTAGTTTCCCTATGATCGTTTTCAGTTCTTCAGACTAGCAAGTGAAATCATGAAAGCAAATTTTGAGGCATTTTCACTGGTAGTACTCCTTGGAGGGGGTAAGTTCCCAAATTTGGCTCACTATCACACAATCATTGGGGGAACTTGTTAAACAGAATCCTGGAGTCCACCCTGAGGATTTTCATACCATGGATCTGTGGAGTGGCCAGAGAATTTGTTATTTAAGAAGTGCCCCATTTGCCTTGGGAGTAAATCTAGTCACCTTGTTTGGAAAATAAGGTAAAGCCCAGAGGTTCAAAGTGAATGACAGTTAATGGCAAAAGTAGGACCTCAGATTCCTCATCTATAAAATAAGGTTGCTTTACAAGATTAAATGAAAATGATAGGCTCAATGTATCTGGCAAGAGTTTGAGACACATGGTAGGTACTCACCAAGCTCTAGTCTAGTAATCTTATTACATTTTTCTAAGTGCCAATGAACGATGAGTTTTTTCTTAAACTTATGTTTAAGTACCAAGACTTTTAATGTTACTCTAGTCCAAAGAAGTGAATAAAAATAGTGTATGAGAATGTATGTGCATGAGTGTGTGCATGTGTGCATATGTGTGTTTTGTGGGACAGGGTGGAGAAGAGAGGACAGAGGAGAGAAGATAGGGAGAAGAAGAAGGGAAGGAGAGAGAAAAAGTTTGTGCTGAAAAGTCCATGAAAGTTATTAGTGGTGGACTGGAAATTGATACATCTTGACTCTTCATCTACATTTGTGAACTAAGTTAAATATCTTGGCCCAAGTAAGTATCAGGTAAGTCTTTAACAGTATTTGGGTGAGAATACCACTGTTAAATTTATCAGCACATTATTGAATTCTACACTGTATATCTTGAAGCAAATATAAATATGTACAATTTTCAATACATATTTTTCAACATTGTCGTTACACCATACCCAAATTATTGAATGCCTCAATCTTCTTTTTAAATTGCAACTGTTTTTATTCTGAAACCATTTTGATCATTATTACCATATACCTGTGTATGTATTATATGCATGACCACTGTACATTTCACATTAGAATTCATCTACTGATTAAATGAGTAAGAATCAACATGTTAGATATTTATTGCTCTCCCAGAAAGTTTCTCAAAACTTTCAATGATGATTTCATTTACTTTCTTTACCTCCAAAATAATTGCTCACATGTCCTCACATTGCTATTTGCACCTTTATTTTTCCATTTCTACTCATGTATTTTCTTTGTTGATTCATTTCAGAATTTCTCAGTGCTGGTGCTTCCTCTCCCACAATTTCATTACCTCAGCTTGTTATATGTTTCACTGAATGTTGTGCAAAATTGCAACCTTTTCCACCACCACTATTTACCCCTTCCTTTCCTCATTGTGATCTTTATTTTAGCACTATCTGAAAAAGAATTCATTTCAGGAAGCGTTTATTGAACACCTAATTGTAGAAACACTATGATAGATGTTGGGGTCACAGTTAGTGGCTGGAATGGTGACTATGACTCTGTTGCTGCTCTCTGGAGTCACTCAACTAGCAGGTTGCAGAGCTAAGATTCAAAGTTGGATCTGTTTGACTCCAAAGCTCATGCTTTAACCATTACTCTATATACTGTTCTTTCAAATAGTTCCACTCTCCCTTCACCAGAACTTTATTCTCCAAACATGGGCTAAGTAGGTTTTGTATTATCTTATTTAATATCCTGTATTACTCTGTACTGTTTTTCTAGCTGCACAATCAGTTTTTGAATTCATTCTTCCTCCTTGGAGACTTTTGCTATAGTATTTCCCAATGAAGTACTAAAAAGCATGAGATTTTTAGGCTTCATAACATTTAAAGGCACACAGTAATTTCTAGGAGAAGAAGAAATGTTTGTGTAGGTGATGGAAGACCCAGTCAAACAGTGAAATGATGTTGCCTAGAAACTATATAAGTGGTAACAGTGGTGAGGAATAGGCTATCTTCCAGTTGCAGTATTTGGAATCTGTCCATTGAACCAACAGATAGTTTTTAGCGCATTTGCCTTTGCTTCTGGACCTTAACAGAACATCTAGGTCTCCATTACAGCATTTCCTTAGTAGTTAACGTTGCCTATTGAGAACACTAACATACTCTGATATCAAGTACATCCATTTCCTTTGCTAGAATTTCTGAAGATATCTTCAGTGAAGTCAGTATTTATTTATGTGTGCTAGGAAGCTCTGGGGAAAATTCTCTGTTGATCCTCAATAATAATTCACTATAAAATCCTTATATTTTGCTGTCTGTGTGAGTGACTGTAACTCATCAGAATTTCCAAGATTAGCCTTACTTTCCTCTCTGCTTTTGAAGGCTGAGATTATTTCTCAGGTGTCAGAATGTCAGTGTTTTTCTTCTCATGCTATCAGTTTGGACTTCCATTTTTTTAGTCTCAAAATAGAGATACCTTTTCTGAATTCATATAAGCTGTTTTCAGTACTAAGTAATTTCAAGTGATAAAAACAAGTAAATGGCTCACTACCCAATTAATATCTGCAGGTCAGCATCTGGAACTGTGGTAAGTGACTTCATTTGCAAGACGACTATTTCTGGAAAGGCAATAATGTTTACAAGCTGCCATCCTTTTTTTATTCATAATAAATATAGCTTTAGTGCTTCCCATGGGGAAAATATATAGTTTTTAAACATATATTACCTATTTATTTAAGAGAAGAATACAAATGAAAAAATCAACACCACTTTTAGGAACTAAATTTTCATTTCAGGACAAGCTTCAAGAAGTTGCCACACAAGGGAAGCTTTTTTTAGTGTTTCATTTTGAAATTATTTATATATATATATATATATATATATATATATATATATATATATATATATATAGGTAGGCTTTTCATGAATCTAAAATTACTTACCTTTGCCTTTGCAAGAAATAGCAGTGTGATTACAAGTTGTTTTATATGTTCTGAATCTTTAGAAAAAGTTTTTCCTCCTTTTTGTGGTGTGTGGATTGATATGGCAGGAACATGTTTTCAAGAGCTGTGAAAAGTCTGATGTTTATATGCTAATTGCAAGCTAGCACGTTAACCAGCCACATTTTTCATGAGTGCTGGTTAAAGACACCAGATTACTGGCTCAGAGATGAAAGACAGTTTATTTCTCACAACAACAAAAGTAGCCAGAGTATCAGCATTTGTACCCAGATCCCTGAGCTCCAATTCCAATGGGGTAAGGCAGAAAGGGCCAGATGACTCCTGCACACTCAGTGAGTTGCACAATAGGAGAGGAGCCTTGCGCTTAGAGAATTCAAATCTTTTATAACTGGGGTACGTCTGCCTGCTATTTTCTCTGTCTTCTAAGGTTGTTCACTATGCAAAGGTAATTGAATAAAGATAGTCTGGGGAAAAAGTGCCTCTGTTTATAGCACTTGAAGAAACATGAGCCCCACAGAAAATTGTCTTGCAACACATGATCCCTCAACTTTTGGTGGCTACAAGAACCCCTCAAGTTCCTAATGCTTTTGGAGTATCATGCATGGAAATTTGAAGTTCATAAAGATGCTTAGCTCAGTCCTGACTTCCTGACTTCTTGGCCAAAAGGCAGAGCTACATGCCACGTGTTGGATGGTAACAGAATGCACATCCAAAGACAGAACAATAGCAATTTTCTCCACTTTTCAGAGAATACTTGAAAAAGAAAGTATGAAGAGGGCACCTGACTGTTGCCTCTGGTTAGGAGCAAACCCTGCTCTTTTGGGGCTCCTTCTACTACTCTATTGCTTTGACCAAGTGAGGTTTTCTCTTTTATCACACTTCTAAGGTGATACGTGTGATAATCGCAGAGCAGTTAGCAGATGCTTATCCATGTCTGCTGGGAGTGATTTGGAGGAGTGATTTATCCTCAGAGTATATTCAGAAAGGTTAGAAGTCAGGAATATTCTGCCAAATGAAGTCCAATAAGGCATTCCCATGACCTGATAGTCTGAGAATCCCTGTGCTCCTGGGATAACAATGAGGAAGTCGAAAATGCCTTTTTTATATTGGGTGGCCAGGGAATCAGAGCACAAAGTGAAAGCAGCCACTACCTGGTGAGGGCAGAAAAGCCCCTGAATACTTGCAAAACCTAAAATGCCTTAGGAAACATGGAGTTATGTACACAGTTTGATTCCTCTGTGATTCCTTTTTCCCCACTTGGAATTAGATTATTCTTGGCAACTGTAATACTACATCATTCATTCACAATAGTGCCACAGGTAACTTTGGTCCACTAACTTCTTATGCCTATGCATTTTGCTATCTTGCTCAGGTCTCTGGTAGAAAATGCTTCCTTCTTCAACTATTTCTTAAAAAGAAACTGCTCATTCGCACCTGAAAGGTTGAGAACATATTTTGAATATCACAGAAGAATTTTTAAATGAAGTTACACTGTGGTACACTAATTTCCTCAAGGGAGGAGGTGATTATAATATTTGCTACAATAAAGAATTTCACAAAAGTATATGAGAAAATTTGGGGCAGATTTCTTCCAGCATGTTACAGCCATTGTAGGATGAAATACAAACTATTATTACCAGCAGCCACAACTTTCTGAGTGCTGCTGGTACTGGGCACTATACTAGGTCTCACAATTTACTGTTCCTTTCCACGTGGAGGTGAGTGGTGGGTGTTAATAAGGAAAGACAAACTTTGTTTTGGTTAAAATACAGACTTTTTAATGTCATTTTAAAATGTCCCTTTGGGGTTTGGGGTTCAGAATGCACCAGACTTCTCAAAAGCCATGCTGGAATGGACATGAGGGACATTATTGGGAAACAATAAAAACAGTGCTGGAATCTAGAAGATAAAATTGTCTCTTTGGGAAGTTCATGACTCAAGAAACCTGCTTTCACATTTCATACTGGGGGTGGAGAATAGGGGGAGTGTTGATGCCTTCTTATTACCCAATTCAAATCTTCTCTGAAGAATATTCAGAAAGTGAATTAATTTTTCCTTTTGTCATTCCACTCAGAATGCCTAAAACAAACAAAGTAGGAAATGGAGTCATTATATTTGGGTGCTGTCTATTATCATTTACTGACTGAGTCTATCTAAGCTTTTCTGCTTTTTACAGATAATTAATTTTGTTCCTAAATATAGGAAAGAATGATTGTAATCAGTATGTTTGTACTTTCAGCCACAAATAGAGCCCATCAAAGATATGCAGTACAAATAAATCTCATAAAATATGCAGCCCAAGCACTACTTGAATTTAATTTGCTATCTTTCTTTTTTTCAAAGAAAAAATATTATATGTATGATTTTTAAAAGTCATTCTTGGCATTCTTATAGAGTTAATAGATGCACCTCTCTTTTTCTAACTCAACTTATGCTATTAATTAGTTTTATCATTAAATCTCATGAAGTAGAACAGGAGACTTTGATTTGGCATGAAAATCAACTTGTTAACATACGTAATTCTGTGTTCTAATATGGGGTTCTCTTTATGCTTCTAGAAAATTACAAATGATCAGTTTGAGGCTCAGGTTCATGGGATGAAACCTGAGAATATTTATGAAGGAATTTCTCTCAACTCCTTTTTTCTAATTGCCCAGCCCCACCTCTGACTAACCCCTCTTCTAAGCCTGGCCCTTCTTCAAAATTGTACTTTACTCAGTGTCTTGTTCATTCAGGCCCTGTACTTGGTTTAAAATGATGATGTTTAATCATGTTTCAGTCATCATAGGAAGCCCATTTCTGCTTCTAGTTCTCTAATATGTTCCCTCTTCTAAGTGAAGTAAACAAATGTACTGCACTTAGCATATTGTATATTGCCAGAAAACTCTTCAAAAAGGGTTATCAAGGATGGAGATCTCAGTCGCCGTGACTCAGTTGTAGGGGAGAAATGTTTGTATAGGTAGGACCTTTTAGTGCTTCTGAAATCACCTGCTGTTGAAATTAGACAGTAGAAATTAAATCAGTCTAGGAATCAGAATATTGACATTGGGTCTTTGCCTTGTGCTGTCAGGGAATAGAGGCCTTAGAAAAGTAACTTAATTTGTGCAGTGAAGAAGATAATGATTATGAGGGTGATTATTTATTAAGTACTTGCTATGTTCCACACCCAGTTCTAAGCTCTTTACACTCTTTTAATGTTTTAGGTAATCTTGATAAAGAGGGCATTATCATTAGTATCATTTTCTAGCTTAAAGAACTGAGGCAGAAAGACTTGGAAGTAGGTGGCAGCTTCAAGGCCACTTCTGGTGCTCTCTCTTGCAGGGTAATTTATTGTTCAGGGCCAGACCCAGTCTTAGAATGTGTGGGCAAGCCTGGCTCCCTCTGCAGGTGGAGGCAAGCTGATTTAGCTGGTAGGAATGAGGCAGAATAGAAGCCAACACCTTGCTAAGTGTCTTTCATTCCTGCCTGCTCTCTCAGTTACTATTCATCCTGTTTCCTACATGTGGCCTTGAGAATTACATGTAAACTTCCTCAGCTTTTCTTCTCTGCTTTTGCTTATATTTGTATAAAACTTAACTAAATTTTCCTAAATCTGATTGGAGCTTAAATTTCCGTAAGGATCAAGATCTATTTCATTTACTTTTTTAAAAAATCCATTCTTGATAAGCTCAGGTTTAAACGATATTTTAGGGGGTGGGGGAGGAGGGGGCAGGTAGATGGGGTAAAGGGAGTCAAATATAGGGGGGTGGGGGAGGGTAAAGTGGGTAAAGCAGATCAAATACATGGTTGCTGAAGGAAACTGGACTTTGGGTAGTAAACACACAATAGAATATACAGATGTCAAATTATAAAGTACACCTGATAATTACATAATTGTATTAATCAATGTTACCCTAATAAACTTTTTAAAAAGATATTTTAAAAGATATATGGCACCTTTATTTTTTTCCCTTTCATATAATAAATCCAAAGAATGGTGAAATACTAAGCTCTGTGACTTTCTTATAATGGATTAAACCCTGACATGCTCTCTTTCCAAACATGGAAAGAGTTCTGTGCTTACTGAATTTCTGATTTACTCAATTGTCCCATTCCCCTTAACAAATTCCTAATGTAAAATTAATGGGTTTGTTGACTGTAACAACCTTCTGGCACATTTAAAAAAATATAGACATTTTAAATCATCTTTGAGTAGTATCTTTATAAGTTTTCTAGATATATAGTACTCTAGACAAAAGAAAAAATGAAACTAAATTAGTGTCCTCACTCTGATTAAAAATAAAGCAATAATTGTGATAAATTTGCATACTCAAACTTGACACATAGAAGCTATAGAATATATGTTAAATTTCCTTTCAGTATGAAAAGAATGTTAACAAGCCCCAAATCACAGAGGGTAAAAGAATACACACTGTTGGAAATATTTCCCTCTCATATCTGTGTTTATCAAGTTTTAAGGTTGGTTTCCTCCCCCACCATTTCTTCTGAATCTGTAATCCATTGATTTTTTTAAAATGCATGACTCAAACTGCTCTTCTGTGAAAAACCCCATTCAGAATTGTCTCAGCTCTGGTTATCATTGACCAAAGACTCTTCAAGATACCAGGAATAATAAATTACAACAAACATTCATTTTTAATAGCACTATAGAAAATTTGAAGAGCAAAGCTTTCAAGATTGAAAGGTGAGTCAATACCCTGCATGGGAATGGCTCTGCTTGGTGCTGTAAGGAGCAGAGTAAGAAAAGATTTTATGATGTTGTGGGAAGAACACAAACCTCAGGAATTTGGATATGACTCTCTGTTCAGCCATTTCTTATCTTAGTGATATTGGACATAGTGTAAAATCTCCCTGAACCTTAGTTGCTTCATCTGTAGAATGGGGATAAAAATGCCAGCCTCTTAAACTGCTATGAAAATTAGCAATAATGCCTAGCTCACAGTAGTACTATAAAATCTGACAAAGTGGCCTTTTTTCTTGCTAGGTCTTCCCTCACATGGGGATGTTCATCTTTGGGACCCTCTCATTAGTTTCAACATCACTGATAAATATTTACTGAGCTCCTATGACAAATGTCCTATGTCAGGAGCTGGCAACACAAATATCAGGAAGCTGTTTCAAGAAATTAAACCAATTGGGTAGCAGCAGAAATTTTAGATTGTTTTCCTAATGTTAGGATGGTCTTTCAGGTGAGGCTGCTTTTCCAGGTACTCTACACTTTTCCAAAGGACTTGAAGTTCTTTAGTATGTGTTCCTTGGTGTGTCTTTGAACAAATTTATTCAGCCTGTCTGGCTGAATAAAAGGCCTTTGCATTCATTTGCCCAACTCTTGTCACTAATAACCAAGAGGATCAATCATGTTCCTCCAAGATGTTCAGGTGAATTGATTCCCAGCCAGACAGACCAAGTTGAACACACAAGTTTTCTAGCTATTCACAGTGGTCTTCACAGAAGACTCATGAATAAAGGACAGAATCTATATATATAGATTCCTGATGGGAATTGTTAGCATTCATCTTCTTTTTCTTGGGTTTAGTGCTAAAATCCTTGGGAGTAGAGGACTCAAGCTGTGTTTATGGCTTCTTTGTTTCAGAGTGTGTATTGTGCAGTATAATGCTAAATTGCTTTTTTGGGTGCTACTGTTAAATGATGATTAAATTTAGGCTGGTATAAAAATGAATAAATATCTATTACATATCTTATTAAGTTATACCAAATATATGTAATAGATATTTAGGATATCATTAAATTATACCAGATAACCTCTTTCTTTAGATGTTGTCCTTTTATTTAATTCCTAAATTTTCTGTCTGTTCTTATCAATCCTGCCCATTGAGTCTTTTCCCCCTTTATAATGAATGACAACTATCTTTTTGATTCTTGGGATTTGGGTTATTACTCTATTTGTTTTGATAGAAGGAGAGGGGAGAACACAATAGGGAAGGAAGTAAAGGGAGTTCTAGAGAAGTAAATGGAAGATGGGAAGTAAATTAGACCATTTGAAAAAGATTTTTTTGTAGTTATGTGCCCTCTGCAGTAATTACTTAATATTATCATTTCCCTACTCATGTTAGCACAATACAAACAAATCTCAAATTCTAGATTTTAAAGTTATAGAAAATACAATATGTCTCAACTATGACTTATTTGCCATTTTTAAAAAATAATCATTTTTAGTGTATTAGACTCTCTGATCCTTATCCCCTAGTATATAATGTTTTACATAGACTAAATGTTTAATTCTTCTCTTAAATCAAGCTAAGGGAAATGGAGTTCATTCTTGGAACACTGAGGAGCCATCAATAATATGGAAAGTACGAATCTCCACCCCCAAAATCAGAAGTATAAGAGTACATCTTGTATTATTTTTTTCTTTCTTTTTTTAAAATAATAGTCTATTTTTAGAGTACTTTTAGGTTCATAGCAAAATTGAGCAGAAAGTACAGACACTTTCTGTATATCTCTTGTCCCCACACAACTAGAGCCTCCTCCCCCCACTATCAACATCTAGAACCAGAGTGGTGCATTTGTTACAAATAAATGAATCTACATCGATACATCATTATTGTCCAAAGTCCATAATTTTCATTAGGGTTCATTCTTGATGTGGTGTATTCTGTGGGTTTGGACAAATATATAGTGATATATATCTTTCATTATAGTATCATACAAAATAATTTTACAGCCCTAAAACTCCCCTATATGCTGCCTATTCATCCCTTTCTCCCTCTTAACCTCTAGCAACCACTGACTTTTTTGATCTCCATGGTTTTGCCTTTTACAGAATGTCATGTAATTGGAATCATACAATATATAGCCTTCTCAGATTGGCTTCTTTCACTCAGTGATATGCACTTAAGGTTTCTCCAGGTCTGTTCATGGTAGCTCATTTCTTTTTAGTACTGAATAATATCCCATTGTCTGAGTATCTTTTATTTTTAAATTAATTTAATTTCAAGTTCAAATCCTTGTCCCCATTGGTTAGTGGTAAATTCTACTTTATAACATTTTTTTTGGTAAAAAAATCTTTATTGAGATATAATTCACATAGTATATTCACCAGTTTACCTATTTAAGTTATAAAATTCAATGATTTTTAATAAAATCATGAAGTTAGGCAACCATCACCAAAATCAGTATTAAACAATTTTATTCCAAAAGAAATTCTGTATCAATTAGCGTTCACTCCTCATTCCCCTCCCCCACCACCCCAGCAGCCACCAAACTACTTTCTGTCTCTGTGGATTTGACTGTCTGTATATTTCATATAAATGGAATCATATAATATACAGCCTTTTATGTCTGACTTTTCATTTAACATAATGTTTCAAGGTTTATTCATGTTGTGGCATGTATCACTGCTTCATTCCTTTTTATTACTGAATAATATTCCATCGTATCAATATATCATATTTTGTTTATCCATTATCAGTTGACGGATATTTGAGTTGTTTACACTTGTTGGTTAGTATGCATAGTGCTGCTATAATCATCTGTACACAAGTCTTTATGTGGCTATGTTTTAATTTGTATTGGGAATATACCTAGAAGTGGGATTGTGGGCCATTAGTAACTCTATATATAACCTTTTGAGGAACTTTCAAACAATTTTCCAAAGGAACTGTGCCATTTTATTTTCCCATCAGAAATGTATGAGAGTTCCAATTTCTCCACATCCACACCAACACTGTCTTTTATCATAGCCATCCTAGTGAGTTTAAAGTACTATCTCATTGCAGTTTTAAATTGTTTCCTAATGGCTAATGATGTTGGGTAATTTTCATGTGCTTATTGGCCAGATGTATGTCTTCTTTTGTGAAAGGTCTATTGAGATCCCTGTTCAATTTTTTAACTGGATTATTTGTCATTTCATTATAGAATTATAACAATTTTTTATATATTCTTGGTACTAGATCCTTATGAAATATACAATTGGAAAATATTTTCTTCCATAATGTGGAACCTTTTCACTTTACTAATAATGTCCTTTAAAACACAAAAATTTATGATTTTGATGAAGTTCAGTTTATCTATTTTTGTGCTTACATCGTATCTGAAAAAGCATTGCCTAATCCAAAGTCGTGAAGATTTACATCTATGGTTTCTTCTAAGAATTTTACAGGTTTAGCTCTTACATATAGGCCTACAATCCATTTTAAGTTAATTTTCTATATTTGGTGAAAAATAGAGGTACACCTTCATCCTTTTGTATGTGGGTATTCCGTTGTCCCAGCCCATTTTTTGAAAATACTATTTTTCTCCATTGAATGGTCTTGACATCTTTGTCAAAAAACAACTGACCATAAACATATAGGTTGAATCTCCAATGCCATGTTGAAGAGAAATGGCAAGAATGGACATTTCTTTTTCCTAATCTTAGAGGAAAAGCCTTCAATCTTTCCCAATTAAGTATAGTGTTAGCTATGGGTATTTTATAAATGCTCTTTATTAGGTTGAAGAAATTCCCTGGTATTCCTAGATTGTTGGTTGTTTTTATTATCAACGTATGTTAGATTTTATCAAATTTGCGTTCTGCATCTAATGTGTATGTGTCCTTTATTCAACTAAATAATAATGATAATAATAATAATAATAACATTGATACCAGATGTTAAAACACCCTTGTATTGCTAAATTGATAAATCTCACTTGGTCATGGTGTATTATCCTTTTTATGTGTTGCTGGATTCAGTTTTCTAGTATTTTCTTAAGGATTTTTGTATCTATCTTCATAAGAGATTATTGGTCTGTAGTTTTTGTATAGTCTTTGTCTGGTTTTAGTATCATGATAATACTAGCCTCACAGAATGAGTTGAAATGTGTTCTTTCTTTTTCTATTTTTTTGGAAGATTTTGATAAGATTGGCATTAGTTTGTCTTTAAATGTTTGGTAGTATTGGCTGGTAAGGCCATCTGGTCCTGGGCTTTTCTTTGTGAGAAGATTTAAATTGCTAATTCAATCTTCATTTGTTATAAATTTATTCAGATTTTCTATTTCTTCCTGAGTCAGTTTTGGCAGTTTTGTCATTTTAGGAATTTGTCCATTTTATCTATGTTATACAATTTGTTGGCATATAATTTTTCTTTGTATTTCCTTAAAACCCTTTTTATTTATGTAAGGCAAGTAATAGTATCCCCTTTTACATTCCTGATTATAGTAATTTGAGTCTATTTTTTTTGGTTAGTCTAACTAATGGTATATCACTCTTGTTCTTTTGACAAAACTAACTTATGATTTTGTTGATTTTTTTTTCTATTTTTCTAGTCTTGATTTCATTAATCTCTGCTCTTATTTACTCTGTTATTCTTTCTTTTTGGTTTAACTTTAATGTGCTCTTCTTTTTCCAGGGTTATAAGGTGACAGTTTAGATTATTGATTGGAGATACTTCCTTTTTTCTCAAAATAGCTGTTTACCAAGTATAAATTTCCCTTTGTATACTGCTTTAGCTGCATCCCATATGTGTTGGTATAATATGTTTCATTTTATTAATCTCAAAGTATTTTGTTATATTGTTTGTGATTTCTTATTTGACACTTTTATACTAAGGTATTAGAGATAACATATTTACCAGTGTATAATTTAATTTCTCTATATATAGTTATTTGGGTGTGTGTGGTTTAATTCTCACATTTATGTGATTTCTTAAATTTTTTTCTGTTATTGGTTTCTAATTTTATTTCATAGTGGTTAGGAAACATCCTTATTCACTTATTGAGGCTATGGTTTATCCTGGGGAACGTGCCATGTGCAGTTGAGAAGACTGTGTATTCTGCTATCAATGGGTGTGGTGTTCTATAGATGTGTGTTAGGTCTTTTTGATTTATAGTTCAAGTCTTGTTGCTCTGCCTAGTTTTCCTATCCAGTATTGAAAGTGAGATATTGCTGAATTGTTTATTTTTTCCTCCAATTGTCGGGTTTTGTTTTATGTATTGTGGGGGCCTCTCGTTAGATACATATGTTTATAAATGTTATATCTTTCTGGTGGATTGACCCTTGTATCAAAATAAAATATCCCTGTTTACCTCTAATAATATTTCTTATCTGACTTTTTTCTGACATTAGTATAGCCACTTCAGGGTTCTTATGGTTATTGTTTGCATGACATATCTTTTTCCATCATTTTACTTTCAATCTATTTGTATCTTTGAATCTAAAATGTGTCTCCTGTAGATAGCATATAGTTTCATATATTTTTAAATCCAATCTGACAATCTTGCTTTTGACTGGAATGCCAAATCCATTTATCTTTAATGTAATTACTGACATGGCAGGATTTACATGTGCATTTTACTCTGTTTTCTATGTCTCATGCCTTTTTGTCTCCATTTCTCCATTGCTGCTTTCTTTTCCATTAAGTGAATATTTTCTAGTGTAACATTTTATTTATTTATTTATTTTTACTTTTTTGGTTATTAGTAGTTCTAGGGATTACAGTACATGGCTAAATTTACAAGAATGTACTTCGAATTTATACTAAATTCCAGTGAGATATAGCTGTACTACTCCTTGGGCATTCTCAAATGCCCCGTCAACTCTGGTGGCCAAACAACTGGCTATTAGTTTTCCTAGAGTTTGAAAATGATCTGTTATGCTGGAAAAGGCCTGCAGTAGTTCTTCAATGACTGCGTCTTATATTGCAGCCATCTACTTCTTTTGTGCTCAGTCTTCATGGAATTCTAATTTTGCTCTCTTCCTATAATTTAATATACTTTGAACTTTTTTTAAGCCACATTATATCTCAGTATGATGTCCTTGTTAGTACTGCTCACCAGAAATATAATGCAGGCTGCATGTGTAATTTAAAATTTTCTAATAGCCACATTTGAAAAGTAAGAATGGGTGAAATAAATATTTTTATTTAGCTCAACATGCCCAAAACTTAGCATTTTGGCATGTAATCAACATTTTAAAAATTGTTAATGAGATATTTTATATTCTTTTTTTCATCTCAGCTTGAACTACTCATATTTCATGTGCTCAATGGCCACAAATTGGACAATGCTATTCCAACCTCCCCTCTGGGAAGAAATTCAGGGAACACTATTATTATCTGTGTATCCGAATTTTCTTTCAGTAGTGATAACACCAGTTCCTCCCTGGAAGACCATTGTCTACAAATATAAATAACTGCCCTTCTAGGTGCCTTACCGAGAAGTGAAAAGAGAAGGGATCTTTCTCATACACAATTGACCATCCAGTACACCTTTTCAGGCAATCCAAAATTAATCTGTGAGAACTAGTTAATATTTCAGTTAATGATAGCAATTTTGGGGGGTCTGGAGAGACAACAAGGTAGAAATTAAAAAGCTCGTTCATATTTGTGATATAAACTCTTGATACCAAGGCTCTATGTTATTTGTTGTAAAGTCTAGAAAAATAAATTCTAAGTGAGTATTTTAGTAACATCTGTAAGTTCTGGGATCAAAGGCAAAATCCATAAATACTTCAAGATGTTTGCTTTGTACTGTTTGGCTAATAAGCCAAATGAAAAAACAACTTATAGGGGAAAGTATAGAAATATAGACAAATAGTCCAGTTTAGCACATGCACACATGTCCATAAAAGAAGACTATAAGAACCTGGAACTTCCTTCTTGGGATTGGCCTCATGACCTTTTTGTAAGCTGAGGTTATGCTCTGTCAGGAGTGCAACAGGAAGTATCTCCCAAATTACAAGCTTCCCTTGGTGATCTGTTCTTAAAATCATCATAAGGTAATACTGACCTTGGATTAGGACCTTTGTTTCTGTCATCGAAACTTTCTTCCCATCTCTGATTCTGGAAAACATTCTTTTTTATTGAGGTCTCTCCTCTTCACCTTTGTCCTGTAGGTTGCATGAAGTGTTTTTTTTTTCCCCCTTGGTGCATTTTTATAATTTTATTTTATTATTAGTTTCAAGTATACAGTACATTCTCTAATGCTACATTTGGAATGACCCTCAAAGATCTGGTCTCATCTCCTCACTTTGAAGATGAGGACACTGAGACATGTGATTTGAGGCAAAGGATTTGTGAAAGATGAACCAGTTAATGTCAAATCCAGGTAAAACCTATCGCTTGTGACGAATAGGCCAGTATTCTTTCTGTTATGCCATTTATTTCTTTGATATGATATAGTGAGTATGCTTCTAAGGTTTGCTTTTAGAATTATTCCATCTTCTTCTACCTAAAAACATTCAAAGTAGCATCTAAGAAGCTCGATTTTCTTTGCTTTTTGATTATAGGATTCCTAGAAATCACAGTACATACATCATTAGTATGGATTTCAATCCACAGACTTTCATGATCATTTTTATATGAAGAAGAGAAATGAAATAGGCAGATGATGACATTTCTTTCCAAGATATTTTTGGATCTGTGTTTTTACAAGTTACCCTAGAAATTTCTTATGCAGAAGGAATCAAATAAAAATATGCAATTGAGGTTTGGGGAATATCTGAAATAAGTCTCTCTATAGAAATAGTGAATGGAAACTGTTAGTCTTATTTCTCCCTGCTTAGGCTCTTGCACAAGTCTAAGCAAATCAATATGAAAATGTTGCTCAAAATGTGCTCCAGCTATAGCCAATTAAAGTTCAGCATATATAATTTACATGAAATGGATGGGCAGGAACAAAAGGTATCTGTGGGGCCATGAAGAATGATTCCATTTTATTTGCAGAGGAGTCTACAAAGGTCACTGAAAATACAAGATGCAAATTATTATTGTTTTTTTAATAAAGCATTTTTTCTAGGTTTACTCTCTCAGCCTCTTTTATTCTCTTGTTTGCATGCGTGCCATAGTCATTAGTAGAATTGAATTATATAATGACCCACACTGTTAGACTGCTAGGCTGATTGATTGAAATTATCTTTATAATGGAAATCAGAAAACACTTTTAACCTTGTTAGAGCACCACTATACCATTGATTAATATATAAAGCAAGTCATAAATTTTACATTGAGCTATTTATTTACAGACAATCTTATGAAAGCAATTTGGGCTATATTACAGAAACTTTCTGCATACTTTTGTCAGGCTGACACTAATGATTCTGATTATTTCTAGGACTTGCAAAATGTCAGTGTTAATTAAACTAATGCTTAAAAATATGGATAGGAAAGAATATTTAAATATTATATTTTAAATGGTTGACAATGTGCACAAAGCTTCTTTTGTTAACTGGTTAATTTCAGGCAACTGACTTTATTTGATAAGATTTCTCTGCACTAGCAAATGCTTGCCAGACTCTTTGGCAATAGCCGATATTACCAGTGTCACAGTTTCATCCATATAGTCAATGAGTATTTGTTGAGTACTTTATATATGTTCTGCACTGGATCATGTGATATAAATAGAAAGATGAAAAAAAGCCAGCACCTGCCCTTAAAAATATCCATGGTCTAGTGAGGGATACAGCCACCAGAAACAAAGATAGACCTATGTACAGACAATTTAAAGATGCAGATTAAGGCAGTATCTAATCTAGCCTGGGGAGATGAGGGAATGTATCCTAGAAGCATTCTACCTGAATGCAGGCTCTTGCAACCACTAAAGAGGTAAGGGCAGAGTTTATGGGAAATAGATGACTAGTGGCAAGGGACCACAGAAGCTTGGCGCTTAAGTGGAGACTGAGGAACAATGGAGGGAAGAGGGTCTTTTTTATGTACTTTCAGAACTCATCCAATGGCCAACAGCCCTGTCCTGTGCAGTACTAGATCATCCAATCCTTACATCCATCCTGGAAGAAAAGATTCTGTCATATTACCTTTCCCCAACGCCCACTGTAGCTGACTCCAGCAGCAAGAGGCAACATGGTAGCTGAATGAAGGGGTCAGGTCTCTCACATTGGACCAACCACCTGCATACATAGAAAGTTTGGAAAACAGTAGCTTATAAGTCTTGGAGGCCTGGATTATTTCCAGAAAAAAAAATGATTTTGGAGGGGAGGAGGGGGATGGATCTTGTTTCTTAATAAACTACTTTCTATAAAATTAGACTCCTGTTAGGGAATGCATAACTAATTAAGAGACCTGAACATCATCAATATTTTTTATACTTTAGTTTTATGAGTAGTAATTAAAAATAAAAACTTTGTGAAGTCACTGGTAGAAAAGGTAATGCACAGCTTTTTAGCATATTGCCTTTCGAGACAGGTTATATTCAATCATAAACATCATGCAAATAGCTAATTGATAGCTTCCAGAGTAAAATGTACATATTGTCTTAAATTGGATACATAGCTTGAAAATTCAAGCTACAATCAATCTGTATGTTTATAGAACATTTCTAAAGGAAATGTTAAGTCAAATGACGTGAGTTAATATAATCCTAAAGGTACTAGGCTGGATTGGTGGAAGTTAAATTGGTAGGAATAGAATTGTATAAGCTCATTGAGTCTAGAATGGTTTTAAATAAACTTTGTAACAGCAGATATTCATGTAACGACTTCTGGCTCTCATCTGAAATTAATATATCCTGGAAAGTAACTAAGTTTCCTGTCTAAATTCTTCTTCATCTTCTCCTTTCACTCCTTTCCTTTCCCACTTCTCTCTTCTCTTCCTTCTCATACTTCTTCAAGAAAAATGTATTAGTGAGAACAGATTGTAATTTCCGTTTAAGGGAACACTTGCTATAGGGTGTTTCATCTCCAGAGGCAGATCTTTAACTGATGTAATAAGGCCAAAGTGTTCTGCATTGTCACACAGGCCACAAATATGGGGTGTGGCTATTTACATGTAGTATAGCTGTTTGCATGCAGGGAGAATTAGAGCTAACTTTGTGCCTTTCCCTTGCCTTTAGGACAGGTTGTGGACTCAAAATGGGAACTCAATAAGACTTTCTGAAGCAAATAAATAGAACCTAGAAAACTTGTTTCCCTGGGGTTAGGGAGGTACCATGTGTCAGTTTCCTGTTTTAATCAAAAGGCCAAGGCTTTGTCTAGATTGTAGTAATAAGTATTTGCTTTCTAGAGATTTTCATTGAAATGACAAATGTCTTTTCTTTAACTATTTCTCCTGTACTTTCCCCTGATCAGAGAAAAATCCAGTACAAGATAAAATGTCCTTTAGAATTTTTTCCCCTCTTTAATTACCTCCTCCCCAACTTCCAGCCCTGATCTATGGATTTTGCCATCTCCCCTTAAGAACTGGATCTCTGAAGGTGGGGTATCTCCTCCCATGTGCTTGTGGCATGCACCTGGGGCCTGGCACCCCCAGCGTATGGTCCATGGCTCCACCTGGGATGCAAACTCAGGACCTTCTGCATGTAAATGCAGACATGCTAACCACTACACTATGGAGTCACCCCATTAAGAATTTTTATAAGACAATTTCTTGTGTGATGTGCTATTATTATCGAACCTGTTTATGAAGGAGTAATTATAACATTTAGTTGCCCAAGAAATGTTGGAACCAGACTGCGGCCATAGTGATACTGCTTGCAAGACCCTTAGCAATTATTTAGTCACATCATATCCTTGCACCAATGAGGACACAGAACCAGATTTGGGAGGAGAGACACATGTAGAGAAGAACAGAAAGCTGGAAACAACCATGATAAAGAGAGTCAATAAGAAAGATGTAAAAGATGTTAAGAAATACCTAGAGTCACTTTAAGGTAAGATTAGGGGATGGATTGAGAGAGTGGGCATGCAATAAGGATCTGGGGAAAGGTAATTGTTGTTTATTGAGTCCCTTTTATGTACCAGATGCCATGCTAAGACTTTATATAGACTTTTAAATTTAACTCTCACCACAGTCACATAAAGTGGAACTTATTATCCCCATTCCACAGATGAGGAAACCGAGACATAGAGGAGTGAAATCACATATAGTTCCTTTTGGGGGACTCAAGTCAAGCACCTTGCCTCTTGGCCCACGTTGCCTAGGATATAACCTGAGAGCAAATACAAGGAAAATCGGAAATAGGAAAACTAGATCTGAAGGGAGTTCTCGATAGGAAGAGCACATGGGTACCCCCAGCTTTTTCAGTGGACAATATACAAAGCCACCCAGATAAGGAGTAGCTCTTTCCAAGGATACATTTCAAGTCCTCATTACAAAATAAACAGAAAGTTTTTTGAGTGTGGAGGTGGGTGGAGAGAAAGGGAAAAGCAATATATGAGCACATAAGGTTAAGAGTAGGAAGGTAGAGGTGTAGGACAGTGATCGCCTGCTGAGAGGGGACCCCACAAAAAGAGGATGGGAGAGTTGACTCATTAGGTAGATGAGTGACTAAGAAAGTGAATAAGCGGATGACAGCAAAAAGACTCCAGAGAATTCCTCATGGCCTGGTTTGCTCTTTGGACATTTGGTACAAGGAATCTTTTTGTGGAGTGATCCAGACAACTGATTGCTAACTCCATGCAATGATTCTACTTCCTGTGATTTATTATGATTATTTAATCATTTGCTTTTTAAATGTTGGTGTTGATTCATTATTCCACATTCCTTGTCTCGGAGTTTGATATTTGAGGCATTTTCTTAAGGGAGACCTACCCAGTGGTCTTTTGCAGAAGATTTAGAACCTAAATGCTACTGTGTTTTTTGTTGCCAGGCTGCCAACTTTGTTATCAAAACAATTCATTTCTGACTCATGTATATTATTAGCTGTGGCAGGATGGCAAGACATGGGACAGATACTGTTTTGTATATTAGCGGAACATAGCTAACCAACAGAGAATGAAGAGATTGCCTTTATTAGAAAAGCAATCTTTTGTGATATATCTTAGCACTAAACAATGAGTTTTTAATAAAACTGAGCAGATAGAGCATTCATATGTCTGATCTTGTTCCCCCTCTTTGGTGCCAGATATATGATTTCATGACACTAGCAAGAAGCCTGCTGATTTGTCAGTTAATCAAAAGTTGCTAAAGGAAAATCAGTACATAAAAAACTAATCATCATCCCGTCTTTTCCCAATGTTTCTGTTGGACATCCAGTGTCTGAGCTGCCCATTCTCCATGGCAGTGTTACTGCTGGTAGTACCTGTGCCCTTGTTGTAAAGGGCGAGAATCTAATTTTGTTTCTCTTCCTCTTGATAAAAGTCTGACTCCTTAGAAGAGCTAGAAAAATTATTATTACTAGCTATGTGTAGGCAAGTGTTGCTTTTCCTCCCTTTCTTCTTCAGTCATATTCACAGTAACTCATTTCTTTATCACACTTGCCCTCGTCTGGATTTATGTCTTTGAGGCTCTGCTCTTACTCCTTGTAAGTTGACTCCAAAATTAAGTAATTTGATTTTCTTCAAGTGAAGCAATGAGTTTTGGGTATCCCCAGTTCAAATAGGTTTGTATAGCTGCCATATGAACTATGGAACCAGCATAATTGTGTCCACCCGTATTTTGTTATAGAAGTCCCTAATTTTATGCAGGTAATTTTCACATAAGAAGGATTTGGTGTTACAACAGAGATTTTTGCTGTAAAGACCTTTCCTCCTTGGAGCAAACTTGCTTTGCAAATTCTCCTGTGTTGTTTAGAGGTTAAATGATTTATCTGAGGTAAGTCAGTAGCACAGCTGAGACTATTTCTATTTACAATATTCTGGGCACCATAAAAGGACATTTGAAACAAGTGGGAGGATCTCTGTGTCCTGACCCTCAAATCTGCTCTGAGATCCAGCAATCCTGATAAATTGCAGCCTATCTGATCTCATGGTGCCTATCAGGAGCCCCATGATTGGCTCCCAGACTGCTACTTGTTTTTCATTATTATTTGTCACATCATTATGCTAAATTATGAAGCCTTTTAAAAGATTGTGGTACAAGGAAAAAAGTTCTTGTCCAAGTCTTACTTAACTTTAGTATGGCTACTGTAAAACTTCCAGGTACAAAGTGGCAGAATGATGGGAAAAGGCGACATCCTGTACTTGAAAGGGAAATTACTTCTCATTTCTTGTACCATTCCTGTGCTTAGAGCCATAGACGTTTAAGATGTCACAGTTGGAAGTGATTATTTAGTCTAATCTCCTTCATTTTGTAGGTAAGAAAACTAAGGGTCAGAAAAGAGAAATCCTAGTAGCAGGGCTAGGATCATGGCCATGGATGTTTTCACCCTTAATTTAGTGACTCAAAGAATAAGAGATGTCTTTTTAAAGTTCAAATTTAGGGCTCCTAAGATACATTTAAAGTAAAGTTCTCATTATTCTTCAGCATAAATTAAAAAATAGGCCCCACTTTTAACTCCCATGTCCAACTGAAGATTCATGCAATATGGGTATTACTTGAAAACATTCATTGTGAAAAGATAAATAAAAAAAACACTTGACTAGAACTATTTCTTTTGCTTTTCATTCTTTTTGCATTTTCTTGAAGACCACACTTTCTTATGTAATTAATTTCAACAAGCTGAATCTTTGATCCTCTGCTATCCCCAAAAGGTTTCCTCAAGTAGAGACTATATAAGCATGTTAGGGTTTGGAGTTCTAGGTCCTAGTTTCAAAGCTCTATTTTACTAGCTGTGTGGCATTGGGCAATCACTTAACCTCTTGAAACCTCACTTGGTGAATAAAAATAGACATAATATCTTACTTCACATGGCTGATTACAAAGCTCCAATGTGATAACATAATATGGACTAGTGCTTTATGAAGAGTAAAGGGCTATATACAACCAAAGTGTTATAGGAATTCCTACCATACATAATTCATGAACTTGGTCTGGAATTTCCTCAGTTCTTGGATGATCTATTAAACAGTGAACAACTATATCTCAGTTATTCACACTAATGGTGGAGCAGCAGAGCATGTGTAATGTAAAACAGCAATTCATCTAGATACCATTTCTGTTTGAGTTTAGAATGTATTGTGTTTGGGAAGCTTCTGAATCTGTTTGCTGAGAATAAAATTCAACTGAGGTGGAATTCCCTGAGCATACCCAACACTCCCAGAAGCAGGCCATATGCAAGTCCGTGCCCTTCTCTGGACTTCAGTTTCCTGACTATATATAAAAGGTAGAATTGCCCTAGCTGATCACATGGTCCCTGCCAGTGCTGATATCCATGTGTCTATGAGTTTAGACACATGGAAGCAAGCAAGAGAAAGCCAATTGTAGATGATGCCAAAAGTTTTATTGAGCAGCTGGAGATGTGCATATATTAGGGGGAATATCACAAGCTGCCAAATATTGCCTCATTAATAGAATAAACAAAGAGAGAAGCCAATTCAAGGTATAAGAAATCATGACTGACATTTAAAGTACTGATCAAAAGGAGACATTGGAGGAGGGACTGAAAATAAATCTGTAGACTGAAGGGGTTTGAATGATAGCAATGTTCAGTGCTGCTGTCACAGAGGAAAATGCACAAGACAATTCTTTTTGTGCTATTTCTGTTCAGGGGTTACAACTCTTCTCAATTCACCTGATTTTTTATCTTCTTTCAATCATTTCCTTTTCAAAATTCATCTCAGAAGTGTTTCTGAGCCATTTAGATTATAACTTGTGCTAAAACCAATCAGCAGAGGTCTTTCTACAGTGCAGTGCAATCAGCAGAGACCCGAGGTATTGGTCAGAGACTATATCTTTATTTAGATGGACTGCAGATAATGGGTTTGACTGAAGTTAGTCAGAAAAATCTTGAAACTGTGCTGCTGCCTGGCAGGTACACAGCTTCCCATACAATTTTAGGAATGGTGCCTGGATAAAGGCAGTGTTTTTTTTTTTATATATTTGTATGAGAAATAGAGTATGAAAATGATATATGTTGCACTCTTAAAACTTTTTTTTCTTTAACTCATCTAGTACTCCTTCAGCCTGTCAGAATTTAACAATGGTGGTAATGACAGTAAAATAAGATCCAAAGTTGGTCTCTTCTGACGTAACATAATATGTGGCAGGGACATTGTTGTATATGGTTTGGGATTCAATGTCAGGGTGGTATAGAATGTTTCATGGTAGTCAGTCCTGGTCTTATATACTATGCATTACCAGAAACTACATGTTAGATTCAAGTTTTAATTGTGCATGATGAAAAGGAACAGACACATGAATAGCAACGAGCTATGAGAAATTAAGTACAGCTGCTTATTTGTCAGTATCACATAAGGGACAAACTATAAGAGGGTTCATCAGACTATGTCCATGTAGAGAATATTATTTTATTGGTGAGTTGTAAGATTTCTTTAGATATTCAGAATACTAGACTCTTACCCAGATATATGTTTTAAAAATATTATCTCCCATTCTGTAGATTGTCTTTTCACTTTGTTAATAGTGTCCTTTGAAGCATGAAAGTGCTTTAATTTTTATGAAGTCCATTTTTTTGGTGCTTTCAGCATCATATCTAAGAAACCACTGCTAAAAAGAAATCATTGCCAAATAAATCCCAGATCACAAAACTTTGTACCTATATTTTCTGCTAAGAGTTTGATAGTTTTGGCACTTCAGTTTAGGATTTTGTTCATTTTGAGTTAATTTTTGTATGTGGTGTGAAGTGGGTGTCTAAATTCAAGGATATGTTACTAGATCCGGCTTGCTAGTATTTTGTTAAGGATTTTTTACTATCTTCATAAGTGATATTTCTTTGTAGTTTTCATTTCTTGTGATGTCTTTGTCTAATTTTGGTATCAGACTAATACTGACATCATAGAATGCTCACTGTTCTTACTGAGATTTGGCCATTTTCTTGAATAGATGCTTCTTGGATTGCTGCAGCCCTTTCCTTGATGTCCAGAGGTATTGAAAAGTTGATTCTGAGAATTTTTACCGGTTTTCTCACTGCTTTTGTGGAGGAGAGAATTTTTCTAGGTCCTTACTCTGAAATTTTTGCTGATGTCCTATTATTAATATTTTAATACATATATTACATAGCATTTTATTGCTTAATTTATCATACATTCAAGAAATATTTATTAATCACCTACTAAGTGGAGTATTTTACTAACTACTAGAAATATAATGATGAACAAGAATATTTTTTTTTCTGTGCTCTCATGAAGATTACACCCTTGAGTGAGGGAAGACAGATGCTAAAAGAAGCAATTATAATGCAGTATGACAAGTGCCATGATGAGGAAAGAGCAGAGGGCTATGGATATTATAGAATGAGATTAAATTCAGAATTGGGGGATCAAGAAAGCTTCTAGAAGGAAGTTAAATGTAAATTGAGATCCAAAGGACATGAGAGATGATTTTCAGGCAGAAAGTAGAACAAGTGTAAAGACTCATGATGCTGTGAAGGAACTGAGCCTTGAATATGATGGAGGAAGGTGATATGAAGCAAGGAATTTTGAGGGAATGAGATCATCAAGGATCTTGAAAGTGAAGTTAAGATATACACTTCATCCTAAAGGCTATGAGAAGCCACTCTGAGGAGATTTAAGTTAGCAATGACATTATCTTTGCTATGAATCCAGCACTTAGAACATATATGTAACTTATAAATTAATAAATTATTAGTAATAAATGACATATTTATTATAAATAATTTAATTAATTTATAATTTACTTATAAATTATTATTTTCAGATTTCCCTGGATGTTAGTCTAGAGCAGAGTGTAGTGTCAGCACTTTTTTTTTTAATTATAGAGACCTCCCCAGAGAGACTCATTTATATAAATTATATCTATTGCTATTTATTGTACTGGAAAATAAAACTGAAGATTTAAAAAACTTTATTTACTATTTCATTTGAAATTAATAATAATAAAATCATCACATGTTCACATGTTTTTTTTCAAAACAAAATACTTCAGAGGGATGAGTGGTATTGTTTTACATTTTTGCAAATCTATTTAATTTCTGACTTAATAGTAGACAGCTGGATTCTCAATCTTCTTCTGCACACAGTCTGGTTAGACTGATGAAAACTCAGCCTCACCCAAATGTACAGTTGGGAAAAGTGTTTTAATACTTTGTGTTTAGATAATTAAGGCTGTTTTTTTCTGATACTACACAAAATTTTGACAAGTTTCTTAAAGGTTAGCTGCAGTTAACTTCTTATTTCTGGTTACAATCAAATGTTTCTTGCATTTTGAGTGGACCTTTAGCCATTGTATGATTTTATATCATACTGCATCAGTCATTTGAAAAGTATTAGCTCACTGAGTTATGCTGATCTGCCAAGGTCAACAACACTTCCTTTATATATCAAAGTAGCATATACAGTAGGTACTTGAATAACATTACTTTGTTCAAACTTCATTTCAATATAATGTCCATGAGATGCTGTAGGAACTTAACTCTTGTTTATCTCAATTAGCCCGTGGTAAAATGGGTTTCCTTGTTGTAGAATCTTTCAATGACATTAAGTGAGGATTTACTTTATATTAATACCATCACATTCTCATCATAAAACCTTTTTAAGTATTGGGAAGCTGTCAAACTCATAGTGGAAGATAAGTTTTCCTAAATTCTGATTTTTGCTTGAGAGTGAAAAAAATTTTAATTTAAAGACTATTTTCTTAGAGCGGTTTTAGGTTTACAAGAAAATTAAGAAGGTACAGAGATTTTCCATATATCCCCTAACCCATACTTATATAGCCGCCCTCATTATCAACATCACTCTGTAGAGTGGTCAAGTTTGTTGTTGTTGTTGTTGTTGTTGTTCTATTTAATTTTATTTATTTATTTATTTATTTATTTATTTATTTACCAAAGATGCACTTACATTAACACATAATCACCCAAAGTTCATAGTTAATCTAAGGGTTCACTCTTGGTGTTATACATTCTATGGGTTTGGACAAAAGTATAATGACAAACATCCATCATTGTAATATCATACAGAGTATTTTCACTGCCCTATACATTCTCTCTATTCTGCCTATGCAACTGTCCCCTTACCTCCCCCACCTGTAGCAACCACTGATTTTCTTATTGTCTCCATAGTTTTGTCTTTTCCACAATGTCATGTAATTAGAATCACACAGTATGTAGCTTTTTTTCATACTGGCTTCCATCATTTAGTAATGTGCATTTAAGATTGCTCCATGTCTTTATGACTTGATAGCTCATTTATTTTAAGGATTGAACCATATTCCATTGTCTAGATGTACCACAGTTTATTCATTCACCTTCTAAGGGACATCCTGTCTGCATCCAAGTTTTGGTAGTATTGAATAAAACTGTTACAAATATCTGTGTGCAGGTTTTAGTGTGGACATAACTTTTTACTTCTATGGTAAGAGTATGTTCAGTTTTTTGAGAAACTACAAAACTGTTTTCCCAAGTGCCTGTAACATTTAACATTACCACCAGCAATGTGTGAGAGTTCCTGTTGCTCCACATCCTTGTCAGCATTCACTGTTGTCAGTGTTCTAGATTTGGGGCATTCTAATAGCCCAAAGAATTCTAAGGCCATCCTGATGGATATGTAGTGATATCTTGTTGTTTTAATTTGCACTTTCTCGATGACATATAATGTGAAAGACCTTTTCATATGCTCATTTGCCATCTGTATATCCTCTTTTTAGAGGTATCTCTTAAGATTTTTGGCCCACTTTTTAAATTAGGATATTTTTTCTAATTCCTGAGTTTTAAGAATTCTTTGTATTGTTTAGATAATAGTGCTTTATCAGATATATATTTTTTGCAAATGTTTTCTCCTAGTCTGTGGATTGTCTTTTCACTCTCTTGACAGTGATTCACACAAAGCAAAATATTTCATTTTAATGAAGTCTAACTTATTATTTCTTTCATAGACTATATCTTTAGTGTTCTATCTAAATAACCATCATCATAACAAAGACCATCTAGGTTTTATCCTTTTTATCTTCTAGAAGTTTTGTAGTTTTGTATATTACATTTAGATCTATGATCCATTTTGAGTTCGTTTTTGTAAAGGGTGTAAGTCCTGTGTCTAGATTCCTTCTTTGCATGTGGATGTCCTTGCACCATTTATTGAAAAGATTATCTTTGCTCCATTGAATTGCCTTTGCTTCTTCATCACAGATCAGTTGACAGTATTCTTCTGGGCCTATTTCTGGGCACTTTATTCTGTTCCACTGATCTATTATTTGTCTGTTCTTTCACTGATGATACAATGACTTGAATATGAAGCTTGATAGTAAGTTTTGAAGTCGGATAGTGTTAGTACTCTAATTTTGCTATTTTTGTTTAATATTGTGTTGGCTATTTTAAGTCTTTTGCCTCTCCATATAAACTTGAGAATCAGTTTGTCAAGTCACTTGCAAGGATTTTGATTAGGATTACAGTGGCTCTATAGATCAAGTTGGGAAAAACTGTCATCTTGACAATATTGTTTTCCTATCCATGAACATGGAATAACCCTTTATTTAGTTATTTCTTCTTTGATTTTGTTCACCAGAGTTTTGTAGTTTTTCTCATATAAATCTTGTACATATTTTGTTCGATTTATACCTGAGTATTTAATTTTTTGAGGTAGTAATATAAATGGCATTGTGTTATTAATTTGAAATTCCACTTATTCATTGTTGGTATATAAGAAATCAGTTGACTTTTGTATATTACTATGGTCTTCTACAACTTTGCTGTAATCACTTATTAATTCCCAGTCTTTTTGTCAATTCTTTTGAATTTTCTATATAGACAATTAAGTCATCTACAAACACAGTTTTCTGTCTTCCTTCCAAATCTGTATACCTTTTTTTTACCCTTTTCTTCTCTTATTGTATTAGCAAGGACTTCTAGTATAAAAGAATGGTGAGAGGGGACACCTTGCTTTCTAACTGATCTTAGAAAGCTTTGAGTTTCTTACCATTCAGTATGATGTTAGCTTTAAGTTATTTGTAGATGGTCTTTATCAACTGAGAAAATTCTCCTCTATGCCTAGTTTACTTAGAGTGTCTACCATGATTGGGTATTGAATTTTAGCAAATGCTTTTTCCTTTTTTTAAATTTTTTAAAAAAATTATTTATTTTCAATTGTAGTTGACATTCAATAATGTTTTATGTTAGGTACAGGTATATAGCATAATGGTTAGACATTTATATAACTTACAAAATTATCCCTCCTTTAAGTTTAGTACCACCCTGCACTATAAATAGTTATTACAATATTATCTACTATATTCCCTAGGCTGTAGTTCACAACCACTTGACTATTTTATAACTACCAATTTGTACTTCATCCCTTCTATATTTGTACTTCTTTCCTTCTATAATGATCTTGTTAAGTGTTTTGATCATAAATGGATGCTGTATCTTGTCAAAGGCTTTTTCTGCATCTAGTGATATGATCATATGATTCTTATTTTTTCATTGGTTTATGTGGTGTATCACATGAATTGATTTGCATATGTTGAACCATCGCTGTGGGTCTGGGATGAAGCCCACCTGATCGTACTGTATAATCTTTTTAATGTGTTGCTGTATTTGGTTCGCTAGTATCTCACTTAGGATTTTTGCATCTGTGATCATGAGAGATATCGGTTCATGGTTTTCTTTTTTTGTATTATCTTTACCAGAGTTTGGTATTAGAGTAATATTGTCCTCATAAAATGAGTTGGAAAGAATTGCCTCCTCTTCGATTTCTTGGAAGAGTTTGAGTTGTATGGGTATTAAATCTTCTTTGTTTGGTAGAATTCACTGGTGAAGCCATCTGGTCCTGGACTTTTACTTTTTTGTAGGTTTTTGATGATTGTTTCAATTTCCATACTGCTGATCAGACTATTTAGATTTTCCAGTTCTTGATTCATTCTAGGAAGGTTGTATCTTTTTAAGAACTTGTCCATTTCTTCTAGGTTATTAAATTTTATTAAACTTTTTTTCATAGTATTTCTGCCTGATCCTTTGCATTTCTGCGGTGTCTGTTGTCATATCTCCTCTTTCATCTCTGATTTTATTTATTTGTGTACTTTCTCATTTTTCTTTAGTTAATCTAATAGGGGTTTTCCAATTTTATTAAACTCCTCAAAGAAACAGGTATTCATTTCATTTATTTTTTCTATTCTTTTTTTGTTTGTTTTCAATTTCATTTATGTTCACTCTAATTTTAATTATTTCTTTCCTTCTGCTGACTTTAGGCTTCAATTGTTCATTCTTCTCTAGTTTTCAAGATGAAGCGTTAGGTTGTTTATTTGGTCTTGTTCTTGCTTTTGGAGATAGGTGTGTAATGATATGAATTTTCCTCTTATGACCGCTTTTGTGGTGTCCCAAAAGTTTGATATGTTGTACTATTATTATCATTCATTTCTATGTATCTCTAATCTCTCTTCTTATTTTTTCTCCACTATTTCTTCTCCACTTGGTATAATGTGACATTTAAGGATGTTATTTCTTTATGATTTTCTGTTTGGATGATCTGTCCATATCCTACAGTGGAGTATTTAGATCCCCTACCATGATAGTGTTTTGGTCTGTTTCTTCCTTTAGTTCTGTTATTAATTGCTTTATATGTTTTGGGGCTCCCTATTGGGAGCATATATGTTAATAAGTGTTATGTATTCTTGGTGTTTGATTTCCTTTATCATTATGAAGTATCCCTCAGTATTTCTTTACCTTTTTAATTTTGAAGTCTATTTCATCCAGTATTAGTATTGCTACTCCCACTTTTCTCTGAATGTCATTTGCTTGAAATATCATTTTCTGCCCTTTCACTATGAGTCTATATTTGTCTTTGGAACTGAGATGTGTCTCCTGGAGGCAGCATATGGTTGTTGTTGTTTTTTTCCATTCTGCAACTCTGTGCCTTTTTATTGGTAAGTTCAGTTTGTTTACATTTACTGAAATGTGTGATTTTTGAAAAATGAGGGCAATTATTGAAATATGAGGTTTTCCTACAACCATTTTATGTTTTGCTTTCTGTTAGCTCGGTGTTTCCATTGCTTCCCTGTTCTTGTGTGTCTTTTTTTTTTTGTATTTTGGTTGGGTTTTGTGGGCTTTCCCTCTGGTTTTCCTTGTTTTATGTTATATATTTCAGTTCTGAATCTTTGGCATGGAGTTACCATAATGAATATGTAGAGGAGAGTTATATATATACTTGTCTTTGGTCACACACACACACATATCCATTTTCTTCTGTGCATGCTTTATCTTCATTCACCTTTTTGAATATTGATCTTTGAGTCCTCCCCTTTTCTGTCATTGTTGTCTCAATTTGTCCCTATGTATGCCGAATGTTCATTACTATTTAGCTATAGCAAATCTCTTCTTATTGCTTAAGCTTATAATGCCCTGTTCTTACTAAGGATTGCAGTCCTCTACTATCTTCCTGCTATTTGCCTTACACATAGTTATGTATTTTTTTCTTGTCATTTTGTTTTAAGTGAGCTGATCCCTTTCAGTATTTCCTGTAGTGCAGGCCTCATAGTGGAGAATTCCCTCAATTTTTGTATGTCTGGGAAGGTCTTTATTTCTCATTCATATCTAAAGGAGAGATTAGCTGGATACATTATTCTTGGCTGGTAATTCCTTTAATTTAATAGTTTGAATATTTGATTCCACTCTTTTCCAGCTTGTAAGGTTTGTACTTCGAAGTCTGATGATAATCTAATGGGTTTTCCTTTATAGGTTACTGTCTTCTTTTCTGGGGCTGCCTTGAGAATTCTTCTTTGCCATTGATTTTTGATAATTTTAATATAATGTGTCTTGGAGAAGGTCATTTTGGGTAGAGATAATTGGGTATTCTGTTGACTTCTTGAATTCCAAGCTCCCGCTCATTCCTTAGATTTGGGAAATTCTCTTCAACTATATGTGTGAAAATGCTTTCTAATCCCTGGTCCTTTTCCTCCCCTTCGAGAATTTCTGTTATTTTTATGTTTCCTCTCCTGATGTTACCAACTAGTTCTTGTATTTCTCTTTCATTATTTTTCACTCTTCGGTTTCTCTCTTCTTTCTTCTGATTTATTTCTAGATTTCTGTCTTTGATATCACTGATTCTTTCCTCCATTTTGGTTGACTCTGTTTCCCAAGCTTGCTATTTATTTTTCATCTCTTGCAGTGTGTTCTTCATCTCCAGAAGTCCTATTTTGTTCTTTTTCAGGGTTTCCATCTCCTTGCTAAAGAACTCATTCTGCTCATCTAGTTATTTTTTTTAATTCTTGAAATTGTTGATATGAATTGTTTTGGATCTCACTAAGATTTTTCAGAGGTACCATCCTGAATTCTCTGTCATTTATGTCGAATATTTCTATATCTTTCAGCTTATTTTATAGAGATTTTTCTTTTTTTTTTAATGAACTGCCTTGTTACTTTGGTTGTTCATGGTTAATGGACAATGGTCCATTAATGGATTATTTATCCACCTGAGCATTAATTGAAATGTATTCTGCTTTTTTTCCAGAAAAAGATTTATTATATAATGGTCTGTCTATAGCCTGTTGCAAAGAAGACCCTTTTCTTTTGGTTTCCAGTAGGTGGCATCTAAACCTCTTTGATCTCTGCTTTATATAAAGTTTTAATAATGCCTTTTTTTCTTATAGATATTCAATCATGCTTGCTACCTTGAGTCTCATTCCCTTTCAATGTTAGTGACAGTTTCAGTATCATTTGCTCAGTTTCCTCTAGGGATCTGCGGTGTTTGGTCTTGGAAAATATGGGGGAAGGGTCTTTTGGGTTGGGGGATGGGTGCTGTGGCTCAGCCTCATGTTTTGCAACAGCAGCTGGTAATTATCAACTGTTGCTTTTCTGCCATCCCCACTTTCCTGATTTCTGCCCTGATCCATGGGCACCATCTCTGTGCGGAGCTCACAGCTCTCTTCTGCAGGGATGTTCAGGATAACCTGGAACTCCTTCTTCCCTCCTCCTCCCTGCAGGGAGCTCTGGCTGCAAGAGGCAGTTTATTTGTTTCTCCCAGTCTACCATCTGACTTCCGTGTTCTGATCTGTGGTGCTCTTATGCACATATCCCATGCTCAGAGGTGTTGATGTGCAGATTGGGTATTTATTGTTGAGTTTTAGATGTTCAGCTTTATGTTGTTACAAGGGGAGAGATCTGGGGATGTCTCTCACTCTGCCATGTTTCTGATGTCACTTTATTCCCTTATTCTTTAGGGGATGTTTAAGGATGGAGGTCTGTTTCTGAGTTGTTTCAAAGCTGAGATAGGGCTGTGGTCCCTGCTTACTTGGAATAATAATCTCTGGAAGCCTATCCTAAGGGCCCCAGGAGCAGAGAACATGATGTCATTCCAGCATGTAGAAGTAGTAGGAATCCTTGTAACCTAGAAGATATTAATTTAGCAAAAAGTTTGCAAAGACAAAGTCAAAATTAGTAGTAGAGGTAATTGACAATGAAGTTACTTTCATTTTTGTTAACTCAAATTAAAGATATCTCGTGAAAAGAAATTGAATCATTTTTAAAACAGAGTAGTAGCATAGACAGCTGGCTAAAAGAATTATTCAGAAAAAACCCCTGATTCCCTGGGGCATGTGTACTTTTTCTATTTTCTGGAACAAGAGCTTAAGAACTTCTTCAGGTTTACAGGGATAGGTCACACCTCCTGTTTCATTTTCTGGAGGAAACTGTGAGGGCTCATAAGAGAGTGGTTTAATTTGAGACACATGTACCCAGCGGTTGATTCCTTATAATTTTACAGCAGTTTGGAAACTTAACAAAACTCAGTAGGGCCCTTTCTGTTTCTGTTGAGGGCTGACTTTCAATAGTTTGCAGGGAGGGAGCTGCTCTGCTCTTAAGAAACCCTGACATAGAAGGGGGTCATCTACAAATGGTTTAGCCTAGGTTCCTGAAAAAACATTCTTTGTGTGATGGGCAAGGGGCCTCCGCACTTTCTGGCTATGCCCCGTTTCCTGGGATGAGGCACTCTCACACTAGACCCAGGTCCTAACTTATAGCGGGGAATTTTATTGCCAGTTCTGGTCTCTAAATGGGAAATGTAAATTACTTTATGTTAGGCTGGCTATTTATTCCTATCACTATGCGGTTAGTGTTGGAGAAACCCATGGGATGGGTCAGGATGGATTATGTAGCTATAGTATCTAGTAAAAAATCAGTTTTTCCTCCCTGCCATGTCGAGGGTAACTTGAGGCTCCACTGTTGTGATTGTGGTGGATTTCACTAGGACTAGAGCTGGTGAGTGCTTGGGCCTCTGTTATTGGAAGGAACATCCCTCTCATGAGAGGCTTGTATGAGGAGAGAGGGCTTATGAGATACACCCCTCCCAGGTTTTCCAGGGCTGCATGGACACTTGCCTTTCCACTGCTCTTTCTGCCTGCAGTTTGCTCATTGTTAATGCCCCAGTCCTGACAGTGCCAATCATGGCCAAACATGATTGAGGCCCTCCAGACCTGAAAAGGTTTTTATTGCCTAGGGTCATCTCGAGATGGTCCCTGTATTATGGCAGCTAAAATTTGGACTTTTTTGTACTCTGCTTCCTTTTCTGCCCAGTTTAGTTATTAGACACCTTCAAGACCTCTGGCTCCAAGGCAGCTTGTGGGATTGGGGTCTTACCTCAACTTTGAGAGCTTCCATTTTTAATATTGGGCATGCCCAATATGAAATGTACAGCTAGGAGTGTCTGGCCCTATATTCTCTAAAAGACTCCAATTTATTCAGTCTGTTGATCTTCTCTAGTGTATTCTTCATCTCAAATATTGTATTCTTTATCTCTGACTGGTTCTCTTTTATGTTTTCTATCTCTTTGTTAAAGTTCTCACTGAGTTCATCTACTCTTCCCCTAAGTTCATTCAGCATCCTTATAACCAGTGTTTTGAACTCTGTGTCTTGTAGTTTGCTGGTCTCCACTTTGTTTAGTCCTTTTTCTGTAACTTTGTTCTGTTCTTTCATGTGAGACAGGTATCTTTGTCTCCCTATATTTACTGCCTTTCAGTGTTTGTTTCTATGTATTAGATAGGGCCCCTAGGTCTCCCAGTCTTGGTAGAGTGGCTTTATGTAGTAGGCATCCTGTGGGTACCAGTGGTACAGTCTTCCCTGGTGACCTCAACCAGGTACTCCAGGTGTGTCCCTTGTATGGGTTGTTGTAGTTGTGCCTTGGTTACTGTTTGCATGTCGATGGAAGGGATTGCCCGTTGGGCTGATTGGTTGTGAAAACTGGCCAGTGAAGGGCTTGCTCTATGGAGCAGGATCCACTTTTGCAATACTCTGATGCTTGCCCAGTCTGTTCTTTGGGCACATCCCCTTCAGACACAGCCCTGAGTGGTGCTTCTGCTCCAGTGCTTGTCATAATAGGCCACTGCGTGTCCCGTCCCACAGGCCTCCTGGGAAGGGCCCAGCTACAGGCCAAGTTCGGCCACAGCCTGTGCACTTCTGAGGCCACCTGATAAGAGTCACCAAGATATCTGCAGATGTCTGCCATCCATCCTGGGCTTATAGGTTCACTGAGGGGCCATGCCAGGATCCAAAGCTGGCTACCAATAGTGCTGGGCTTGGGGCTGCTCAGTAGGAGGTATGAGCTATGCTGAGGACAGATGCTGCTTCTTTGGGTTTTGTGAGCCTTTGAGAGATTTTCGTAAAATTCACAAAATAAGCCAAGATAGGCCGTTTGTATGGAAAAGCCACTGGAATTGGCTTGGGTGGGCCCACGAGGTGGGAGAGGAAGGTCTCAGGGAATCACCAGGGTGCAGTGACCAGTGTTAGCTATATTGATGGAGACTCAGATATGGCACTTGACTGGGTCTGCATGCCAGGTGAGGGAGGGCACAACAAAGAGCAATGCCCTCTACTAGCACTTCAGTCTGGGAGAAAGCCACCCCTGAATCCCTCACCCTGAAGCCAAACAACCTACTTCCTCCCCATATGTCCCTGACACCTTTCAAGCTGCTGTCCTAATGCTGGAGCTCAGAGTGAGTGGGTCTGTCAGGGAGAAAATCCACAAGCAGGCCCTTAAGGGGAAAGTCTGTGGCTCCTCAGCCCCCTGTCTCACTCAGCCAAAATCTCCACTGATTTTCAGAGGCAGAAATTCTGGGGACTTTTTTTCCCGCACTGGAACTCTACGCTGAGTAGCACCATGTGGAATGGAGCCCTTCACTCCTCCAGGGGACAGGGAGCTCTGCATCCAAGATAACCCTCCCAATTCTTGACTGCTACACACTGTTGTGGGCTAGTTATACAGCTCTTCCCCTCCTACCAGTTTCAAGGTGTCCTCTACTGTGTCTTCAGTTGTAGGACTTCTGTTCAGCTAGACCTCAGGACACTCCCAGTGATGATGATTGTTTTGTAGTTTCATTGTGATTTTGATGTAGTTATGAGAGGAGGTGAGCGCAGCATCTACCTTCTATTCCATATTGACTGGAATATAATTTAGCTTTTTATGTGATTCTGTTTTCTCTCTTTTCTTAGTATACCAGTTATAGTTCTTTTTAAAAACTGTTTTAATGGTTACCCTAAAGTTTTTCAATATACTTTTATGGCTAATCCAAATTCTCTTTCAAATAACACTACCACTTCACTGGTAGTGTGAGTACCCTATAATAACAAAATAATCTCAGTCATTTTAAATATTTTTTTCTGTTTCCTCCTTTTCCTTGTATTCCCATTGCCTATATGTTACACCTTTTGTAGTTGTCCCACAGTCCTTGGAAATTCTGTTCTGTATTTTGTCTTTGTTTACTTCGATTTTAGTTTTTGAGGATTCTATTGATATATTCTCTAGCTGAGAGATTATTTCCTCAATTGTGTACATTCTACTGATAAGCTCATCAAAGGCATTTTTCATCTCTGTTAGTATTTTTTCTCTTTATCATTTTTTTGGTTCTTTCTTCAGATTTCCACCTCTTTGCTTTCCTTGCAAATCTTTTATTGCATGCTTTCTACTTTATCTATTATTAATAAATCATACTTTAAAAAAATTTCCCAGTCTGACCATTCCAGCACTCCTGCCATGTCTTATGTTCATGCTTGCTCTGTCTCTTCAAATCTTGTCCATTGCCATTGGTATGTCTTTTGATTTTTTCTTGATAACTTGACATGATCTACTGGTTAAGAGTAACTGCTGTAAATAGGCCTTTAGTAATGTAATGGTAAGGTATAGTGGGAGTGTTGTCATTCTATAGTTCTATGATTACATCTCAGTCTTTTAATGATCCTAGGCCTCTGTACTATGAACTTCACAAGTATTTCTCAGATTCTTATTTTATCCTTCCACTTAGGTGGGACAGGATATTTAGAGTGGGCTGGTATTGGGTATTTCCTTTCCCCAAGTGGCTTAGGCTCTGATCATACCCAAAGCAGGTTAGGCTTTGGTTATATAGTTTCTCCTGATGGGAGGTCTTGTTGAGAACAGATTGCTCTGGTGTATTTCAAAATGATTCCTTTTCTCCTCCCCATCCTGGAAACCTGACAGAATTTTTCCTCTGATAATTACTATGGAAATCTGGTCAAATTCTTGAAAGTAAACTTCATAATACTGTGGTGGTCTCTTTATTACTGGATTCTCCAGGAGGTTTTAACTCTTAGAGGTGTATGAATTGAGAGACTTCAGCAATTTGTCAATTATGGTTTTGATTTTTCTACACTAGCACTGAGTCAGAAGGTGGTGTCTGCTCCTGAGTCTGTGCTCTGGTGAGCCCCAACTTCCTATATTTGCTTCTCTGTCTCTCTAATCTTGGTCACAGTGGTTTACTTTTGCCTTCTCTTCTCTTACAAATTCAAGAAAAGTTGATTTTTCAGTCTCTTTAGCTTCTTACTTGTTGTTAGGTAGGAGTGACAACTTTCAAGCTCCTTAAATGTGGAACTGGTAACCCTGATAGTGAAATTTTATCAGTGGCTATAAACAGTGTCAGTTGTTTTCCTTGAAGTAACAGGCTCATTTTGTTCCTTTCCAAGAAAATGCTGAACAGATACTCAAGTTTGAATAACATTAGGTTGTCAGTCTTTCAAGTAAAAATAATGTTTCATGAAAAAAAGTTCCTAGTTCATCTCATAACTCAACCACACATGGGCTTTATCTCTAGATAACTATCATACTCCAGTATGTAGCAGAAGAACTTCATGCATATTTCCCATTTCACCACACATATTAAAAAGCCATGTAGCAATGGTCAAGATTTACTAAAATTACTTTTTACTGCTTCAAGTACATTCTTAACTGAAACTGGGTTTACAAAAAAAACAGAGAGTGCTTAGCATTGAAAAATACAATGACTACTATTAGAGTTTGGTGCCATTATTTTAACTCATGCTAAGGAGCTAGCACTTTTACTGTCATACATTTTGCACTGTCAATGTAAATGTCCTCATATTTATGTGAATATAAGTCATAACTATAAAAAACATTGTTTGAGAGAAAGTGGCATAGATGATAGGGGTTTTGTTCATTTTTCTTGTGACCATAGCGGGTACTAGACTTAGTGGGGCGACCGCTTTGTGAGTTATGCGGATCTCTGATCACTATGCTGTACAACTGAAACTGGTATATTATTGTATACCAACTATAATTGAAAAAATCTCATTGAATCATACAATGTAAATACAAGCAACTAATTGTCTATTATATTTCAATAAAGCTGGAAAAAAATTAAAAATAAAAATAAATAAAAATTTTAAAAGGTATAAGATAATTTAAAAAAATGAACTGTTGTTCATATTGTAATACACCAGATTTAAAGGCTCTGCTTTCTGATATCTTTCTCTTTTAGTAGAGACTCCAGTGCTGTACATGTATTATGTGACTTCACTTCCTGGCCATCAAGGAATGGAGGTCATTAACTCTTGAACCAAACAGTGTGAAAGCAAATTGGAACTGGGATTTAAAAGTACTAGACATTACTTCTTACACTTGAAGCACACGTAAACATGGGAGATGAGGCTAAAATTTTAGTTCAGCCATCTTTTGCCATGAGTACAGAAAATGCCATCTGCAAGATGGAAAGAAGAGGAAAGAAGAATTTAGAGAGGAGCAGAGAAGAGCTGACATGTGGCTTCAGGGAGAGAGAAGGAGGGTCTTGGTGTCAATATAGTTCCTGACTCCAGTCTCTTTGATACAAGGTGCTTTTCTTGCCAAAAAATTATTTTAGATACTCCAATATTCTTGCAATAAACCCCCCTTTTCTGGCTTAAGCTACTTTGAGTGAATTTCTATCCTTGCTAATCTGAAACATTACTGTGCACAGAAACTATAGAGCAGCCTTCAGAGCAGTAAGATGGATTTGGAATCATTCCCTGAGCTCTGATCACTATGCTGTACAACAGAAACTGGTATATTATTGTATGTCAACTATAATTGAACAAAACTCACTGAATTGTACACTGTAAATTCAAGCAACTAATTGTCTATTATATTTACATAAAGCCAGAAAAAAATTTTAAAACCATTGTTCAGTACTTTGAATATTTCAGCACTACTCATGTTTTTCTCCCAAGCTCAGACATTATAAATAATCTTCAATGATCAGTTGGTGCTGATACAAATACATGATATGTTTGCAGCTTAATTTTTAATTCTATAAATAATTTCTTTCTTTAAAAAAAATGGCATGAGTCTACAGACTCTTCATCCTGTAGGCATTTAGCAATGTCAACTCTATAGTGTATATTAGTTTCTCCAGTACTGTGTGTACTTCTCCAGCTACTGTAATATAGTAGCTTACCCTATACTATGTTTCAGTAGCTTTTCCATTTTTATTCTAAAAAACTGTAACAAACACTATTTTATTTTAGAATAAAACAGCATAAGCTCTTTTATACAACACTATTTTAAATATTTAATTCATTTTTTTAAAATTCTGAATGATTGATTTCAAGATAACTCTACAATTTAATTCACACAATAGTACTATTCTTAAAAGTTTGTTGCCTGAGGCACAGTAAGGTAAGTTATTAGAGTCTATAAGACCAAAGGAATGATAGCTTTTACCATATTTTTGTTTCTTGATTACAGTTTTTAATCTATTGTGTAGATCCCTCCTTACTATGAGTCAGAAAACTCTAATAAGTCAGTTTCATACCTTTTTAGTATTCAAAGTTAGACATTTCAACTGTGGGTGGAGAAAGTGAGTCTTATAATCTCCCTTTTTGAAGCCAACCATTCATCCTTAAATATCAGAAAAATCTGTTGTAAATTATTTTCTTGCATTGTATAATAAAATATGAAATCTATAATAAAAGTTATTGTTAATTTTAAATTTTAGATATTTCAAAAATATGTTTAAATATTGTTGCAAGTAAGATTACAAAGTGTATTTGCTTCTCATGTTTTCACACAACACAAAACTTCTAGATTTCAAAATAACAATTAAATGATAATTAAATTATAAAGATTATAGTAGGCATAACCCAAGTAGCCAGCAGGAGCACTAATACTGACCAAAAAACCCCTGAAAAATGCATATATTTGCACCCTAAATCTGCTATCTTAGAAAATTCTAGATAACAAACACATATTACAGAGCAATGATTTCTTTACCCATTATGTAGCCTCTGAAAAATTTCTCTATATATTTGTAAGGAAATAAGAGTGAAAAGGGCAAATAAAGTCTTCACTTTATTTGAAGGAGGGAATGAATTGGAGGAGGTCAAAACTGGAGATTGAGAGATCAATTAAGAGGATGTTGGAATGGTCTATGTGGCATGATTCTCCAACTTTATCATGAATCAGAATCCCATTGAGGGCTTATTAAAACAAATGACCAGATGCCACTCCCAGGGTTCCTGATTCTGGAAGCGTAAAGTCAGGCCCTAAAATGTGCATTTGTAAAAAGTTACCAAGTGATACATGTGCTGCTCATTTGGGGGCTAAACTTTGAGATTCACTACACCAGAGCCTTGCTACTCATTTCAGACCTCACCTTAATTCTACTGAATATGAATCTATATAAATTAGATTCCTAGGTGATTTGTATACACATTAAAGTTCAAGAAGCACTGCTACAAGAGACAGTTAATGGAATGCTAGACCTGAGGATGTAGAAAAGTACACAAGTTTAAAAGTTATTTTTGAGAGGTAAAAAAGACTTAGTGGTAAGACATATGGGAGTCAGGAAGTGGGAGAAATCACCAGAGATGCCTTCATTTCTTCTGGCTTGAGCAACTGAGTACATGGAGATTCCATTCCCCTGTGACAGGGGACCTAAGCAGATAAGTACACTTAGAAGAGTAGTATTTGAATTCAATATTGAGTTTATTGACTATATGAGGTTCTCTTTTAACCCCTACAATGTTGCCTGTATGTGCTTAAGCAATAATGCCCTGGGCTCCTGGTGCTGTGAAGGGATTCAATAAGAAGTGTTATGCACACATGCAAGATTATAGTTTCAGCTCAGAATCTGTTTGTGGCAGTTATAAATTAGTAAAATGTAAGTCATATATACAAAAGAATATTTAAAACCTGTTTCCCATCCCCATAGCATTCATTCCCACAAACACAAAGATGCAGCTTAGAGAGTCAGGGTAACCAGCAAAGATCATGTACCACCTATCAGTAATTGGGGATTCGAAGGACAGAAGAGGATATTCCAGGTATCCCAGAGCAAAACAGATCAGACTGTGTGATGCACAAACAACATGGGCAGACTTAATGTGGTTCCCTTTCAGAGTAGGGAGCTAGTCTCATCAAACCCTTTTTCTGTCTTTCAAAAGTCCTCAGTTAAATTCATTCAAATACTACTTAGAGCTATAGCTATGTACCTGTCCAGCTGAATCAGGATTCTAACACACACACAGGGGCTGCAGAAGGTAAGCAGCCCTCATTTACTGAATGAATGAATTAGGTTTCTATCTGGATATGGGAGACATTACACTTTCATCCCATTATTTTATTTGATCCTCTCACTACTTTCAGGTAAGGCAAGCATTGTTATAATCTCCAATTTACAGATGAGAAAGCTGAGCTTGAAGGAAATTAAATGACTTGCCTAGAGTTGTGAAAGTGGTAAGAGAATGAGCTGAGACTGAAACCCAGGTATGAAACCCAAATCGTGATTTTTCACTATATTATAGTGCTGTAGTTCAACAGTGGACCAATCTGCAGGACATTAGTTCCTTTTTTTTGGATTGAAATTTATTTAAAGAGCTGACTTGAATGGAATGTTCAAACAATGGCATCTGATTTCTTAAAATACCTTGATTCATAATAAATTACAGATTACTAGTGGACTTTCATTTTAATGGTCAAGCAATTGATGAGTCAGAGCAAAATTCCTGTGGGGGGAAACATGCATTGTCACCAGGTCTGTTCATTATCCTCTTTGTTCCATGTCCAGACTATTCAATAGTTAATTAATAATGATGTGCTTCCTTAAGTACAAAGTTATAAATTAATTTAATGCTCACAGATATATTTTCTGTAGGAAAAATGAGTGGAAAATACCTGGCATCCCATCTTATTGAAAGAAAATATATGTAATGATTTCAAGCATATAATAAGAATGGCTTGCCCAGCCAAATGTTTGTTCATTTCTGTTAATCAGTATTCATTTGAGGTACTTCCATGCAATTTGTAAGAGCAGTGCAATCAGCTGAGTAGTGTGGCAGATTTAAATCAGTAATAAAAGCCCTGGGGAAATTAACAAGACAAAACATTAACCACAGACTAAACATTAACATATATTAACATTTTTATTATACCTACAGCATTGTTAAATTGGCATGGTTACTACTATTAGTTTATGTTGTATATTACAAGATTTCAATGTATATTTTGTTTTAAAACTTTTAAGATGTAATTAAATGAAATCGAACAACAGTATAATACAACAGAATTAACTGAAATGAAATTCACAACAATTAAACAGAATTAACTGAAATGATGTATATTTCATTCTAACTGGAAACCTATGGAATTCTCACTCCACCCCATTCCAACACATCCCCAGCCCCATGGCACCATAAAATAAATGCCACTGGCTATAATCATCCAGAGTGGACAACAAGATTAGAGTTGATATTTAAGTTGTATAACCATAGATAAAGTTTTATTTTTTTCCAACTTTATTGAAATATAATAGACAATTAGTTGCTTGTATTTACAGTGTACAATTCAGTGAGTTTTGTTCAATTATAGTTGACATAAATAATATACCAGTTTCAGTTGTACAGCATAGTGATCAGAGATCCACATAAGTCACAAAGCAATCACCCCACTAAGTCTAGCACCCACTATCCCCTTATATATTTATTACAACATTAACCACCTTACCCACGCTACACTCTATATCTCCATGTCAATTCTGCAACTATCCATTTATTCCTCTTAATCCCTTTGCCTATTTTATGTCCCCCACAACCCCCCCATCTAGTATCCCTTTAAATATTCTTTGTATCTATTGAGTTTATTTCCATTTTTGTTGTAGTTATTCTTAATTTTGTTCTTTGGATTCCACATATATGTGAAATCATGTGCTGTTTGTCTTTCTCTATCCAACCCATTTCATTCAGCACAATACCCTCTAGGTCCATCAAGGCAATATCTTTTTCCATCCCCTTTCTTTTAGTCTCTGTATGTCTTTTAATCTAAAGAGACTCTCTTGTAGGCAGCATATATGAGTCTTGTTTTCTTACCCATTTAGCCACTCTATCTTTTGGCTGGAGCACTTAATTTTTCCACTTAAGGTTCTTGTCAATAGGAATGTAGTTATTACCATTCTTTACTCATGCTTTTGATACATGCTTTTTCTTCTTAAAGAAGTGCCTCCAACATTTCCTGTAATATTGGCTTGGTGTTGACAAATTCCTTTACCTAATTTTTGTCTGGGAAACTCTTTATCTGTCCTTAGCCTCTAAATGATAGCTTTTCTGGGTAAAGCATTCTTGGTTGTAGATCCTGGGTTTTCATCACATTGAATATTTCGTGCCAAGCCCTTCTGTCTTGCATAGTTTCTTTTGAGAAATCAGCTGCCAGTCTTATGGGAGCTCCCTTGTAGGTAACTAACTGCTTTTCTCTTGCTGCTTTTAAGAGTCTCTCTTTATATTTAAACTTTGGCATTTTATTTATGATGTGTCTTGGTGTGAGCCTCTTCAGGTTCCTGGTTTGGGGGACTTTCTGAGCTTCCTGGGGTTTTATGTCTATTTTCTTCACCAGGTGAGGGAAATTTTTTATTATTATTTCTTCAAATAGCTCTACAATGTCTTGTTTTCCTTCAGGCATTTCTATGACATAGATATTTTTACCTTTGATAGTTTCCCATAGGCTCCTTAAATTAATATTATAGTCTTGGCTTCTTTTTCCTTGCCATTATGCTTGAGTGTCCTTGGCTTCCCCATCCTCTAAATTGGTGGTTTTATCCTCTTTTTTATTCACTCTGTTTATTCCATTTAATATACTCTTCATTCTAGATAATGTATTCTTCATTTCTGACTGATTCCCTTTTATAATTCAACTTCCATTTTTATGTTTTTTATCTCTTTGTTAAAGTTCTCACTGAATTCATCTACATTTCCCCCAAGTTCATTGAGCATCTTTATAACCAGTGTTTTGAACTCTGTATCTGTTAGATTGATTGATTCCATCATTTATGGATCTCTGTTCTGTTCTCTCATATGGTTTCTGCTTCTTTGTCTTCCTATTTCGGCTGCCTTTCTGTGTTTCTAAGTACTAAACAAAGCTCCTAAGTCCCCTGGTCTCATTAGCATGGCTTTTTGTAGTAGGTGTCCATTGGCCCAGTCCTGAGAGGGATTCAGCTGCAGGCCAAGTTTAGCCCCAGCCTGTGTCTCTCCGGGACCACCTGTTAAGATTCAACAAGCAATCCGAAGATGCTGTGCTCATAGTTGCCTCAAGGGGCCACGCTGGGAAACCATGGTCAGCTGCCACCTTGTGAGTCTAGGTGCTACTCAGCAGGCAGCACCTGATTCACAGAGGATACACCTGGATGTGGCTTGGGTGGGGCTGCGGGTTGCAGGAGGCAGAGTTTTAGGCAATCCTCTGAGCGAAGCAACCTCTTATTCAGTTTGATGAAGTCTCAGCTATGATAGTGCTGAGTCTGCACACTGGAAGTGGAGAGGGCTCAACATAGAAACAATGGATACCACGAGCACTTCTGTACAGAGCGAGTCTCACAATGGCCCTCGCTCTGACAACTGAGAGATCTCCTGTAAGTACCTGGTGCCCCCCCCCCGCCCCCGTGCAGCCAAATGGGCACTGGTGCTCAGAGCAAGCAGATCCATCACAGCAAAAGTCTGCTTGCGGACACAGCCCCTTTAAGAGGTGTCTGCAGCTTCTGGCTGCCATTGCTGCCTGTCACAGCCTCTGTCTCACTCAGCCACTGGGGATTGGGCAGCCTTGTGCCTTCACCACCTCCTGCCTTCTACCTTTGCCGGTTGATTAATTATTTTTCTCTCTAGTTGTAGGGCTTCTGTTTGTCTAGATCCCAGGCGACTTTCCTTGCTATTTGCTTCTTGTTTCGGTCACAACTTTGATTTGGTCACAAGAAAAATGAACAAAACCTCTATCATCTATTTCATTTTTTTTCCCATTTCCTAAAGTTTTATTTTTAATTTTTTGGGGATTTTGATGACTTTATTGATTATCAAGGACAAAATTTATACCAGTTATTTAGCAACAGTTCTGAAAGGCTCTCCTTGGGACCACACTAATCAGCTAGATTCCAGCAGAAAAGTTATTCTATAATTAAATATAACTGAAAAGGCCTTCTAGACATCCTCTTAGTGGTCTTAGATGCAGCTATAAGAGGGAAAGAGTTGTGCTGATTGCTGAGGTCAATTCAGTGCAATAGCCAACTTCTCTCTCAAAAGCGTTCAGATTTTTAAGGGCAATATGATGCAGCTCCTCTTGTGTCACTAATGGGAACTTTTCTCTTTCTGCTTCTTCCCTTCCTTCAGCTCCTCCTCCTTTTATGGGCCATATAAATAAAAACACACATACCTTTTATATATTTCTTGAGAAAGAAAATGCAAACCTTTTTATTCATCTGACTTTTAAATCAAGCACAAAATAAATCTGTTAGAGCTAGTTAAGAGTGAAAGAGAGTCAGAGGTACAGTTTGATGCATGAGCACCCACTCCCACCTTTATTTTCAAATCTTTTAGGCTATAACAACTAAAAGTGCAAACCTGTTGTATTTTTGTAGCTATAGGATTAACCTAGAATCTCCACTTGGGGGGAAACTATAAAGAATGTACTCACTCTAGATATCCGACTAGACCTGTGTTAAATTGTAGGAATTACAGATTTTGTAGCTGATTTAAGAATATGACTTCAGGAGCAATGGGCCAGGGATGTCCTGCAGGCAGCTAGCAGGACCTATTTGGGGTGCCACCTCTCTCACAGAATGCGACTTTTAGTGCTTTAGTATGGTTAATTGACTCTTCCCTGGCAGGCTACATTTAATTCACTCCACTAAAAATACTGCCTGAAACTTAGGTTAAAATTGAATTTCCGTTTTATGTTTATCTTTAGTGTCTAGCCCTTCTTTGAAGTATGTTTCTGAATTCTACCTAATTATTACTCTTCTCCAATTATGGATGGGATGCCCACAGGACTACAGAGTTTGGCCACACCTCATACTGGGAATCCCTAGAGTCTATCCTCTTGACGGAAATCCAAAATAGGGAAAAAAGTCAAAAACAAAAAGATAGATATTAGAGTCAGACAGATGTGGGTTTATGTTCCAGCTCTACCATTTACTAGCACTGTGGCTTTGCTTAAATTCCTTAACCTTTGTGAGTCTCAGTTTTCTTATTTCCAAATTGGGGTTGATAATACCTACTCTGTTATCAGACTCACTGGAGATAATGGAAAATGAGTGTAGAAGTTACTTGTGAAGCCTGAACCTGGAGAAAGATATTATGTTACAAATGTAAGGTATTGGTATTGTTGAGAAGCTTACAGTATACAGACTTTCTTTCTCTGCTCAGCCATCCAAAGGGCAAGATCAAGTCTGGATTTTTGTCATCTGAGAGTTCCTAGAACCAACAGCAAATGGGGACCTGAGAAAGAATAGTTAGATTTTAACCAGTGGAGGATCACATTTCTTGATATGTCAGTTAGGGAGTGCATGTGTGAATTACATCAAACCAAAAATCTTGCATGGTTTCCACATCTTTGGCAACATATTCCACTTGGAAAGTAATTACACCCACCCCCAGCTTTTTTGAAAGGAGCCAGAATAAAATATGGCACTTCAAATATCCTACCTTCCTCTTTTGTATGAGACTAGTTACAGGTGAAGGGAAGCTTTGGGACCAGGTCAAAGTGATGTCTGTTGTGGGTGAGGGCTAGAAGTGGAGTTGTAGGCCATATCTCTTGATGTTCAGTCTACTCTGCTGTTCACTATACCTTGCTGGGCCCCAGCTGTGTATTCTCCTCATATATATACAAAGCCAGTGCTTCTGGAGCCTGGTTAGAAAACAATAGTATTGAGATTACTAGAATGACCTGCTGGCCTGGATATGCTCAGAGGCCCTGCCTTCTTATGTTCAAGTCTTATAACACTTTATAGTACTATTTCTTTCTCTGCCATAGTTTCTGGCACATGAATAAAGGTACCATTAGAAATCACAATTTATGGAAAATGAAAAGGTTTTATATTCTAGGTCTTTTGATAGAAGCACTCACCTGTTTACTTCATTTCAACTAACTAAATTTAAAGGTAGCAGAATCCTTGATTTGGTATAATAATCAGTGAAAAAATTGGCTTGCACTTCTTATTTAAGACCCTGAAAGTCCTGGGCAAGATACTGATTTCTAAAATGCCACTTGGGAGGCTGGCTACTTTAGCAAGTGCAGCTGTAGAATAAGACCTAGGTCTCCCAGAATAATCTGATGTTTCCCTAGTGTGAAGCTGAAAGGATCTTTTTAATGTGAATACTGCATCTCTTTGTAAATTGTTTTTGTGCCCACTTCTCAAAATAAGCTCATAATATTCACTTAAAGCTCACACAGTGTGTATGTGAAAGATGTGGGGTTAAGGACCCAAATGGAGGGGCGTCTGCATTTGAAAAATGCTTTGTATATGAGAAGGATTTATTTCATGGTAGATTTATGGAAGAAAATACAGCATGTCTGATAAGATGTGGCAGATTTCAGGTGGGGGAGTGAAAGTGTTGGCAGGATACCATTGTGTGCCCATTACCCCACATAGAGCCTTGGGTAGTTGGCTTGATAATGCCACATTGGGTGGCTTGAGAAGAAAGATCAGATTGCAAACTGCCTGCATTCTCATTTGTTCTTAACCTTTCTGCTTTTTCCCTCAGCTGCACCCCTGTCTGGTAGGTTGTGAGGGGTTAAAAATGTTAAAATCTTGCTGTGGTCCAATTAGTATTCACTGATACAAAGGGTAGAATTTCAATGGGAAGGGAGAGTTCACAGCTGTGGGTTGCAAGTAGACAAGTTACTGTGAAAGATGTGTGAAAGATTGTGATTTTGGTGCTGGATTTGGACCAGGTGTCAGTCAAGACAATGTGTCCTATGCTCCTGAATGCGCTGAGAATGCTTTGATCCTAGTGGAATAGACTCTCACATTGATGTGTGTTCATGGAGTAATAAATATTTATGGAATGAAAATTAAGGTTGCATTCCATGAATGTTCCCCTGAAGTTTAAAAAAGTAAACACATATGTCAATGTACATAATTTTATTATGCTCTGAACTATTTGTATTTGTGTTAAATGCTTTGTAAGTGATTGGAACTTAACTCCTCAATCCATCCAGGCAGCCCCCTAGCCTAAAGCACCGTACCAGACTGCTAGTAGGGCAAATTCAGAGAATACAGATTCTTCATTTGAATTTATATTAGCCTAGGCCAAATAGCATTACATAAGCACATCTGAAAAATTCAATATCATACATTCCAATTCAGGGATTGAGGTGCTTACCTCTTGCACCATTGAAAATCTGTTTATAACTTTTGACTTCCTCAAAACTAAACTACTAATAGCCTATAGTTGGCTGGAGTCCTCACTGATAACATAAATAATCAACTAACACTTATTTTGTATATTATATATTTTTTACTGTATCCTTAAAATAAAGTAAGCTAGAGAAAATAAATGCTATTAAGAAAATTATGAGGAGAAAATACATTTACAATTCTGTATGTATTTTTAAAATCCACATATAAGTGGACCTATGCAGTTCAAACCTGTGTTATTCAAAGGTCAATTTTAAAGTGTCTATAACTTTTGTTTCATTCCAATTAATATAAACTATTGAGATTATCCAGTGTGACTATTAGATTCTAGGTGCTGTCTTTCAGAAATAGAGGTTATGCTATTACTGATTCTAGACTTTTTTTCTAATTTTTTTCAACAGTTTATTTATACATGGAAAACTTTCCAAAGCTGTACAAACTAAATGCCATTTATGCCTTTATAAAGAGATAGATAACTTCATAAATTTATTGGGGCCATCTTGAGAAATCCAGAGCTGGGATTGCCTATTAGTAGAATGGCGTGCCAGGCTACATACTAGGAGTTTCCTTTAAATCACTCCAATTAATTCACCTTTATTGAGTGCCTAACCTTTATTGAGTGTACAAAATACAGTCTAAATTCTATGAGGGTACATAAGTGACAAATATATAACCCCTATCTTCACAAATTATATCTAATACTTTCTGTAAAGTATACAATCTATATATTTACCTGGGCTATGTTGGCTATGTTTTTTTAATGACTTGGAATTCTTTTTTTTCTTTAAAATGGAGAATGTAAACAACTGGTAATTAAGTATCACCTTCAAGTGAGATGATATTTCATAAGCTTCGAAGTCTTATGAGTTCAAAGCCAGACAGTATTCATTGTTCATTTATCATAGGCAAATCACTTAACTTCCTTGAGCCTCAAATTCCTCACCTATGAAATAAGGATAACATTTAGCATAGTGTCTGGCACAAAGAGACATGTTAGTATTTATACTTCTTTATATAGAAATTCATTTAGGCTTCTGTCTGAAAGTGAAAAATATACAAAATCTACAAGTAATTTAACCATATCATTTAGAACTGAGATAGGAAAGCTGATGCCATTTTTTTATCATTGCTATATGAATGTAACAGCTAAGCTTTAGAGAGAGGCATCCAATAAATATTTTTCAGTGAATGAATGAATGGATAGAGGGAGGAAGGAAGGGAGGAGGGAAAGAACAAAAGAGGAAAGAAAGTAGACTTTCTTGACACCTATATTATTTAATACTCTCAGTCCTAGACTTATTCAATGATATGTGATTCATAGCTGATAACACTGACTGTTGATTGGTTGGCTTGCCTTCTTCCTTCCCTTGGAAAAGCCAGATGAGCAACTCCATTGACATTTTTCAGAATACTTTAGCTTGAATCTTATAACAAAGTGTTCATAAGAATCAGGAGCACTCTGTGCATGAGAGGCTGTTCTTCTATTAACAGAGTACTCTACACACCTCTCACAGATGCTTTCATCTCCTGCACTGGTTCTTCCTAAGTTTTGCAATGTCCATTCTTCATATGTATAAATAGCAAATGCCATTAAAAGGTATCAAATGTGCACTTCACTATAGGAAAAACAAAGCACTTCTCATCTTAGAAAGATCTCTGAATAGGCTGCACTCAGAGTGCCCCCACTCTCAATTTTCAGTCTTCTTTTCCACAGATGATTCTTTTCCTTAAAATTGTATCACCTTTTTTGACTCCAGTAATAGCTTCATTCTGCTCTTTAAAAAGAAATTGGGGAAGAAATTGAACTGTGTTTTAGAATTTGTTTCTACTGTCATATTTGTGAAAGTATCATATAATTATATAGCATTTCTTTTATTTTCAGATTGGCAAGTTATGTGCCCATTCTCAGCAACGCCAGTATAGATCTGCTTATTATCCTGAAGATCTCTTTATTGACAAGAAGGTATTAAAAGTTGCTCATGTAGAACATGAAGAAACCTTATCCAGCCGAAGAAGGTGAGAGTTTTGTTTTGTTGTTGTTTTTGTTTTTTCCTCAATTTCAGCATACAGTTAGCAACTGTGTTTAAGATCAAAAACCACTGGAGTGAAGCTTCTTAAATACATGTAATTTAGTCCTTCTAAGTAGAGTATTTGATTATTTAAATTCTATTATCTGATAAGATTTCAGTCAAGATGGTGGAGTAGGTAAATGATGTGCTTGTTTACTCTCATGAGCACATCAAAGTTACAACTAAACTTCGGAATAAATGTCATTGAAAATTGCCTGAAGTCTAGCTGAACAGAAGTCTTACAACTGAGGACATACAGAAGAAGCCACCTCGAGACTGGTAGGAGGGGCAGAGATGCAGAATGGGCTGCTTGTACACCTGTCTGTGTACAAGCAAGTTAACCAAGTTAAAAATTGGGAGAGATATCTCTGCTGTAGAGGCCCCCCCCAGAGGAGCAAAAGGTTCAAACCCCTCACCAGGATTCCAGTGCTAAAAAGAGAGAAGGTCGCACAAAATATGGATGGGAAATCAGCTAAGATTGTGGTTGAGTGAGAAAGAGGGCTTTAGGAGTCTCAGGAGTTCTTCTTAAAGGGCCAGTGCATGGACTTACCTGCTGATTAACTCACTCTGAGCTCCAGCTCTGGGGCATCAGCTTGAAAGGCCCCATATGGTGAGGAACTGAATTTTATGGCTTCAGAACAAGGGCTGGAGGGGCAGCTTTCTCCCAGTTAGAAGTGCTAGTGGAGCCCATTGTTCTTTGGTGGAGCCCTCCCACATCCCAGAGTACAGAGAGTGGCAGCTTCCATATCTCAGACTTCATCAACCTGGCTAACAGTTTTCCCCTCCCTGGTGATTCCCTGAGACTCTGTCCTATTCAACTTGCAGGGCAACCCAAGCCACTTCCAATGACTTTTCCATACAAAAGCCCTATCTTGACTCATGCTTCCAAATTTCCTAAAATCTTTCAAAGGTTCACATAATCTAAACAAGCAGCATCTGGCCTCAGCATTCCCTATACCTCTTGCTGAGCAGTCTCAAGCCTAACACTAGTGGTAGCTGGCCTTGGTTTGTGGCTTGGCCTCCAAGGCACACCCCAGCATGGTTGGCAGCCATCTACAGATTGCTTGGTGACTCATGCCAGGTGGCCCCTGGCAGGATATAGGTTGTTGCTTAACTTGGCCTGTGATGGGGCCTCTCCCATGAGGTACTATCCTGCATGCCTGGTGGCCAACTTTAGTCTGAGCCAGAGCACAACCAAGGGCCGCATCCCAGGATGACACACCTAAAGGGCAGACAGGGCAGGCACCAGAGCCCTGCTACAGTGAATCCTGCTCCTTAGGGTCAGCCCCTGCACAACAGCTTGTCCACTGTAATCACAACCAATCAGCCTGAGGGTCAGTCCTTCCTATTGACATGTACACAGCAGCTAAAGCTGAACTACAACAGGAGGGCACACATGACCCATACAAGGGACTCACCTGGAGCACCTGGGTCAAGCAATCAGGAGATTGCACCGTAGGGTCCCACAGGACACCTACTACATAAAGCCACTCTACATGAGGAGACAAAGAAACATGTCCCAAATGAAAGAATAGAACAAAGTTCCTGAAAAAGAATTAAACAAAATGAGACAAGCAATCTACCAGCTACAGAGTTTAAAGCACTGATTATAAGTATGCTCAATGAACTTAGGAGAAGAGTAGATGAACTCAGACCTTTGACAAAGAGATAGAAACATAAAAAAGAGCCAGTCAGAAATGAAGAATACAATAGCTGAAATGAAGAATACCTCAGGAGGAATTCTCAGTAGATTAGGCTAAGCAAAAGATCAAATCAATGATTTAGAAGAACAGGGAGCAGGAAACACCCAATCAGAAAAACAAAAAGAAAAGAGAATCCAAAAAAATAAGGATATTTTGAGTCTTTTGGACAACATTAAGTGTACCAATGTTTGCATCATAGGGGTACCATAAGGAAAAGAGAGAGAAACTAATTGAAAACCTATTTCAAGAAATAATGACTGAAAACTTCCCTAACCTGACAAAGGAAATAGACATACAAGCCCAGGAAGCACAGAGAGTCCCAAACAAGGTGAACCCAAAGAGGCCCACACCAAGACACATTATAATTAAAATGCCAAAGTTAAAGACAAAGAGAGAATCTTAGAAGAAGCAAGAAAAGCAATTAGTTACCTATAAGGGAGCCTTTATATGACTGTCAGCTGATCTCTCAACAGAAATTTTTCAGGCCAGAAGGGATTGGCACAAAATATTCTAAGTGATGAAAAGCAAGGACCTACAACCAAGATTACTCTATCCAGCCAAACTATCATTCATTTAGAATCAAAAGATAAAGGATTTTATCACCACCAAGCCAATATTACAGGAAATGTTAGAGGGACTTTTTTTAAGAAGAAGAAAGAAAAGATAAAAATATGAATAATAAAATGGCAATAACTATACATCTATCAACAATTACTTTGAATGTAAATGGATTAGGTGTTCCAATCAAAAGATAAGGTGGCTGAATGGATAAGAAAATAAGACTCTTACACATGCTGCCTACAAGAGACACACACTTCAGATCAAAAGACACACACAGGCTGAACATATAGAGATGTAAAAAGATGTTTCATGAAAATGGAAACAAACAAACAAACAAAGCTGGGGTAGAATACTTATACCAGACAAAATAGACTTTAAAACAAATATAACAAGGGACAAAGAATGACCCAGTAACCCACTTCTGTGTATTTATTTGAAGAAAACCAAAACACAACTTCAACAGGACATGTGAATCCATATGTTCACTGCAGCATCATTTACAATAGTCAAGATATGGAGGCATCCTGAGTGTCTATCAATGGATGAAAGGATAGAGGTGGTATATACATACAATGCAATATTAGTCATAAAAAAGAATGAAATCTTGCTATCTGCAGCAATATGGATGGACCTAGAGGGTATTGTGCTGAGTGGAGTAAGTCAGAGAAAGACAAATGCCATATGATTTCACTTACTTTTGGAATCTAAAGAACAAAACAAACAAACAAACAAAACAGAAACAAACTCATAGATACAGAGAACATTTGATGGTTGGCAGATAGGAGGGAGTTTGGTGGGGAGAGGAACAAAGGGGAAGAGATTAAGAAGTACAGATTGGTTGTTACAATAGTTGTGGGGATGTAAAGTGAAACATAAGCAATATAATCAATATTGTAATAACTATGGTGTCAGATGGGTACTAGGTTTACTGATGTAATCACTTTATAAGTTATATAAATGTCTAATAATCTATTAATAATCTAAGTCATACACCTGAATCTAATATACTATTTTATGCCAACTCTAATTGAAAAAAATTTAAAAACTGAAAATAAATACATCTGAAAATATGTAAATGTGAAAATTCTATCATCTGTCATTGTTAAAGACAAAAGATACTGTGTTATATTCAAACCATATTTAAATGTAAAATTGCCATATGTAAATATTTAATACAGCAACACAGGGTAGAATGGACTTCTCTTTTTGAGATCTTAATTGATAGAACAAAATGTTTTTTGTTCATTATTTGGTCTCACAATTCCATCCCTTTGTTTGTGGCTTTTGTCATTAGTAACAGTGAGTTACAATTGAGTTCACTAAAGAGAAACTGGTAAGACACACTCTGTGTATACACACAAACACTGCACACTCTACACACTCTTTTAAGAATGATAAAATTAAGGATTTGTTTTTTGTTTCTTAAGGTAGCAGTCAAGAGACTAAATTAAATTGTGTTTCCCCCTATCAGATTCCTTCCTTTCTTATTCTAGTTTCATGGTTACAAATAAGGGATAGAAATTTGATAGGAAGCCCAATACAAATCTAGGAGAATCGCCTTCCCCAAAACACTGCAGATGTAGCCAATTCTGCCACTGGCCCAAGAATAACTAGACGTGGGGTCTGCTTCCAGATGATTTTGGTGAGTTGGGAGAGATTGGCCAATAGATGGAAAAATCAGAGATGAAATAAGTAATATTTCAAATTTGGACTAAATTGTTCCATTCATATCTGTTTAGGAGATTTTGAAATGGTAATGCATAGTTATAAATGATACAGTTTAAGGTGAGAGAATGCAGTAAAGCTGCTTGAGAAATATTCCTCCAAAGAAGCATATCAGGAAGTCCCATTTTCTTTTTTGTTGTCTTCCAAACTAATGGATTCCTAGTTTCCCTGTGGCAGCAGTTTTACAGTGTGATTTTAGGACCCAAGGAGTCCCAGAGACCCTTTCAGGAGGTCAGTGAGATCCTCCTTTTGCTAACTACATATCTGTGTGAAGTTGACTTTCGTTCATATAGTTCAGATTAGATGCAGAAGCAAATGGGAGAATTTAGCTGTTTCCTATTAAGCCAGGCAGTAAAGATATTTTACAAAAATACAAAAGCAATATTACTTTTCTCACTTTTTTCTTAAAAATGTTATTTATGTTAACTTAATGGCTAACTGTTGTTAGTTTAAAATTAATAATAAAATTTTAAATATTTTTCTGGGTTTTAATTTCTAAAGTAGTAAGTATCAATAGATATATATCACATAAATAAAAGCTCCTTGGGATCCTCAACAATTTTTAAGAGTGTTAAAGGGTTTTATTACTTCTCTAGTGTTGTATACCAAATTATCCCAAAACAGTGATTTAAAACAACAAGCATTTGTTATCTCACAGTTTCTGTCAGGAATTTGGGAGAAGCTTAGCTCGGTGGTTCTCAGTCTCTAACAAAATTTCAGTCAAGATTTTGCCTGGAGCTGGCAGTCATCTGAAGCTGGATGTTTCACTTCCAAGGCGACTCAATGACACATTTAGCAAATTAGTGCTGGTTGTTGGAAAGAGGCCTCAGTTCCTCGGCACGTGGACCTCATGAGTCTCCTCACAACATGGAAGAATAATTGATCCATGGAAGAGAAAAGCGTGAAGTCTTTTATGACCTAGTCTCAGAAGTAACATACTCTCAATTCCGACATGTTCGACTTTCTAGAAGCAAATCACAAATTCTAGTCCACATTCAAGGGGGAGGGAAACTAGGCTTGAATGGAGGAGTATTAAATAATTTGTGGACATATTTAAAAACCATCACAGGGTCCTGGCAACAAAATATTTGAGGACCATTTTCCTACAGCATGAGGTTTCCTAGGGAAGTGTTCATCTTTCTGGGAAGACAAAATTAGGCTATTTCTCCAGGCTCTCCTTAGCCCCTGATTGTTCACCATTGCTTTCACTCTGCCCAAACCACCTGAGGAATTAATCTTGCATTGACCTTTAACTGCTGGAAACCCCTTGCATATTGGACCGAAGTGAATAATTTATATATTATATGTTAATTATTTATAAATGATATAAAAATGTAAATTATAATAGACTTGTATATACATATATATTTACATTTGTTAATATTATATAGTAATAATGTAATTTATATTGCTTTATTCAACTCAGCAGAAATTTAGGAAATACCTATTATATGCCAGAATATATATTGGGCACTGAAAATCAAGACACAATCTCTGATCTCTAAATCAGTCTATTATGTAAATGGACTTAAATACAAAGAATTTTGAAACAGTTTTATAAGTGCAAAAGAATGTCTAGAATTTATAGAAGCAGCCTACCAAGAATGACAGAACCTCTTTGCCCATGGAGTGATGTTGAAGGCTTCATGGAAGAAGTGGTTTGTGAATTTGTAACAGCACCACATGCAGAGCTTTTCCAAAGTAAACACACCTACCCAGTCGCATTTTGAGATTACCCTGGCAACATGGACACATTTATGACTAAGCAGGAAGTTCATCAAAACCCTGCTGCTATGACTTCTATCTTGGGCCCAGTGGAGGGACCAGGGAGGACTCTGTGGGCATTGACACCTTCAGGGAGAGAAGAAATTGATAAATGGGTTCTTGGCTGGGCACCCAGATTTGGTACATTGTTTAGATTTAACTTTTGAATGTGCTGCTAACACCCAAATAAAAGAAAGGGTAGTAAGAAAAATCCCAAAGCCTGTAGACTTGAGTAAGTGGTAGTCATGTAGGGCTCTTTTGAATGTTGGGAACATGAACCTGTCCCATGATGTTTCTCATCTTTTGCAAAATGAAGCATTAGAGTCTGAGGTGAAGCCATTCTTTCAGAATTCTCTGGCAGAATAAGAAAACAAAAACAGCAGGAAAGTGTCTTAATTTTAACTCCCTCAAATAGGCATTGTAAACCCTCTTAGGGAGAGGAGAGAATTGAGGATTAAGATGATCTCTTGCTAAATGCACTTCCCTCTGCAATCTGATATTATTAGGAGGGCTTGTTTTGGCAGTGTTAGTACCTGTATAAATTTCTCAGTATGTTCTACACAGCATCTCATACTGTCTAGAAAAATGTATGTTTCCAGCACCCTACACACCCATGTCCAAGCTCCATCCTAAAATTATAAAATTTTATAATAGGAAAGGAACCTTATTGTAGCATTTAGTATGTAGAGGTTGTGAGCAAGCTGTCTGAACCTGATTATGAGTTGAAAATCAAGTTTACCTTAGTAAAATAACAACACACAAAAAAATGTAGGATTCCTTTGGTAGCATTCAGAAGCCATTTGTTTGTTTTGTCTGCCCCCAACTGGGTAGTTTGCAACATACAACTAATCTCAGAAATAGCTTAGTTCGACATAAGACAATTTGATACTCGACTGGTGGCCTGTGTATTGGTCTCAGCATCTTTTTAAGGTATAAATATTGAAAATAACTGTCATCAGATTTAAAACAGTGAGAATAGGACAAGATGCACAAGAAATGCAATCAGGGTAGAAGAAATTAAATTTTCATAGGCCTCTCCAGTTCTAATATTTTCAACACATCTCAGATGTCAGCCTTTCTTTCCTTTGCCCTCTTGAATGTCTTTCACCACTTCCTTTATTATACTGTTTACCTTGTCATTCACTTATCCCCCATAAAGTTTGGTAGAATACATGAGCAGTAACTTTCCCTTTTCCAGACGTAAAATCTATAGTTGAATAGTGTATTCTGCATCTATATACCAAGCTCAAATGTTAACCTGTGAGAAAGTCACACAGTCCCTCCACCTTTGTGAAATTACATCTATGTATTCTTGCCTTCCCCTTCCTGCACTCCCCCTCCTCCCCTTCTCCTCTGACTTGGTCTATAGGGCCAATATATTAGGTGACACAAGTAAATGACCTAGAAGAAAAAGAACAAAAACTGATATTAGTTCCCAGGTCCAAAAATCAATGCTGACTCCTACTTCTTCCCAAACTGTTGCTCTGGTTTTGCTAAGCAGCTTTGCAAGTTCATTGGTACCTTCCATCCTATGAACAAAACAACAGAATAAGTCCTGAGTGAATCAAAGAGTTTGGGTTCTGGTATAAGTCATTCTGCCCAAAATTGGACTCTCCTCCTTTCAACATTTGGCAACACCATCTGTATGCTAAGTATTGTATAAGGATTAAGAATGAATGAATAGGGGGAGATCCTAGCATAGCTAGGCAGACAGACAAATAAATACTTTTCATACAAAACAGAACTATGTAGAAAAGGATGGCAGTATCATAGATGGGGAAGTTAGCAGCTCTCCTGTGAGAGTCAAGAAAGGCTTCTTGGAAAAGGTTAACTCTTGAGCTGGACCTTGAGGAAATAGAAATTCAACAGATGAAGGAGAGAACAGAAGATGTTCTGAAAAAGGAGCAGTATGAGAAAAAGCATGGGCTAGTTTCTGGAATGGTAGAAAATTATAGTTTGGAGTAGGACTGTGAAAGGTTCTCTGCAGCAGAATTAAGCATGATCCTGCATCACTCTAATTATAATTAGTTTATGTGCTTTTCTGTATTTTCATTAAGAATAATGAGCTCATATTACTCTATATTTTTTTAAAAAGAACCTTTAATGACAAAGGAGAAAAGTTCAGTATCCTCAGTTGGGGATGAAAGGCTGTTTTTACTTTCAGTGGTTTCCAATTAGTGCTGCTTTGATGCCTACCCAAGCGAATCATTGCAAGAAAGCAAAGGGAACCCCCTCCCCCACAACCCAAGAAGGAGACTCTCCTTTTGAGGATGGTGAGAGCCCTCCAGGGAACATCACATGTATCTAGCTGCAATATTTCGGAATGGCTTGTGCATGCAAAGGAGTCCTGTCCTTTAGTTCCACATTTAACACATTGAACGGAAAGCTTGATGAAGAGACTTTTCTGAGCAGACTGCTGTAAGCAAGTGTTTGGTTTTTCCTAAATGAGAACCATATTTGCTATTCATATGTCAAATGATATGTTTGGCATGTATGTATTAGAATAAAGTGGAATTGGAATCAAATAACATTCCCTTCAATCAGATTGTTTTCCCATTATGGGCAACTAATTGTCCAAACTTTTTTTTTTTTTCCCAGAGACAATTCAGTTGCACAGACTGCCTTAGTTTATGGGTAGAGATTTTTTTGTTGCCTATTCATGGGCTACTAACACAAAGAAAAGGAATCTGGACTGAGTCATATATGGGTAATTAATATGTCACTTAATTTAGTTTCAGCTGTCTTTCTTTAATGAGAGAAATAGAAATATTTAACTCACCTTTTAAAATTATAATCATAGGGATAGAAAGCTTAATTTAAGAAAAGATAAAAACAAAATACACTTAATTCCCATGCCAGAACAAGTTTAGGAAAAAGTGACAAAAAAGAGGAAAAATGAGAGAACCTCAGTAAACTCAGTAGGAGGTAAGCTACTCCTGTCACACTCTGCCGCTCTCTGGGCTGTCTTGTCAGAGGACATTATCATCTGTTGGCACTCTTTTTTGAAAAGCTCATTAACTCCCCAACAGTTTAAAAGTCTTTCTTCTACCCTGCAAAAGAGTATTTCTATATTTATTTTCAAATATCAAATTTTCTTTTGGAAACCAAGGTTTATTTTCTCACTGTGTTTAGAAGGTTTTTCATGAAGGAATGTCCTGCACTGTAACATTACTCTTGGGGACTCAAAAACATTGGCCAGTTTGCTAGATGTGTCAGAGCCCTTGCTCCTTGTTCTCTCGAAGGTGGGTATTGCTTCATTCCACAGGCCCTGGAACTTATTTGAAAACCTGCATTTCTTTCATTATTCTGAGATCGTTTTCTAATCAAATCCACCTTGGATTCTCAGTGAGTTCTAATGGAAATAATATACACTAAGAATCAAAAAGAACTCAGTGAAAAAACCTATCAAGAAGGGATTTTAAAGAAATAAATATAAAACTTTACTGGAGAGGAAAGTCTAGAAGGAAATCTATTCAAATATTAATAGTGATTGGCTGGTAGGACTATGACTAAGTTTTTTTTTTCCTTTCTACCTTTCTATATTTTCTAAATATAGAAAATATTTAGTGAGCTTATATTTCTTCATAGTGAGCATATATTACAATGGGAAAGAAAACCATCAGACTCCATTTTAAAAGATAAAGGAAGAAATAGATTTTAACCACTGCTTATAGCTCTTGAAGTGAAGTTGCAGCTCATATAAATTTCTCTTCTCACTCTGTACCCATGCTTTTATTTCATGTCCATCCAAACTTTACTCTTTCCCAGCTCTCCTGACTCTCTCCTTCTGTTGTTCCAAGAAACATCCCTCCCCCAGTAGACAAGTTTCTCTGACACATATTTTACCTCTTCTCTACCCTTATTTGAGGTTTTAGCTCAATAAAAGCTTTATTGAGATATAATCCATATACCATACAATTTATTCATTTAAAATATGAAATTTAACTATTTTTAGTATATGCCCAGAGTTGTGCAACCATCACCACAATCAATTTTGGAACATTTTTATCATCTTAAGAGGAAGTCCCATAACCTTTAGCTATCATTTTCCAACCCTCATCTCTCCCCAACCCCAACCCTAAGCAACTATTAATCTACTTTCTATCTCTGTTGAAGTGTATATTCTGGACATTTCACATTAATGAAATTGTATAATATATGGTCACTTATGATTTGCTTTTTTATTTAGCATAATATTTTCAAGGTTCACTCATGTTGTACCATGTATGAATACTTTTTTTCTTTTTAAGGCTGAATAATATTCCATTATAGAGAATTTGTATTTGTATATCCATTTATCAGTTGATGAACATCTCTTTTCACACCCTTTGGCTATTATAAATAATACTGTTATGAGCATGTGAGTACATGTACTTATTTTAGTACTTGTTTTTAATTATTTTGGTTATATACCTAGTAGTGGAATTTCTGGGTCACATAGTAACTCCATGCTTTCCTTTAACTACCAAACTGTTTTCCACAACAGCTGTACCATTTTGCATTCTTACCAGCAATGTATTAGGATTCCAATTTTTCCACGTCCTTGCCAGACTTGTTGCCTTTTTTATTATAGTCATCCTGGTGAAGTGGTATCTCATTGTGGTTTTGACTTGCATTTGACTTGATGACTAATCTACCTTTTTAAACTCAGCTCCATCTTGGCCTTCCACATCTGATGTTCCACATCTTATTCTTAGGCACAATTCCCTGTAAAGGCTACCACCACCTTTCTACCAAGCAAAGACCATTCCAACTGCTATACCAGATTACTTCAGTGGCTTACACAGCCTTATAGCTAACTACCCTGAGAAAGAATACCAGGAAAATATTTTGGAAAAGAACATGTTTGTGCTTTTTAATACCTGCCTCAAAAGATGGAGGATTCATTTATCTTGTACACATAAAGTTATCTGGACCATGAAAAAAATTCTTAATTTTCTTTCATGCATAAGTTCATCTGAAATTTAATATGTATTTCATATATAGTATATTTATATTATACAGGCTTATAATAATGGTAGTAAATTGCCAAATGGCTAACATTTTGGGAGGCTTACTCTGTGAAAGGTACTCTGCTAAACATTTAACATGCATTGTCCCATTTAATCATCACAGCAACTTACCATTTGCTTCATTTTACAGATATTGAAACTAAGGCTCAGAGAAGTTTAGAATTTGCCTAAGGTTTTACTGCTAAGTGAGGGAGTAGTTGGCATTTGAAACTCACGTGGATTAAGCTCCAAAATCAGTGCTCTTAGCTGCTACTCCTAACAGGTTTTAAGGGGCTGTCCTTAGAATCTAGCCATCATTATAGCATGGTTGCTAAATGAATTGTGTTCTAAATTGAAAATAATGAAGTCAGGAAAAGTTTTTATAACACATTTGCTTCCTAGGTACATCTTATATGTCCTGTGGCAGTAAAAATTATCCTGTAAAGTAGGATGACCTTTTACTTACCCAAGTTACCTTAAGTTTCAAAGAGATTCCTGAGTTCTAGAATGTGATGACCCAGACTGTGTTCACATTGTTCACATTATTTATGGTGTTTGACTTTTATCTTGACCCCAACAAGTAATATCATTCCATAATAAAGTGGGAGGTCTTATGTTTGTTTATTGAAGCTCCTTATCCCCTTGACATTTAGGTAGACTCTGAATCCTCTCCAATTTTTTAATGATCTTTGTGATCAACTAAGAAAGCTTCAAGAGTTGAGAGGCTGGGAGTTCAAAATACTTTTTTTTAAGAAAACTTCTAGGAAAACCAAATTGGAAAGCTTTGCTATGAGTTCAATTTTGTTGCTATGTGCTATGTTAGTGAGAGAGTTTGGAAGAGGAGGCTTAAGGGCCATCACTTCTTATAGACTAATGGGCATATTCCATTTCCTCATGTAGTGGGGGAGAATTGCTCAGCCTCAGCCTTTAGTCTTTCGGTTTCCACTCTTGGGAATTGTATTAATACCTTGTAAAACAGAGCATCTCTCCTATTAGCATTAATTGAACCCATCTTTTTCCTATGTGATAAACTATAATGTTGACTTTTATTTTCAGAATCCTATATTGAGCCTCTTCATTTTAGAGATTGACAGAGCTCAGCCACCAGGAGTAGGGTGTGAGGGGGTTTGAGCATAAGAGGAAGCAACTGTTGGGGTATCAGAAGTTACATATGTCTCAGTAACCTTTCTTGAGTTTTCCTATCACCCTGGCTTTACTGTGACTCAAGCCCTTGTGAAGATGTACTGAGTATTGCAAGCTATCTTTTAAATCATTATTTGAAATGAATTTTTTATGACAATAAAATGGAATATGGCATTAAATGCAAGAAAATAATCTCTACCAATCTTCCTCTTTTGGTCATATCTGAAACAACCCTTAGAATGCATTTCTGGGCTCAGGACTCCCACCAGTGTCCAAACAAAGTTCAGACCTCTGACTCCTTAAAAGTTCAGGCCTATATATCAGGCCAATCCATTCTTAGCCTGGAGATAGTAATGAATAATTACTCCACTGCCAGCAAATTCCCTGGCCAGTGTCTCCAAAAATTTAGTAGAGATTTAAGATAGACTTAGATATAAGAGCTCTTTAATTTTCTTCCTACCAGGAGCATTGCTTTAGAAAAAAGAGTATTTTATTTTTGTTTACCACTGGGCATCTATTGCATAGATATTTTAATATCTATTTATAAGTATATCCACTTTTCTCCAGTCTATAGTGTTTTATTTTGTGTGGCCATGTATATTCAAAACAAGATAATAGGTGGGAAATGTGACTGCATATTAACGTGTGTGTGTTCATATATATTTGTATATATAATATGATAGTCGGCTTCTCTCCTCTCTCTCTCTCTCTCTCTCTCTCTCTCTCTCTCTCTCTCTCTCTCACACACACACACACACACACACACACACACACACACACACAACACACCATATAGAGCATAAAAGACAAAGCAAGTAAATATTAAAATATACTAAGTTCCACTCCTTCCTACCATAGGAACCACAACATACAGACAAAGGAACCTTCCTCCTCTACCAGTTTCTCTGACAATATTGTCAGGAGAATTTCATAGAGCTTATATTGCTCTGAGCACCCAGCAATTCTGATCTGTAGCTATTAGCCAAAGCCTTTATGGATAGGGACCATCTCTAGAGTAATAGCATTGTAAATTACAATCAAAGCATTCAGTTACACTCAGAAACCAAAAGATATGTGGTGCTCCAATGTGCCTTGTAATCAGCACCTTTGAGAATGTAGGTAAAAGCATTCTGAACAAAAAAGGAAGCTGAACATGTTAGAAATGAATATTGGAATTAAATCATCTTTCTGATTGAAATAACATATTATATGGCAGGCAGCATGTTCTAATATAATTTTATTGATTTTTTAAAGAACTTAATTGTGACAATGTAGCCAAGAATGTCTTTGAAAGTCATTTATTGCTCTAATCAGCCTGATAGAGCCTTTCTGTCATGCTGATAGGGAAATTAAACTTTTCTCATACTGGATTTATTTGCCTCTCATGTACAGATGTTTTCTTTTTCTTTCAGGGAACTAATTCAGAAGTTGAAATCTTTCATCAGCTTCTATAGTGCTTTGCCTGGATACATCTGCAGCCATAGCCCTGTGGCTGAAAATGACACTCTTTGCTGGAATGGACAAGAACTTGTGGAAAGGTAATTCTTTTTTAATGATAAATATAGGGATATTTGAGGAATAATCATTTATTTATCTCAGGGTTAGTTATGTCATCTGTCTCCATTAATTTCACAAGAAAAATTCTAGGAAAAACATGGACATGAGTATCCATGCATGCCAATTTCTATCACTTATAACCCTCAGAATGTAAAAACTTTGAAGCATGTGGAGAACTGTGTATTCAAAAACATTTTACAAAGTATAAAGCATAAAGCAACTTTTATTTTTATCTTTGGCTTCTTTCATCTTCTCGTTACATGGGTTGTCATTTATTAATTGATTTGAAGAAGTCATATGCAAACTAATAGCTATCAGTTATTGAGAGTTAACTCCATATTAAGTACCATGCTAATACTTGTCTGTATTAACACTCTTTATCCTTACACCAATCCTATGAAATAGATACTGTCATTTTTTCCCCTCATTTTAGAGATGAAGGTAGAGGAAGGAAGAAAGGGGAAGGAAAGAAGAGTACTATCTCACTAATCAATTTTATTAAGATATTTGATCATTTGACTGTCCATTGGTATAATCCATGCTAAAATTTGTTGTCTATGAAGAATTTGCTCATTGCTAGAAAGGAAATTATATATATTCATTTATTCAGCTAATATTTACTAAGCACCTTTTAAGTGCCAGTCATCTTGAAGTGAACAAAACAGGCAAAAATTTCTTTCCTCACAGAGCTTTCATTCTAGTGGGCTAATGATATTCTTAACCATTGTTTTGCATGTGTAAGGAGTAAGTAGCTTGCAATTAAAGAATTAAAGCAGGAAGGTAGAATGCTTAGGAAACCACATGGAGTTGATGAACATGCTTTAAAAAACGTTTGTACAAGTGGTAGCATGTTTTAGAGGAGAATAAAGAAGACACCTTAAATTCGAGATCTGAATCTTTCACAGATTAGTTGCTTAACCTAGGGCAAGTGACTTAATCTCTTTGGGCCTTGGTTTCCCCATCTGAAAAATGATATTGTGGTTGGATTATAACCCCTGTAGCTCTGACAACGTGTGTTTTTTTCTTATTCATTCATTCATTCATTCATTCATTTCTACCTTCAACATTTATGTTTTGAGATACTATATTTCAGACACCAAGTTAGGTACTAAGGATGTGAGGGTGAACAAGACATAAAAGTTAACTGCTTTAAAAACTTACATTGTAGTGTGAACCGATATCAAAACATAGGATAATTAGTCATGTTGCTAAGTGGAAATGATTAGCAATGTAATATAGTGGACAGAGGAAGGCTTTTGAACCAAATGAACTCGGGTTTGCATCTCAGTTCTGCTACTTACTGTGTATGGCCTTGGGTGAGTTACTTAACATAGAAAGTCTAAAGGATCCTTCTCAATAAAGGAAGGGCATTTCATAGGGTTGTTGTAATTGTCAGGTGAGGTTATAAATCTAAAGTCCCTTGCAAACTGGCATATGCTGTAAGCTCAGTTCATGTTACTTCTCTGCCTTCCGCCTCCACCCCTCCTCTTTCCAACATAAGGTAAAACACATGCCAAAAAACACCTCGTTTCTCAACTAAGCTACTTTACTGACCTGGGACAATGAGAATGAGATGCTAATAAGACTAAGGTGGCATGCCACCCTGGATGGAGGCACTGAACTTGCAAGGAGATAGACTTTCCTCTAGCAGATATGAATTTGACTGGAGGGATTAATGATCTCATGCAGCCCATTCCACTCTGGAAAAATAATGTATATTTATCATCCTGAAAGCTTATCAGATACTAAGTAGAATTATGAATATGTACTCAACTATTATGACATATTTTTTAGCTTGCCAGAGAAAAACAGTTGATATTTGGCTTTATAAAAAGCAGATGCTTTAAAATAGGTATAAACAATATAATATTTAAAAAGAAAATGCCCACAGGTCAAATATATGTTTCTTACATAAACTTGATGAGAAACCAGCCTAGTTACTTACTCACTGGTATGTTAATATGGGAAAGATGAACACTTCCTGAATGCCAATTTGTTTTAAGCAGCATATCTTTTTACTATGATCCTTATTAAAAAGGAAATTTTAGTTTTCAATACATTTATTTATTAATATAATCAATCATTCATTTATTTACTCATTTAACCAATATTTGAGCATCTAGTATATATCAAGCACTAATCTTGATTTCTTCATTGTTGTGGTGTTTAGATCAAATGTTGTAACCTGACTGGTTTTATCTTCCAATATATCAGACGATCCAATTTAGTTCATTCCAAAGAAGTTCTTCCCAGGCCAACGTTTTTTGAGTTAGTGGCATTTTCTAAGTTGAATTTTACTCATATAAACTGCTTTGCATCCAGTATTCTATTGTGAAGGATGTTTCCCTGGAACCGAGGAAGTCTTTTATCACATGATGGAATCCAAAGCCTGCTACATTTGAATGAGTCCGAAAGTTAGACAAATGTACTTTGCACCATTAAAAGAACTCTGTTAACTGAAAAATGGTTTCATTTAATATGCTAGCTTCAAATATCTTAGGCTATTAAATAAATATTATAGTATGGAGAAAAGCTGTTATCTCAAAGTCCAATTTATACTTCTGAAAAATATATTTTTCCAAAACAACTTGTGTTATTGTGATATACTCTTTTTCTTGTGATATATACTCTCCAAGAAAGGAAGGAAGGAAGGAAGGAAGATGGGAAGGAGGGAAGAAGGAAATCAAACATATTTGTAAACATAATAAAGGTAATGTAATCCAGGAAGTGACTCTTCTGTGGTTAGTAACCTCAGGTTATAATGAACCCATACTTAAATTACTGACCTAATGCAATGGTGTGGGACTAGGGAACAATGTTAAACTAGACAGATATTTTTAAAATTACTTAGGAATACACATTTAATAACATGAAGTCCTATAGCCTGAGGACATGTGTGCCCTCTATTGGTACCATTTATAAAGATTAGCTTTGTGCTACATGTCTCCTCTATAGTTAAAAACTTTCCAGAGCTTTTCATTAAATTTCTCATTAATTTAGCCTCTTTTTTTAGTTTTAAAGAGATGAATTTATTACTTACAACTACATTTATTTTTTTTATATTAGTTTCAGGTATACAGTACAATGGTTAGACATTTCTATAATCTGTGAAATGATCCCTCTGATTACTGTAGCACCCATCTGGCACTGCACAGAACCATTATAGTAATATTGACTATATTCCCTATGCTGTACTCTAGTCTCCATGACTATTTTGTAACTACTAATTTGTACTTCGCAATCCATTTACCTTTTTCACCCAGCCTTCCCAACACCCCTCCCCTCTGGCAATCACCAGTTTGTTCTCTGTATCTGAGTCTGTAATTTAGTCTTAAGTAACAGTTGCCACTTTATATTGTCAAGTGGGTTGTAACTATGTTATCTTTATAGGCTGGGTCTGTGCTTTTTTGAAAATATTTTACTTTTAGTCAAGAAAGTTTATGAAAATCAAGGGTCCTAAAAGGAAATGAAACTTGCCACTGAAGATAACTGATTAAAAGCAAAATATTGAAACTGAAGTAAATATAAATATTCATGTCAACTGTGTTGTCAGAGCTATTTATACCCTCCTACTGTGGATACATAGGTCTCTCAACTTCTAAAGAGTTAAATAAGTCATTGTCTCTTTAAATAAGGTCACATTTCACATCCTTTCGATTTTTATCTCTTAGGAATGTTTTATCTCTTAGGAATTTTTATCTCTTATCAATTGAAATATGAATTAAGAGAGTGTTTTCACAGATATAATCTCAGGGCTGTCATTTGTCCTTTTACCTCCCTGAAACCACCCCATCTTGGCTTGAGACAAACATTGGCTTCCAGGATATAGCCAAAATCTTCCAATTAGCAAGCTTGACTCATATGAGATACACTCTTTCATGTGATCCATCACATATCCTGTGGGCAAAGAAAGGGTTTCTTAAAATTGCCAAAGGCATAAAATTCTCCATGTTTTGCCTTTGTGGAACTACAGAGAATTTCAATTAGAGGATCCCTGAGACCAAGAGAAAAATTTAAAAGACCCGTGGAAGTGAGCTAACTGCACTGGCACTGAAAATATCTGTATGAAGAATTAACAATTTAGTAAATACATTCTCAAACACCCATTTAGAACTGTTAGGCCAAATATATGAGTCACTGACTGAATTTTTTATTATTCTTCTGAATGGTTTGATATTATGTGTAAGCCCCATTTTATTGTTTAATTAAGTTTATCTTTAAATTAGTATAACAGAAAAACTAAACCTATACATCTTCAAAAACTCTTAGTTACAGAGAAAAACTAATGTTCTTTTGTCTTGACATTTAACATTGATAATTAAGGTTCATGCAACAAAGATTGAGCACTTACTATATATATTAGGGGCATAAAGTGAAAGGAGAATTCAGTGCCTGCCACTGCTGAGGAGTTTACAACTTAATGAGGATGAGGGGAAAAAAAATCAACCAGCATTCTTTCTCAATAGTCCAAGGACAGTTCCCCCTCAGAGGCATAACAACAGAGGCCCTACCCATTTGTATTGTGTGTGTGTGTGCGCGTGCGTGTGCGTGTTTTATAGAGCTGAAATTCATCTAACATAAAATTAACCATTTTAAGATTAACCATTCAATGGCGTTTATAGCTCATTCACAATGTTGTACAATCATCACCTCTATCTAGTTCCAAGACATTTCATCACTCCGAAGAGAAACCTTGTACACATTAGGGGTCACTTTGCATTTCCCACTTCTTCCAGCCCCAGGCAACCAACAATCTACTTTTTGTCTCTATGGGTTTACCTGTTCATATAAAAGGGATTATTCACTTAGCATAATGTTTTTGAGTTTCATTCAAGTTGTAACATGTTTTAATACTTCATTGCTTTTTATAGCCAAATAATATTTCGTTGTATGGATATAGCACATTTTGTTTACTCAGTCATCAGTTTTCCACCCATTTTTATATGAACCTTGAGCAACCACTGTTCTATCAGGTTTCTTCCACCATCTCTGGATTCAACTTGGCTACCCTTAACCTTGAGGACAGTAAAGTCAATCTGTCAGGACTTCTTCCCCATCATACTTGACCACCATCTAAATACTAACCTCTCTTTGACATGGCCTCATTTCTATACATCATTGCAATTATTCTTCTCTGAGCCTTTTCTTCTCAGCCCTATGTGTGTAGTCAGCTAGCCTCTCCTACAATCAATATACTTCCCGGAGGGGTTTATATTTCCTTGGTGACTTTGAGGCTTATCAATTCTGCATATACAACTACGTGTGTTTTACTTTGTGACATGATGCCTTAGTTCCCTTTGTGACTCAGTCCTAAGCTCTTCTTGATTATCCTCTGTCAGGTTGCTGGGCTGGATAGGCCTGGATCCAGATGTCAGCTCAAGAATATTTCTGTTATCTTCTGGCTTGCAGTTCTATATAGCCACTCCTGTCAATTATGTATCAGTATTCATTTTGCATTTTCTTAGGATGACTCTGGGACTCTCAATGGAGTACATGGTTCACCTGGCATTAGAGAATAAACTCCTTGAACTCTGTAGGTGCAAATTGCAGTGAAGGTAACTCCTCTCTCTCCTGTGTAATCTTGGCTTCCATTTCACCTATTATATACACACATACTCACTGTGAATTCACTCTTATTTCCATTGATCAGACAAATCTTCCAATGTTTATAATGCCTCTCCAGGATTTCTGTGCTTAACTAGAAAGGCAGAAGCAAGAATAAACAAAGCAGTTATTTAGTTCTTAAAGAGTTTTTTTTTCTTACCATGAAACCTAAATGTTGCAGAAAAGTAGGATAAGGAGACTATTCTCTCTATTCTGCTGAGTTGGAGGAATAGACAGTGGCATATCAACCATAGAACCTTTACACTCAATTCCTGACATGTATAAAGTTATTTAAGAGAGAGAGAGAGAGAGAGAGAGAGAGAGAGGAACAAAATGGCTTATTTACACCCCTATAATCTAGAAAAGGTGAGGGGGACTAGTTGATTCTGCTCCTATAATGCAGTTATTTTAAGAACATTATGTTTTGAGGACTTAGGAGTCAGAGGATGGATCTATTTCTGGCAGTAACAAGTCTTTCATTGGTTTATATAGCAAAGTGGAAAGACCTTCAGAATCTTCAGTCTGGTGATAAAGGAATTAAATGAAGAAAATACCTATATGCTAGAGTGTATATGTATTCTGAAACACATATACACATGCACAGCTCATTCCAGTCACATCAGAACAGGCCAGTGACATGCAACAAGTACTGTGTATAACTCCCAAGCTCTCTTGCTAAATAGGTTGTTAACTATTTGTTGTTTGGGTTTTGTTTGTTTGGATTTTGTTTTTGTTGTTTTTTAGATGTATGTGGTAGCTTTTCTCTAGACTACTCAAGGCAGTGTACATACAACTTTAAATATGGGATAGCCAATGAAAGCACCAATGGGGAAGCAAATATATAAACTAAAATACAGGGTCAAGAGGAAAGGGGGCACAAGAAGGAAAGTAAACAATGAAAAATGGAAATTATATTCAATGGTGTTGTTGAGTCAGGTGCTGAAGTCATTTGATTCTGCACCTGTTTAGCCACATGGCATACTAAAATCATGATAAGCCAAGGCTCAGTAGGTCTTCTTAGCTGCCTCTGTCATGGTGGTTTGAGGGTTAGAAACCAAATTGTATTCTTCAAAACTCCAGCTCTTTTTTCTCATAGCTAATTCTTTTTCCCTCTATCCTGCAGGAAGTTCTGCTTATGAAAGGCTGGGAAGAGAAAGAAAAAATTTGTTTTATCACTGTCTCCATAGCTCTTGGTACTCCCCTAGACATTTTCAGATTTCATTTCATTTAGTTTTCCTAGAAAGCTCTGCTGGCCTGACTGTATGCCCTTGGTGAAAGTAAAGCATAATACTGCTTGCTAGTATTGCAGTTTACATATTCTAGCTTACTTTGAGTAAGTCAGGAGTTTTCATGGAAGGCTTAGAAGGAAAAGCTGGATAATGTAGAAAATGACTTAATTTGATATAATATGAAGTATTTATGGCAGCTAAAGATTTTTTTTTCAATCCTAGTAAGGTAAGACAGATAAATTTGGGGTGTACCTACATGTAATAATCCCTCTAAGAGCTTAGAGTAGCATATTTTTCATCATAGATTTATCTCAAAAGTAGTCTTTAGTGACAGCTATTTTTCAGAACCTACCCTATGGCAATAAAGTGACATTTATTCCTTAAGATTATGGTGTCACGTACAGTAGCTCCACCTTTCAGAACTGAGTGAGGAAAATCCAGCTTATCCTATTAACTGACGGCTTAACATGGTGTGCCACATTTAGGATGGGCTGTTCTTGACATCTGTCATGTCCAAAGTAGCAGGAGGAGACATATTCATGGCTCAACATTGATGTCTGCAACCACCCGTTGAAGGCCGTATATCTTATTTCTTTAAACAGATTGTGTCCTATTAGTACTTATGCCAGCCCCACCTGTGCTCAAATTGGCTCATTTTATTTATATGGGCAGCATCTGAGGGCCTCCAAGGCAGGTCCCGGCATATCCATACCCTCAAAAAATAAATATCACTTCACAATTTCCTCTTTGAAATGTGATTCTGAAGATGTAAGGCCCATTTCTTCTTACTACCACTGTTCCATGCACCAGAACTCTTCTAACTTAGCCAGGAATGCTTAGGAGATGGGTCCAAAAAGACATTATTAATTTAACATTCTAGGACTTCTATACCCTTTAAATATCATCTCTTTCAAAGTAGGCGCTTTGGTAGATCATAGACTGATTTCACTGATGCTGCTAGTCCTCAAAACATTTTTATCCATGTTCTTGGGGAAAAGCCTTGAGGGCACATGGCCAGTTCCTGAAGCCTGCATGTTGTTGGTTCTTGGCCACTTGATCTTCAGTGGTATAGGCTGAAAATTATAATGAGAAGATCCTGATAGGTTAGGAAACATGGGTCAAGTAATTAATAGGTGCATATTGGGAAAAATACAGTCCTTAGAATGATACAGATAGAGATTGTAATCCTGGCTGAGACATTTACTGTGTGCTTTGGGCCGGTCATTTAACATCAAATTCAGTTGCCTTATGTATAAGATGGGGATAACGATACCTACTCTGCAGTGTTGTTGTGAAGATGTGCTCTGGCATGTAGGCACTGTCGTTGCTGTTATCACGTCATTATAGTGTGGTTAAGAAGGCCAGGTAAGTGTCCAGGGCAAGGGTGAGGAGGTGCAGGCCATTCTTCCTGTAAAGGTAAGCTAAAGTTTATGGAAATATCTATAATTCTTTTGGAACCAAACTGTTGAATGGGGTGGCTAATCAAGCAGGTTTATACCATTTGGTGTCCATTTGGGGGTTGAGGATGAAATAATAGGGCTGTTTATTTCCCATGGCACTTAAGCTAGCTTTAAATGGGGTTTCCAAAGAAGAGTTTCAGAAATATTTTAAGTAATGTCAGAATCATGGATGTACACAGCATATTTCGCAACACATTTTGGTAGATATTTATGAATTTGAAATATGTCATTACTTTATATTCACCCCCTGGGCACATATAAGGTAGGTGGAAAATTGATTGAAATAAAGCTTCTGGGCAGAACAAATCTCCTGATCCTTTTCTGATATGGCAGATGGTCAGTTTCCTTTCATGATACCAGTGTAACTTCATCAGAATGCCTGACTTCCACAAACGTAACACACCTTAGACATTTTTATCCAATTATTCTGACCCAGAAGATTTATTTCTGGTAGTTGGTCATTGAACATCAAAGGAAACAGACTCTTGAGACTGGAGTTTGAAGGACAAGGAGAGGTCCATAAGGGAAGCCTCTCTTTTGGGATCCTCACACTGTGGCCCTACTCTTAGACCTCTCCAGCTTCCTTGGTGTCATGTCTGTTATGGTTATTATAATGGTGGTTTCTCTCCCCTGCAGGCCTCAGGAAATGACTAGCATGTGCCACTTCTTTACTGCAACTAGCCCCGATTCTTCTCCCAGGGTATGAGCTTTTCGGGGCTCCTTTGAGAGAAACTCAGCTCTCTCTTTTTGGCTCTTCCTCTCTTTAAGCAAGTGCAAAATATTGCTTGAGTTTCTCTGATGATTTTTACTGATAGAAATATAGCCAAGGAGTTGAGAGTTAACAAAAACCACACAGAGGAAAATTTCAAAGTTGCATGGCAATCATAAAAAGCATCACAGTAGAAAGTTTCATCACACGACTTTGAGGTCAACAAGCCTGGGTTTGGATTTCTGCTTTTTCTTTTCTGAACCCCTGTTTCCATATATGTAGAGTGGAGTTAATAATTTCTCCCTTAACAAATTGAGAGGATTCAGAGCATTGTGAAGTATAGAATATAGTGCCTGGAATACAGTAAGCTCTCAAGAAATGGTAGCTGTGATTGCCGTTATTTAATAAAACAAGCCTAGAAAAACAGCCAGTATATCTCTTTACTGGAAGATAAATGGAGTTAAGCCTGACTTTAGCTCCCTTCAATGATCCATTTTTTAAAATTCTTCAGAAACACAGCTTCACCTGTTCCCTCTAATTTTTAACTTATTTTCTCTCTCTGCTGCAAAAACATGAAAGTCCCCATCCCTGGTTGTGATTGGTGCAAATAGTGGGCATTTGGGTATTCTGGGGATCAAGTGAGAGTTATTTACATCTAAATAAGGGTATGTACTGGCTGGCCTTCCTCCCTTTGATATTTTGTTTTATAGCAAAGCTGTTTACAGCAGTTCCTACCAGGACTTCTTCATAATGATTAACCCAAGCAATCCTCCAAAATTACTTACATTGGAAACCAGGATGGGTCTAGTTGCAGGTCAAATCTAGTTGCCCTGTTCTCTAAAGTCTTTTCTGTCACCCTTGAGTTAACCTTTGTGGAAAAGGAGAGAGATCGTTAAATTCAGCCATGATCTCCCAATTTCTCGAGCCAATGAATTTTATTATTTTATGTTAGTCTGGCTTTGATCCTTGAGTTTGTCACCTGTATAATGAAATTTCATTTACCTGTGAAGGAAAATTTATTTTAATTTGTAGCTCCAGGGTCACAGGAACTTCCTACTCTTTGCCCCCTTACATTTTACTGATCCACATGTCAGATGGATTTTAAAACACCCTGGTTTAAAATGAAATTGGCCACTCATTTGCCAATTTCATTATTTTTCTTGCTTTGGGGAACAGCTTCAAAGGATGGGTCCCTGGTCAACAGGAGCCAGAGTAAGCCATCCTCACCTGAGATTGGGGTACATCAGCTTTTGGTTGGAGGGTCATGTAGAGGCTTGTGCTATATAAGAACACAGACTGAAAAGCTAATTTCCAAATACTATTTGGGAGGACTAAAACAAGGACCATCTTAGAAGGGGCCAATAAAAGATCAGTTAGGCTGGCTTACCCCTATTTATCCTTACCTCAGTGGCATCTCTTCTTTCCTTGATGGCTTCTTAAAAAGACCAAAGTGAAAGTGATTCAAAAAGAGCTCCAAGATGTAATTATTTTCATTAGGGTAGCAGTGAGCTCTCCATTTGCCTCCTTTAGGTATCTTTGAGGCTACAGGGGAGCTGTTTGAGATATTGTCAAAGTTGTTCTCGGTTTGTGATATTAGAGAATCTGGAGTGAAATTCACATAATTAAACCTTAAAGAAAATATCTTCCCCATAGCACCACATAACCCCAATGGACTTCTGAACAAAAGCAGTGGGATTCAATGTCTATTCCTCCAAATGATGTTTAGCACAGCCACCTAGAATGAAGATTAGAAGCCTCTAACCAGAGAGATATATCAGTGAGGGGAGAGATACATCTAGAGACATGCCAAAGGCTGAAAGGCAGGTAAGAGAAGAGAAATACAAAGTAGCTGAGAAAACCAAAGTGAGGGAGACAATTTTCACTCTTTCTGAGACACTCCAAGCTAAGGGTAGTTTTTGACCTGTTGTCCTTGGGTGCATTGCTATGCGCTTTTATTAAGTATTTATGTAGCAGTTTATATTTTACCAAGTGCTTTACAATTGCTTTTATTTGGCTTAGTAAAGTTTTCCTGCAATCCAGCTACTTTATGATCAGGAAAGTCACTTTCTGTTTGCTTAGCACCACCATGCATACAGCCTCACACAATAGGTGACTTGTTCCTGCAGGAGAGCAGGTGCAAAGGGTTGGGGAGCTGAGGGCACCTGCAGCTATTAGAGCGATTGGAGTGGGTGTGGTTTACACTTCAGTTCACATTTCTTCCCCTCTGTTATTCTTCAGTTTTATTTTATTGCTGGCAACTAGAGAGCAGCAATGCCAGGCTTTGGTCTGCTGAGGGCAGAGCTATTGTGATAGTTGGACACTGTCAGTGGTAGGTACTTTCTGCTCTGCTTGTGTCTCTGTGCCAGCTACTGTGCCCATGCCCGCCATTGCCACTGTCTTCCATCAGGCTGACTTGCTGAGTGTCTTTCTTTCTGCTACCTCAGGGCTCTGACTACAGCTTGAAATCTAGGGCTCTGGGCATGATTTTAAGGGAAGACAGCAGAAGTAGCCAACTTTATGCAGACAAGACCTTTCAGCATTCATAGGCAAGTCTGACACTGAGTCACCATGTTCTTTCTAGTCCCTTTTCCCTCCCATTAGCTACAACAGCCCTGTATGCCAGTGCTCTGGGTGTCGTGATGTACGATGGTGTGTCTATAGATGGGTCATGAAGTAGTAGAGCTTCACACTCTTGGTCACAGGTTTGCAGGGGAATCCAACAAAGGCAATACTTGAAGATTTCATTTTCTGAAGGCCTGATGGCACAGGGGCTGGAAGAGTGGTGCTTGGGCTGTGGAAGGGGAACTCACCTGTCTGGCTTGCCCAAGTGGGAAGTGACCCACCATCTGAATAATGATATTCATTGGTACATAGGAAAGGAACTCTACCATTCTCTAGGTAGGCGTTGGTTTCCAAAGTAGTGGGATCTAGTAGTTGTGACACAGTAGCAAGTGTTCCTGGCAGGAACCAGACAAAAGTCTAGTCAATGGCTACAGTTTTAAGGGGAAGGCTCCAGGAAAAACACACTGAGAAGAGCTGAGCAGAGTAGGTCAGAGCCTCCACCCACCTAAGTTGAGCTTTGGGTAAGGGCTTTGGTCTCAGTTCAGTTATTGACTGCCTACTGTATGCCAGATTTGGGTAAAGCAGAGGACTGATATGGGTAGGCCTGCTCTTGCACTTTGAAGGTTTTGAGGCCTGCAAGTGACTGTGGCTCAGGTAAGAGAAGCATCAGAAAAATTCCTGTGGCAGGAATTTTGAGCTTTCTTTTCATTATTTCAGCAGTGCCCATTCACATGGAAAGTTTGTCCTTCACTCATTATCTTTTGTGGTTCATTAAATAACATTCAGTAGGACACCCAAAGCAACATTTGAGGAGGCTTTCCTTTGTGTTACCACATGTATTTGAAGTACAATGCAAGAAAAATGTCTGCAAGTCACTTTTTTTTTAGGCAACCCTTGGTTGACCTCACAGATTGCAAGGACCTTGTCAGCTTACAATCCCTTATTTTTTATTTATTTTTTTATTTTTATGCCTACATCACCTGGTCTTCCTAAGTGGTCTCCCATCCAAGTGCTAACCAGGCCTGACCCTGCTTAGCTTCCATCTCCAGATTGGACTTGTTTAGGGTAGCATGGCCATAGACTTCAAGTCATTTTTCCCTAACTCGACTTCTCTCTCTCTCTCTCCCTCTCCCTCTCCCTCTCCCTCTCCCTCTCCCTCTCCCTCTCCCTCTCTCCCCCACCTCCTCTCTCTCTCTCTAACTGGTCTTGAGTCGGTGAAGTGTGATTGTAGGTGGACTGTGAGCATCCTGTTTTTTAAGATCCTTGCATTAAAGAATGTATGTTTGCCTTGGACCATTCAAGGACTGGAGACAAACAAAGCAGCATTCTGAAGAGAGAGATTTGAAAAAGCATGTGGATGTTTTCAAGAGCCATCAAATTCATTAATTGTTATGGTTAGCAAAATGGAAGCAGAACATTTTCAGTTGTAGAGAAGAAGAATATGAAACATTGTGAGGAAGAGAGAGTGGAATAGGCTTTTGACACCCAAAGTTGGTTACTTGGGAAACTCAGCTGTCTGTCCTGGGCCATAGGCAAATGATTGGTTCTTCAATGGACTAAAATTAATTTTGAACTAGTCAAAGTCTTATCTGGTAAGTTCCCCCCCCCCTCAGATGCCCTGTCACTTGGAAGCTTTGTGGGAACATCTCTGCCAAAGAGTTTCTTTCAGTCAGGCCTATGTGCTCAGTGCTAGCTGCTTACACGTCATTGTTCAATCATAATACCAAGGAAAGTTCTGGTACTTTTGGCTTTGTTCATTTTCCCAGATTCTAAACCATTCCTACCCCTCCTTCCACTTGTTCTTTAGCTACAACATACTTAGACAACATTGACTCTTCATTTTTCAAGGTCTCTCAGTGTGGGGATGAGCGGATTTGAAGCTTCCCCTCATTTTTCATTGCAAGATTTATTCATCCCCTCTCAGGAAATTCTTTTCAGATAACATGTACTGAATACCTATTATATGTCAGGCACTGTGTTCATAGTTTCCACATAATGATGATAACGACCCTCAGATAGATGGGCTGGACACTGTTCTAAGTACATTGCCTGTGTTACCTCAATTTACTAACATTATATCAAATAATCCTCAAAACAATGCAGGGTGCATTATCCCCATTTCACATATGAGGAAACTTAAGCTCAGCAGGGTTTAATTGTCAAAACTCACACAGTAAGTGGTAGAACAAGCTTTTAAACCTAAGTCTTGACTCCAAGGTCAGTGTTCTCTTCTCCAAATGACTCAGCTGTTCTAAAATGTGTCATGTACTCGCTATCTCAGTAAACTATGAATGCCAAACTCAATTTCACCTCTTAAAAATTTAATTGTTGACCATTATTTTGAATTTCAGTTACTTTCATACAATGCTCTCTCATTTGTCATTGAAGTATGTGACTTGTTCTCTGACCCTTTCTTCTTGGCTCCTCTATTTGCAGGGAGGTATAGCTCCATTCATATTTTGAATGGCTACTGTTTCGTCTCTTGGTGGCCCACTTTGCCCATCTGTAAGAGTAGAGCATTAGACTGATTTCGAGTCATTTTCAACTTTGAAAAGTTCATGAGTTAAAAATTTAACTTTAAAAAATGAACTTAAAAACAGGTAAAAATCATTTCCTTTTGGTTTAACTCCAGTGGGATGAGAAAACATCTGGTTTTCTGGGCTAATTCTCTAAGCTAGAAGGAGTTGGTAAATGAGTTTGGGCTGACTGAATCATAAATCTCCATCATATACCATGCTGTCACATCCCCCCTTCCCAATTATTGAGCTTTCGATTTGCATATTTTTTTCTGTTATTGTAAGATTTAAACTGGGTTAGAGTCCTCTCCTCATTGGTCTGTCTTCAAGTACACCCCTCCAAGAACCTTTTGTCAGCCTCGCCTTCCCTGCCTAGTATCCTGCCTGCCTGGTGGTTAGGGCTTAAAGCCCAGGAGACAATTCTTACCAACTTTCTCATATATTCTAAAGTTCTCACAAGAATTCCTTTGCATCCTTACTTACTTTTCTGTCTCGCTACCTCCAGGCTTCTCTGCAGTTTGTTTCTTCAGACAAACATTCAGGTGATCCCATCTCAGGCATTTTCTCTTTACCTTCTCTTCTCTGTGGGGAGCTGCCCCCCACAGTCACAGACTTTTTTCCCCCTATGGCAGTGATATCAACTTCTCAGCTTTCCTTGCCATCTGGAAAATATTCTTTGCTTCTCTAGGTTTAAATGATTTCTTGATTATATTCCAAGACCAATCTTTTCATCTCTCCTCACAGTGAGGTTTGAAAATAGGCTCAAAACTCATTCTAATATAGTTATTCTCTTATGTAGCTAATGTCCACTAAATGAGAAAAAATGGGTTTACATCTCCCTGTTTTTTTCTCTAGCTTTTGCTTTTTTTCCGTTGAAATTCATTTGTAATTTCCAAAAGGCTATCATTTGAGAACAGAGGTATTGCTTGGAGCATGGTGGATACATCTGTTTCTAGCACTCCCCTGGCTAAAATTTATTCAGAAGGGGTACTGCTGTGCTGACAATTACTAAAACATTTTCCCTCACATATGTGCATAAATAAATATGAAGCAAATTGTCGCTATATTTATTAAGAGCATTTGCAAAACTTAGCTATTTTCACCTTTGCTTTATTTTTCTGTTCTTTTGTGTAAATTAAGATTGCATTTTTGACAGAAAAAAGAACAACTTCTTAGGCCTCTTGATAAGATGGCTTTTCTATTGTGCATTCTAATTTTTTAAGCTATTTATGCTCTTTACATTATCACATTTTTCCACAGTGATTATTACGGCCAGGGTACTTTTCAAGGAAACTGATAAATCACTCGTGGTAAGGGGCTACATGCAATACTGCAGTCTTTTAGTTAGATGGCGCTCTGAGAATGTTAGATCTGTAACTTTTTTGTGGCCGTCTATAACCAGCAGCAAACTAAATTTTTGTGAAATCGAATATTTTTTGGAGGGCGCTAGTCCTTCTAAGACTTGCTCTCAAACTCTTGCCACCATTCTAATGCTTAGGGAAAGAAAGAAAGGGAATTTTCTAGCAGCTTCCCTGTACTAAATCAGTACTAGCAGTGTTCAAAATCAGCAATGTGCATTTAAGGAAACTTTTAAAGAGTAATTTCTTCTAAATGTGGGAATTGTGATACTAACAATTTATACTGTTAGGAAAGTCCCTCTCTGTGTCTCAGTTTCTTCATCTACACAATGAGTGGATTGGACAAGTTGATCTCTTAAGGGTGCTTCCATTTTGAATGGTTTACATTTGAATTCATTGATTTCTTTCCACTACACCCTTGCTGCCTCAGCCAGCTCAGAAATGGGAAGATTGCCCATTTTACGCTCGCTTCTTTGCCTCTATTCCTCTCTTGCAAGTGCTCTTTTTGCTTCAACTATCCCAAGATAAGCATGCCCAGATGTCCTGTCTTAATTAGGTTTCTTTTCTCTTTATGGCTTTTGCACAGGTTTTCCCCTCTTCTCTCCCCCCATCCCTAACCAATCTGCCTAAACAGAAGCACACCCCCTCCGTTCCTTTCACAATTAGTGTTCTTGGTACATTATAGTAGTCATGTTTGTGCTAAACAGATACTAAACTGGATGGGAAGACAACACATGTAATGCTTAAAGGTGACACTTTTAACATCACACACAATATGTCCCAGTTAAGAAAACTTTAGATTTGGGAGGTAGGAACTTCCTTTTATTTATCTTTTCTCCTCTGCTGGCCAGTATTCATTGCCAGAACCATTTCAAAGCTTTAGGAAAGCAGTATTCTGGAGCGAGGATAATTAATCTAATTAGAGATGAGCATTACTTAAGCAGATAACCTATTATTAAAATTCCCAATGGCGAACAGTGTCTCCATTCCTGACACTCTAGGCAGTCTGCGGATGTGGAGAATTGTGGCAGTGATGGCTCATCCTCATGCAAAGCCTGTCATAAACCATGTATACCAGTGGCACAGAGAGAGTGAGTGAAAAAGAAATACTGAATTAATTAATTAATGCAAAGCTACAGAGACACCCCTAACTGAGTCTCTCTGGACTTGAAGCTTAGAGAATGCATAAAATTCCCCAGGGGCACATCACATATGTGGCATTGCTATAGCTGAAGTAACAAAGGCAGGGAGGCATTAAGCACAACTTTCTCCTGCATTCATTTTCCTATTGTCCTTAGAGATTTCACATCACTTTTGTTTGCCTACTGGCATGATCTGGTGGTGTAGGATTATTTATTTCTCAAACTTCTACATTTTATGTCCCAAGAATGCACATATTTCACTGAATGGCAAAATTGTAAACCTCTGTTTGGGAGAAGAAACTCTATACACAGGGCTGTCCCCAAGGGCTTTTAAAGGGCAATCCCAGGAATCTGCTGAGTAGGTAAAGAATGATGTTGCTGCAGGCACTGTTGTGAGCCTTGTAAACCAATACACATAGCATACAAATTATCTTAGACAATGGAGTAGTGTGGTGGGGAAATGTCCAATATTTAGTTAGCATGGATGATTTCTAAGGAAGCAACAGTAGCATAGTGGTTAAGAACAGAGGCACCTGGAGATGGATTCAACAACGTTTGAACTCTGGCTTTGCTACTGACTAGCTGTGTGACCTTGAGCAAGTAACTTCACTTCTCTGTGCCTCAGTTTCCTCATCTGCAAAAAAGGGCTAATAATAATAGTTTCTGTCTCAGAATTCTTAGGAAGATTAAGTGAGCTAATATATGTTTTCTTTTTCCTCAGTGCTTGGGACAGTATCTGGCACAAAGAAGGCACTCAACGCTGATAGCTATTATTATTATTATTATTATTATTATTATTATTATTATTATTATTATTATTATATAAGTACCACAAGGTACTCTGTATGGTATAGAAAGGAACTATCAAGCCTCATTCTTAAAAGGGCTTATAGGCTATATTCGGCTCGCAATGGAATGTACATAAAAGGATCATGAACAACTCAGAATGACCCCAAGGTACATTTAGTTGCGAAGGCAGCAGATCAGGATGTATCAGATTGGTTCAGGGAGGCCCTCAGTTCTCATCAGGAGAAAACTTTAGGTATCTACAGGGAAGGTGACCTAGAACTTGAATAATTTTTTTGCCTCTGTTTTGAGAAGAGGGTACTTATAAGAATGTATATTCATATTCACATCTTCACCGATATACTGTCCTTTTGAAACAGGCAGGTTGTAGTTACCTCTCTGAAGAGTAGAAAACATATAGTCTGTGTTTAACCTAACAAAGTATAGTTTGTGATCTGATGATAACCATCTAAGATGCAAAGGAATTCCAGGGCAATATTGCATATATTAGCCCAGATATGCATTATGTCATAAGAAATCCTCTTTTGCCCAGGGCACTAGGGATGGCCAACATGACTCTCATTAACAAGTAGGCCCTACGATGCATATTTGAGTTAGTCTTGCTTTTAATTTTTTCTTTCATTTTTTGCCTTTAAAAAAGTTAATTACTATATAAAATTTCACTTATTAAAAATTAAATTATTATAAAGATAAAAATATAAAAGATACAGAAAGACAGAAAAAAAAGTAAAACTTCCCCAACATCTCTTCTCACTCACTAGAAGTAATTCCTTTTGCCATTTCTTTAAAAATTTTCTATGTATTTGAACACAAAGTATATGAGCGTAATGCATATGCAGACCCTTTTTTACCCCAAATGGAATCACACTGTACATTCTTAACCACTAGTTATATCTGTTACAGTGTACCTTGAATTTGGTTCCATATCAACACATGTAGATCTGCTTGGTTCTTTTAATGTATGCATAATATTCCATTATAACACTCACGGCTTTTAAGATTTCATTGTATATTTTGTCTGGCTAAGGAGAAAAAGACAGAAAGTTGAAAAAGAGAAAAAAGATTTGGGATTGGGAGAGAGGTATTGAGACACCATGAAGGGATAGTGTAAGAATGCCAAGTTTTAAAATAGTGCTACTAAATTTTAGCTGCTATAAGCATCAATTGGATCAGTATTTCTGGTTACTGCTTTGTGGAGTAAATAAAATAAAGGCAAGTTTTAGGTCTAAGCCACAGGCCAGCACTTCCCAACACTTCTTTAACCAGAAACCATGCTTAATTTACTAGAATCCTTTGAGGATTTAAATAGCATATGGATAGAGTGGAACAGTGGATGCTATTTTGACTTTTTAAAAGTTTGGCAAGCTTTTAAACCCAAAGCTGTTTCGTTTTTTTTTAAATGAGTCACCATGGGATTGGGGAGCAGTGTTTAGTCCTGGCTCCTTATCAATGGTTTGGAGATAAGAAACAAAAAATAGAGCTAAAGGGACACTTTTCTAAATGCCAAAAAATAATACAGTGGAGCTGCAAGGGGTCAACTGTGGGACTAATTTGATTTAATATTTATAAGTGATTTAGAAGAGAGAGTATAGTGAAAAATCACTAAATTGGCAGATGTCTTTGCATTATTCCAGTGAGGATAATAACCTTCAGGAAGTTGCTTGTTTTATAGGAGTAAGCATAAAAGTGGCCAGCAAGCTTCAATGTGAACAAGTCTCAGGAAATATATTTAGGGACACATTCCTAAAGTTCATTTCAGAAGATTTGTAATGAGCCTTAATTACCTCTTTATCTGTGAATAAAGTCTCTGCTTAAGGCAGAGAAGATGGAGTTGATGGTATCATGAGAGGAAGATGATATTTAAACACACAGCAGTATAGGAACATAAAAGGGGAGGCTTATTAGCCTCTTACTAGCTATTTCCCACCAGATACACACACACACACACACACACACACACACACACACACACACACACACACACACACACAGAAATGTTGTTACATATTTCTTTAATACAGCTTCCAAAGTCAGTTGATATTTGATGGTTGGTGATTTTTGTATTCACTAACTTTGAAAGTTAAATAAGCTGAATATGTTAAGTTGCCATTTTAGAAGAAATGCAATCAGATGTTCTCAACTTGACTACAGCATATTTTTTCTTTGTAGAGGATGACTTTAATTATAAAACTCAGAACTAGATTTCCTAACCTCTTCTGCTACCATGCAAGTTTTTCAAAACATGTCCTTAATATTGGCAGATACATTATATCTTGAAAGGAAACATCGACCAGAATCAGATCAATATCTTCTGAAATTGCAAAATTTTCACTAATAAGGAGATAATGAGATCTGCCCTGTTCACCTCAGTGTGTTTGAGAAGCTCAAATGAACTGAGTGATATGGAACTGCTTTGTAAAGTGCTATGCAAAAATACAGTAGTATTAATTATACATTGCATGTCATAATTCGATATCAGAAATGTTAAATTATTAAATTCTAGGAACTTATCCTGTACAGATATTCATGCAAATGTGCAAAGATTGGTATACAAGGATGTTCTTTGCAGCATTGTCTATAATAGCAAAATGTTAGAAATAATTGTTTATCATTAAGGGATTAGATAAATAATGATAGCGCCATACAGAGTAATAAAGGAATAAAACAAAGCAGCTCTTTATATTCTGACATGGAAATATGTCCAAGATATTTATTAAGTGATAAAAAGCTGCAAATCATTATGACTAGTATGATTCCAATTTTGGTTAACATGACATGTTAGTATATGCATGTGAAAACCCCTAGAAGAATTTATATCAAACTGTTAACCATGGTTCTCCTTTGGAAGGATAGGATGATGGGGAAAATTTTATTTGATGCTTTGTTTATTTCTGTACTATTTGAATCAAATATAATGAGCATTATTTTTGTAATTAAAAATATAAATTTGCCTTTAACTGGACTACTCTATTGTCCTTGGGGGAAAAAAGTGTATAAAGTGAGCATAAATTTATGCTGCAAATGGCTTGGGAAAGCCTCCTGAAGAGAAACCCAGTTCCAAGGCCTGCAGGAAATTATAGGAGGAGGAAGTGGAAGAAAAAGAAGAGGTAAAGAACATGAGTAGAAAGCACACTTAGAATTAAATTCTTTTTTGTGTGTTTCCCTGGCCATGATCCCGGAACTCCCTTAGCATAGCTCTTGCCACTCTGCATTGCCATTGGCTCTTACTCTTCTGGACTATGCACTAGACTAAGAGGACAATAAAGGCAGAGACTTTGTCTGTCTAGCTCATTGTTGTGTCCCAAAAACTTAGAAAAAAAGTATGTCAGACAAATGTTTGTTGACTGTTGAATGAGTGTTCTCTGTTGTAAAGAGGCTCTATCTGGAGTAGTTTACTTTTGAACCATGGGGCCATCTGATGATTTAGAAGGCTGAAGAGAGCTTGTGGTTATCTTGACCATTGGTGTCAAATACAGTCAACTTTCACTTTGCTTTGGACTCTTATAACAAAACTTTTCTTTACCATCACCTTTCCAGATACAGCCAGAAGGCAGCAAGGAATGGAATGAAGAATCAGTTCAACCTTCATGAGCTGAAGATGAAGGGCCCTGACCCAGTGGTCAGTCAAATTATTGACAAACTGAAGCACATCAACCAGGTATGTGATGGTATATCCAACAAAAATAGAAGTGGCAAAAAACTGAGGAATGGATGGTGTCCACTGTCCAAACTGTATTCTTGGACTTTTGGAAAGACAGCTATTGTTCATTTTCTTCAAAGATTTCTCTGCTAAAAGGTACTTTTGACCCTCATTTTCATTCCACTTTTAAATTATAAAGATGATATTATCATATTAGAGAAAACTTGGAAAATAGAGAGAAAATATTTTTCTCACAATTCTTTACTGCAGCCCAACTGTTTTCATTTTCTCATGTTCTTTTTTAATATTTAAAAAATCACACTCACACAGACTTTTTACATAATTGGAAGTTTATGAGTGATTTATAGTTCTTAAAATTAACACTACTTTGGAAACACTTTTTCATGTTGCCACAAATCTTCATGTTAATCATTTTTTGTGGCCACATAAGATTCCTGTAAATATTCATCATAATTAATCATCCTTCTTTGCTGGACATTCAGATTGCTTCTTTTTTTACCATCATAAATAGAACTACCTCTTTATCCATAGTGCTTTCTCCTGACCCTAGATCATTTTCTTAAAATACTGGAGTTATTGAGTTAAAGGATATGAAAATTTCTATGCATGTTTCTAAATTGCTTTCCAATGAGGATGTATTAGCTTTCACTGCCACCAGCAAGATAAGAGAGGACCAGCTTCACTATGGCCTTGTTAACTTCTGACTCACTGCCATGCGTAGAGACACCCACAGATTCCCTTGACCTATACAAAGTTTTTCCTCTCATAAGAGTTTAGCAGCTAAAACACAAATAGAAGCTAGTTGTACCATCTGCTTGTGATTGCTTTGTGGCCACAAAAATAAATTGCCACCCAAAATTCCACCATATACCAGAGTGATGGTATTCCTGTCCCATAATCCATGGGTAGAAGGGCTCTGGCACCACTGACTTCTATTTGTAGCCAAGGAAGAGCTTAAATGAAACCAAAATCCTAATGCAAGGATAGAGGCTTTTGTATGAAGACATTGGCATGGTTTTGTTTTTTAATATGAAGTTTAGCAGTGAAATTTTTGTGGTCCTTAGAAAATGTTTGGAAAGGATTTTTAAATAGTGATGTATTTCACTGCAAATGGCATTATGAAAGTATTTGTAACATGCTTGAGTGTGACTCCTCCAGTGCCTAATAAAGTGCTCTGGACTCAGTGAGCATTTAATAGTTGTTACTGCTGTTGAGCACATGATAATGGCAGTATTTGTATAACTGATCCTTCTTTCTGTGAATTTACAACTTCACTAAATTCTCTAAAGCCTGGTTAGATATAGTATGATTATTCCAAAACATATCTCTGAAGGAGTCAGAGCACAATGTAAATCACTTATGGCTGAATTAAAGGCATAATATGCTTCACTTGGAGGCAATGGCAGTATTTGTGCTCTGAATTATTTCTAGATTGCCTCAGACCAATTGTGTCTGGGTAGCTCTGCTCACATTGGTTAGAACCCAGCACTGGAGAGGTCCAAATCTCAGAGTCTATCACTATGCCCCTAATCCTAAGTGAAAAATACTGTCAATAGAGCTCTTGCGTGAACAGACCTTAAGGAATACCCCCTAGGTGTTCAGCCAGGTGCCAGGGAATTTGATGTTTTAAAAGAAGTTTAATCCTCTGTTTTCACAATTTTCTTAAAGGGGAAGCAGATAGGAAGTCCTGAAATAAAGATAAAAGGAAACCTATGATGAAATGCCAGAATAGTGATACTGCTCATCAGTTTTGGGTGCTTAGAGCTAAGGTGGGCTAGGCTGCCATGAGAGTGGCTCTGGCAGGCAGGAAGTGTTAAGATCTGCCATAAACAATGAATAAGTAAAGACAAACAGGGTAGTGACAATCATAAGGAAGATTAGACAAAGACCTGTGGATGGACTCCTACCCTGGAAAAAGGGGAAGCTTAAGTAGACATGGGCTTCTATATGATCCAAATGGTCACTAAATGGCCACTATATGGTCACTAAAAATATTTATAACAAGCCATGTTAGCAAAAGTTTTAGTTGTTTGATAGTAATACTGTGGGAGACCATGTGATATAGTGAAAAGAATATGACCTTTGGATCCAGATGGATCTGAATTCAGTTGTGGATCTTACTAAGTATATAATCCTGCATAAATCACTCAACTTCTCAGGTTATTGTAGGGTTATTGTAAGGATTATAAATTATATATCACCATTATATAAAGTTTACATGTAATATATGCTTTATATATATACAAATATGAATAAATACATGTTCATGACAGATAATAAATGGCGGTTAAGATGATTATATTCAGAATTTTCTTTATAAGCAGGACTTGAGGTTGAGAGGGAGCAGTATTCCAATACTTTTTACCAGCTTTGTAAATTTTGTATGGTTGCAGATCCCTTTGATGTGTCTCTTTTTTCTCCATTCCATATTGTTTCCTTCTTTCCCTTATCTCTAATTTTCAGCCACAAAAGTTGAATCCACTTTATATGTAGGGAGGTATATGTTGTCAGAGTTGGAAAGCACACAGTTTACAATTCCTTTCTCCTACTTCTGTCCATTAATGTATGTTTGAACATTTTTGGTTCCCATACAGATACCATTAAGCAACCAATTACTTCTCATTGATAGTCTAGTTTAAGTTGAGCTGTTAAAATTGGTTGGCTCCAAACACCCACATTGATTTTTTTCCCTCATCTGTGTTTCTTTTCATGGCCAAAACACATTTTTTCAGACCTTCAGTGAAATTTATGTTATGGTCATGATTCAATCTGAAGGTGAGACATTTTAAGGAAGTCCTAAAGAAGAATATTATGAGGTGAACACACAATGCAATATATATATGCCTTACTGTTAAATTATGCACCTGAAACTAACAGGACTTCATTAACCAGTGTCACCAAAAATAAATAAATGAATATTAAAAATTTAAAAGAATGTGATGATGAAGATGATAATGATGTGTTTGTATTAATGTAGCATTTAACCATATTTCAAAGTAATTTCATGTCCTAAAAGTCTAACTAATATTGAGAAAAGTACACAATCTGGAATTGTATAAGATATAGTACTTTCACAAAATTATTATTTTTCAAGAACTCATTGTTACCTTTCAACATTATTTTATCTTCACTGCCCTCTGGGAGGTAAGTGATAAATAAAGTTTGTCCTTTTTATAGCTAGGGAAACTGAGGCAGAAAGCCATTAAGGGCTGTGTGGGCTTGCTGACAAAACAATCAGTGAGTTCAGCTGAAAATTTTATCAGTCATCCAGATGTTTCCTATATACTGCCAAACATCTGGATTCACCGAATACCTGACTAAATTACCCCAAGTTTTAGTTACAGGGTGGTAGAATCAAGTTAACTTGCCCAAGTTCACATGTAAGTGAGTGGTAAATCTAGGAGCGTAATGTTGTTTTTCTAAGCCTTTACTTGGTTCTGTATCTATTAAACTATAGTAGGATGCTCCAACATACATATCTATAAATACAGAGATATTTTTTTCTCTATGCATGTATGCCCGTGTGTGTCCATCCAGATGGACTGTAGTTAGGCCATTAATGAGCACATCCCAAAATAACTCTTCACTTTCTTCCATGGAAATTCTCAGCTGCCTCCTTTCAGGTTATAGTTGCTGTTGATAGCACTGGAAATAATATTCTCACTAAGGGAATAAAGTCACATTATTTCCATATTGACAGTCCCATGGTGTAACCTTGAGGGGATAGATTCAGGGTCAGTCCTGGGCCTCTTTCCTGGGAAGGTCTGCAGGTGTGGAATGTCCTCCCCCTCCTTCCAACCCAGAGTTCATGTTTAACATTCCTACGATTGGAATTGAGGACCTTTTTATTTCCTTTTCAGTTCCTAATTTGTGTGAGGATTTATTGTCTTGTGTTAGGAGAGGACTTAAACTCTTTAAAGTCCTCAATATCCTGGAATTTGCAGGACCATATTGCTTTTTTAAATAAAAAAAAGTTTATTTTTGTTAGTGTTCTGCTCCAAGGCTCCTGTATGAAGAGATGACACCACACGTATCAAGAATGATCAAATTACATTCTTACCCATGTGATACTGTGAGCAATTTCTCTTCTAACCCTGTTTTGTTGATAACATTTTCTAAGAGTTAACTATATAGTTAGTGTTAATTCAGCAGTCCCTAAACTGATATAGAAGTTATTGATCCCAAGGAATATCCAACTGTTTATTCTTTTATTCCATTTCAGTTCAGGTTCAAATAAAATTCCAGAAATTGTTTTTTTTTGTCTGTTGTAAACAATTGAAGCCAGAACATTCAAGTACCTGCTCATTTGGTGCTAGAGTTTTACCTTCAAAGTTGGATAAAGTCTCATTTGTTTGGGATGGCTGGTGTCCTGCTGAATGGTAGGAAAGTAGACAAGATGGCCTCTTAAGATTCCTTCCAGTCATGTGATCCTGTGATTTGTGGCTCAAGGTCAAGCTTTAACCCAGCACCCTCTTGTGAACAAATCTTGTGACTTTATTATTTGCTCTGCCACTCTTTTAAATACCCTGTTCCTAGGTCAACCCTTTCTACTTTTTAACTTCTCATCTTTTCAGAGTATGTATCCTTCCTACTAGTCTTCTAACTGGGGAGGATGGAACTTAAACTTGCCCTTCCCTGCCACCCAATTCTTCTGTTCTTCCACCTTGTTCTCATCAGGCTATGAAAACATTAAACTATAAAAACACGTTTGCATTTATCACTCCTAAGTTTCTCCAGGGCCAGATAGGGAACCTGTCTTCATATCTTGTTACCCACGTAATTCCATGTGAATGATAATAATTCTGCCATACATTTGCATAGCACAATTCAGTTTGTAAAGCTCTTTCATGTACATTAGAAAAAAATGATCTTCACAATGGCTCTGAGAAGCAGGTATTATTACCTGCATTTACCCAATATACCAACCATTGGTACTAGAAGACTACATGATCTACATATAGTAAGTGGTAGAACTAGGCCTAGAATCTAGGGCTACTGATTTCAGTTTCTGTGCTCTTTCCTTCTACTTCTTTAAAGACATGGCACACCTTGCTATAGTTAGCAAGATCCATGTATAAAAGATATGCAGAAGTACAAATAGCATAAACTCCTTTATTTGTCTGACTTCCAAGTCCCAGATGTAATTTTTATGGTCTGAAGCTCTAAACTCAGCAGCAAAGAAAGAACAAGCATGTTGTTTACCAAATCATAAATTGTAAATTCTATGGTGTGGAAACTGAGGCACTTTGTGGCATAGGTTTGAGTTATAGAGAGCAGACAAACTTTCTATTAGGTATCTCTAATTCATAAAATGATGTAAAATGGTCAAAGAAAAATTAAAAATGTAGAGTAGACAGTGGAATGTCTCCAATTCCATCCCTTGATGAATACCTGAAAAGTGTTTTAAGATTACTGACAGGCTACTTTGGTATCATGAAAAGATACTAACTTTTGAAATAGAAAAAAAAATTAATAAGTTAATTAGTAAAGTTGTTAAATGCCAGAGAAGTACCCAGGACATTCCTTTGCATGCGATTAAAAAGAAAACTAATCTCAGGCATGATAGAAAACACTCCAAGTAACTTTTTTTCATATTTTTCTCATAATAATACCAGTGAGAGTCATAAAACACTGGCCCAGTCCAATGGTTACTAGAAAAGTCAACACTGATGTAAAATTTCTAAATAAAAAGATAAATTTTTTGAGAATCAAATTTAAATAAAGGACCTTTCCAAATGGAATTATGTCTCAATTTCTGTCATACTTCTTCATGTACAAATAGTGTGTCAGAACTCTACTAACTGCCATTTTGATATGGAGCTAGCAAGTGTGTGTGTGTGTGTGTCTGTGTGTGAAAGCATATCGGTGATGGCATGTTAACAAGAGCCAATGAATGACTTCACTTCTGAGTTAAAAAGGGACGATGTGAGTTGGTGTTTAAATACCAGACTTAGACTCTATGGAGCTAAACATTATTTCATGAAGTAGAAGAGAATTAGCTGATGCATTCCAAAGCACATTTATCATTAAAAAAATCTTGTGTCATTTTGCTTAATATCCTGGAAAATAATTACAATGTCTGGCGGCTTTGGGGAGCATGTGTTTTTAATATCTTAATTACTATGTACAGTTTAATAACACTGCACCAAGAAGAGTTCCCAAGTATTTAATATTAAATTTCTAGTCAATGAACTATTTAGAATATACAGGACTAAAGATACTTAAATTAGGTCATGTATTTTAGTGCTTTGCATATTAATAAATTTCTCAAAAATGGAGAATGAGTCAATAGTGGTAAGCCAAAATGTTGGTAACAGTGTTGTGGTAATCTTGATTTAACAATGAAGAAAAATACATTCTTTTTTCATTGCAGTTTTGTACTCTTTCATAAGGTTTTTGTTTTAGTTAGAAGTATTGGAAGTGTGAGCTATGGGAAGCAGGAACTACATATGAAAAGGGAATTCTATCAAACTATAAAGTCTACCAGATTTTGGAAATATATTTCCAAAATACCTATGAAATCCATAGGGCCTCATATGCTATTTATAGTTTACCTACCAGTCAAATGAAACACATTTTTGATTAAACAGTTACAAATGTTTGCTCTCTATCCCCAAAAAACTTTTATTATAAGCAACATATCAGTATATGTATTTTCAAATACTATTAGAGAAATTCAGAAAAAAACTTTTCATATAGATATATTTGTGACTATGTATTCGTATCTTGCCTCTGGACTGTCAGCTCCTTAAGTCTGAGATCATCTTTTTTCTATAGCACCTAACATAGTGTCAATGCACAGTAGATGCTCAATATATACTAAACATTTGTTGCCCTCAATCTATTTCTGAGTTCAAATTTGATTTAAGGCACTTTCCCATTCAATATTAACTAGTTTGTGTGTTAAAAGGCAGGGTTATGATATAAGTACAGAGTTATAGTTAGCAGGTGCCTTTAGGGTCCCTCTGATTTTGTAGATGAGGAAGTTAAAGACAAAAGAGGGAAATGACTTGTCCAAAGTCATGGTGCAAGTAAATAACAAAGCTAAGACTGGGAGATGAACAGATCAATATTCTATAGTAACATTACAGTGTTTCCAAAGGCTTTTGCCTTTTTTTTTTACAGTGCTCCCAATCATAACAGAAGCCCATACTTAAGCAGTTCATCCTAGGAACAAAAAGTAGTACAACATGAGGAATGATCTTGTTAATTATTTATCTCTTGTTATGGATATTTACTAGTATTTGGTCATTACAAATATACCTCAGTGCCTACTACCTCATTAAACCCATTGAGCAGTTGTTGCCCATGGGTCCAGGAGCTAGAGGTCTCTACTGGAATGACTGAACCAAAAGTAGACAGAGTCAGCAGGACCTGTTGCTGATGGCCCTATGCCCACATACCCACTCACAGTCTGACTTGGGCTGCTAGCCACAGTCAGAACAGTCATCCTTTCACTCTCATGTTCTGGATCTCAACTCCTCCACATTCCTAGGCAATCTGTAATAATTTATCCAGTACCTTCTTTCTCTTTCAAGAATGACAAAATTAACATCATATTAGTAAGTGGGATTATGTGCCAATTAGCTCAGTTGTTTAGGCAGTGTATTCAGATTGTGTTCCGCCAGGAGTAGAGATGTGGGAGAGGTGCTGTGGGGTTGTTCTGAGTCCTCCATTACTATTTCAACTAGAATAGCTACATTTTACATTTTTAAAATCTGCTTTACATATTGATCTTCCAAGTAAGATTACACTTAAACAAAGCCTTCCAACTGCTAAAAGAATAAAAATCACAGGGTGCCCTTGAAGCTAACATTAAAGGTTTAATCCCATATGAGCCATTTTTTTTTATCTGAGTGTTCATTCAGTGAATGTACTAAATATCTGTATACAAGGCAGTCACAGAATGACTTCCAATTGCCATTAGCCACTTCCTAAAATGAACTATTAGTTAAAATGAGGACCAAATGGGAGAGTGTGAGTGGCTTTGCGGAAACATTATTCCTATTTGAAGTGATGTTCCAAAGTGATGTTGGAGGGTCTATATTCTTGTACTAGTGATCCAGAAGTGTATCTTTTGAAGCTGAAGACCAACACATCTAAGTTTTCTTTACCCAAGTCATTAGGATTCTGATAAAGTCCAATGAAAATAAAATACTAAGTTCTTTTGTCTTAAACTAGGTGTCTGTACAGAACAGACAATTTTGCACCTGGATGGCAGTCCCATGTTAATTGGCTCAATCAAATGTTTGGCCTCAGTCTTGTATGCCCATGATTATTTGATGGCTAACCTTTAGCTCCAGACTTATTTGACACAGGACCAGGGGTGTTTCCATATTCTGTGTGAGCTCAGTATTAGTACTTAGTAGAGATAAAAAGTCATAATAATGGGGTCAATTCTGTATCCCTAACTATATGCTTTTCTTAGATATCAAACACAGTGATTTTAGATTGCAGCTGTTAAGTGGATTATTTCCACCTGAGTTCTAATTAATGTTATTCATATGCACTGGATTTTATTGGATAACTTCCTAATAGCACTAACATTTGATCTTATTCATTTAATTAGTTGACTTAGATAGTATTTTCTTCATAGTCCATATTTTGCTAGGGTATCGTTTTTCAGAGTAATATCTATTCTGTATTATGGGCAAACAGTTTACAAGACCGAAGAAGCTAAGAGAATTACCATTACAGTATGTCATAAACAATGAGGCCCAAGTTCAAATCAGTTATATCTCAAGTCACTGAAGAGTCTTCTGGTAATTTTTATGGTATCCTATTAGGAAATTTTGGGTCATCACAACAAATAGAAGAAGAACCAAAACACTCACTTTTAATAAGGGGTAGAAATTGGATTGTGGAAATCACAAGTCAGAGATCCTGGTATCACATCTTAGCAAAATTCTATACTAGATTCTTGGAGAGCATGAACTTTCAGAAGCCACTATGATGATTACTGTAGGCCTCTATGTGCCCACTCATAACAAATCTAGTCACTTCTGTATGTGTGTGTGATCTTACTAGATCAGAGGAATGCCACAAACTTGATATGTCTAGATGTCAGCAAGGCGTTTGACAGAGGTTCCTATGTTCACTTTTCAATGAGTGGCAAAAAATGTTGGCTATTAAATCATCATTTATATAGTTCGGTAAGCTATAGCTAATTAACCATCATACCTGAAGAGTATTTTCTTAACATATCAATGTCAGCCTGGAGAGAGGCTTTTGGTTGTTTACTTTGTACTTGGCCCTTAATGCCCGAAGTTTTTACCAGTGACTTAACTGAAGACAGAGAAGGCATGCTTCTAATGTTTAGTGATGGCATGAAGCTAGGTGAGTTTAGCTAATACATTGATAACACAATCAGTATCTAAAAATATCTCAGTAGGCTGGAATGGCAGAGAAAGCTAGCAAAGTGAAATGTTACAGGGATAAAAGTAAAGTATTACATATAGATTCATAAACATGACTGTATGAACACAATGGGAGAATCCAACTTAGTAGAAACGTTTGTTTTTAGTTATGATGGAAACAGCACTGAGGAGTAATGATACCTTCACTAACCCACAAGAATATATCTCTCAAATGTAGCCATCAATTAGCAGCTCTTTTGGTGTTGTGGCCATTATTGGAGCATAGGGGAGGAGAGGTGGGTATATATGCATGTGTGTGTTGGTTGGGGTGGGCAGGGAAGGGGCTTGGGAGTGAGCGGCTAAAGAAATATTATCCATCCTGTTTAAAGCTTCAAAAGACTATTTTGAGATTGTAATTTCACTGATTCACAGGAGCTTTTATTAAACCACTACTACTTGCTTTTGTTGTAAAGTCTTATTTGTGTGTGATTTAGAGTCATAGTGAGAAGTTTGAGAGCCACAGTACTATATAATCTAGTTTGGAGGAAAGTACAAAGACTCTAGAACCAAACATAGATCTATGTTTAAATCTTGGATATGTCACTTTGTAGTCTCCTGGCTTCAGGCCAAATTATTTAACCTCCCTGGATTCAAGTTTCCTAATCTGTGAAATGGGTATAATAAAATCTAACTCGAAGGTTTAGAGATAATACATGTAGTAGACACTCAATAAATTATAACTAATCTTTTGCTTCATATCATGATAGTATGAAGAGTTAGGGTAAGGGAAAGTCAGGAATGACCTTTTAAGTGGCTTGATTCTCTGTGCCTCAGTTTATCAATTTCTAGAATGGAGAGACTACAACTTTTCTAGTTTGGGTTGTTATTTAAATGATTTTAAAATTCTAAGTATAATAATCTAATCCTAAACATTCTTGGAAAAATATATCTAGCCCCAACCTTCGACAGATTTGTGAACTATTTAAAGTTTAGTTTGGCTCAAAGTAACTGAATAGAAGATGAAGATGATAATTTTTTTTAAAAAAATTATATACACATCTGAAGGAATGTGAGTTTAAATCAAGTTCTTCAGGTTTTCCCAAGTTTGAACTGAGCCCTAAAGTGAATGATCTAAAAATAGGCAGGCTGCCCTTAGAGTACAGCTTAGGGATTTTACTACATGATCCAGAAGCCCCATTTTAATCTTCAGCCCCACTATGACCTTTCATGGAAGGATGGTATCAAGTGAAAAGACTTCAGAGCTATAAAGTTCAGGGCAAGTTAATCTTCATTCCTTTTGCATTTTGCTTTCTGGTTGAAGATGGTGAGAGGTTCCTATATTTAAAACCCGGCTGACATGGTATCCTTATTGGCACATGTCTCACAGGAGGTATTTAGAATGATTTTGAGAGGCATATAATACATTCGTGAGTGTGTGTGTATTTCATATGCCGACAGAGCAGAAAGAATTTGCAGGGCTTAAGGCTACAAGCTTTCTTGAGACACCATCACTCTCAGCTGTTGGAGTGATGTCACAGATGCCAGGAACACTGCCTAGGCCCACATTCCTAAAGCTCTATTTTGCATTGCAGAGCCTAAGGCAGAGAAGACCTATTCTGTGGGCTTTACCATCAAAGAACTATGGAATTTGTTAGCAACAGGCTGGGACCAGTGGGACCAGTGACCACTTGTTGTCCAGTAAAAGGAAAGTTGCCCCCTGCTGCCTGAGTCTTTGTTCCTGCCTGGGATACCATTGAAAATGGAGAAGGAATCCAGATTCATTAATGAGCTAATACAAAAGATTAAGCCAAACTAGAGGCAGTTCATTATAGCTGCATATGAATTCTTGAAGGTATTTGAGAGCTGAAAGATCTCCATACCAGAACCCAGTGGTGCTGTTGCCTTTGTTTACCAGACCCAAGTGTAGGACAAGGGTATCCCTGTGGGAAGCAATTTTCTTATCACTGAATTTTTGTTTTTTAGGGAATGCCATTCTCTGAGCTATTGTGTGGCAAATTGGTTGATCAATAATTACAATTGATAACCCATAGTACAAATTATTGTTAAAGCTACAAGTTTCATTATAACATGCTGAAATGAAGCTTAACTCTGAACTTCTGCATTGTTGAATGGCTTTTGTTCTTGTCTGTTGTTCTTGGAAGTCACTTAAACCATGACTACATCTATGATTCATTTTCAAAATGAAACTCATCAGGCAAAAAAAAGAAGTAAAATGTAAAAATATATGTATATATCTCACATTTATTTAGAAGTTATTTACTGAATGCCCATATTGCATGTAGTGCTGAGATTGGTGGGCTCTGTTGATAAAGACATAGAGAAACCTTCCCCCCATACACAGTTGTCACACATATGTATATCATTGCCATTTAAATTCATTTGCTCAATATTGAGCAGCTCTGTATGCCAAGCACTTGGGTTAGGGACTGTAGACAAGGATACAGAGATACTTAAGCACAGTCTTTGTTTTCAAGGAGGGTGATAAAAACATACTATATAACTACATATAACTATAGCCTACATAACTATAACCTAAGGCATAATATGCCATAAGAGAATGTAGACCAGGTACTATGCTAGCCCAGAGAAAGGAGGGATTAATTCCTAGCAAGGGAATCAGACAAGACTTCAAAACTAGGTAGCCTTTAAGCCAGGCTTTAAAAGATGAGGAGAATTTTGACAGGTAGAGGTTAGAAGAAAAGATATTCCTGGCAAAGGAATATGGAATGAACCATGGCACAAACACACGAAAGAACATCAGTAGACTAATGTGATTGGAGATCTGAGGGCACAGGTCAGAGTGGAAGAAGACATGCACAGTGAAAGGTGAGACCAAGAAGATGGTACAAAGTTTGGGAGGAACATGAATAGTATAATAAAGAATCTGAACGTCACTCTGTTAGCAGTGGAGAGTGAATGAAAGGATTGGGTCAAGAGAGTGACATGGTCAGATAAGTGTTTCATGACATTAACTCTGCCTAGAACATGAAGGGTGGTTTGGAGATCAGAAATTGGAGGCAAGGAGTTCAGTTAAACTTGACAGGATTTATAAAGCAAAGAAATGAAGCTTGCTATTAAAATTCATTAATCTTCCTTTCCACTGCATAAAGGAGCAGTGTAGGAGGTGGGAACTGCTCTGTCCTAGTCAAGCCAATCATCTTGACACAGGAGGGGTTGTATCATGCAGGAGTTTGGGTCCCAGGAGAAGAATTAGCATGGCGTGACCTTCTCACAGCAGACCAGTACCTTATCCAGGTCCCACAGTAGAAAATTGTGGTGCCTCAAAAGAGTTGCCCCTCATTGAACCTGAAGTAGTTTGCACAATGAAGTATTTAGATTCCCTGACTGAATGTGTTCATTATTATTTTTTAATCAATTTGTTATGCACTTTTTAAAAAAAAATCAAGATTCCAATTAAAAGTGGCTCCTTGGCTGTTAAATGTTGAGCGCCATTTGTTCACTGAAGTCTCAAAAATTACCAAAACTGAGAAAGACTAAGAGAGAGTATATTGGTTTTCTTCAGCTGCCACTGTGGGTACTTAGATGTATTAGAGAGACTACTGTGCTTCATGACAGCCTCACAAAGAGGAGTGGGGGAACCCAAGGGAAGCAGTAACTGTTTTCCTTCTCTGACCTTCTTAAAACACATTTTCCCATTTGTTACCAACTCCTGTGTTTTTTCTAATTATGGAAGATACTTATAGTTTGTGCTCTTTCCCAAGAATGGTCTCCAAGAATTTTATACACTTTATATATAAGACCCTGCTTGTTAATTTTACTTGAGCATGTGCTGACAATGAGGTGACCTGACCTTTCACCAAGACTGGTTGGCTGGCACTCGACAATGCTTATTCTCTGCACCTTAGCACTCCTGTTCTCTTGCTGATCAGCATGGATGCTAAGAGGCAGATTAATTGTGATGTTTAGGCAGTGTAGAAGCTTGTTTATTTACAGAATTTCCACAAGAGTAGGGAGGGCCTTGTCTACCCCACGCATGTGCAGAGAGGAAGCAAAAGAGTAGGAGGATTCTTTTCACCAGTAAAAAAATTATAAAATGTCACCCTGGGATTTTCCCTTTAAGGTATGTACAGAATATTCTAAGTCTGACAAAATTTGTCTAGAATAGTCCTTCCTTAACAGTTTTTTTAAATGTTATTTTATTTTTTCCAGCTTGATTGAGAAGGTATGCAACATGTTTATTTGATACACTTATATAAAATGATTACCACCATAACATTTACTAACACCTCCATCATGTCACGTAATTAATATTTTTTTGGGGATTAGAACATTTCAGAAGTACTCTCTTCCTTTACTTTCTTGAGAAATATGGTAGAATAACACTATGTCTTCTTTATGAGTCCTCATTTCATTTATTCCAAATGTCCTCAACTTGATAGGACCTGGAAAATCCATGAACTCTTTTCCTTTTCTGTCTCTCTTTTCTGACTTTTACTTGAAAACTATGCCATGGCTCTCATCCAGTGGAATTACTTTTGACAGAAACCCCAGGCTGTGGCCTACTCCCTCCTACTACGCCTATTCTGTTACTATAAAATATGGTATTGAGCTAAGTTGGAAAACCTACTTTATTTGTCAAAGCCTGAGTGATAACAATGTTCATTTTCTTGGCTGTCTCCTTTCAATTCCAAGCTCATTTAGTTGAGGCTTGAAGAGCTGAGATGAAACAGTAATCCAGGTACCTATTTTACTTCTAGGCTTCAGTTTTTCTAGGTCCTATGGTGACTCATGCCTCAAGTATAAGTAACTAAATATTGAAAAACTTTCTCATTTGAGGGTTACAAGTAAATAAAGTGATCGAAAATCTTTACCACATCTACCCTGTTTACACAGATGTCTCATGCTTTCCACCAATAAATTGTTTCTGTGAGTAAAGATAGAAAGATATGTAATCTTGTCTACTTTCAGCATATTCCTTGCACCTACTATGTGCCACTTACTTTTGTTATTACTGACATTGTTAGTTCTGAATTGTCTTCCCTGTAGCCAATCACTAAGTGTTTTCAGGTCTTTATTTGTAGCATTCTTTGTCTGAGATCCTCTTCATCCTTATGCCATCACTCTAGTCCAGGCCTGCCTTACTTCACCATCAATCCCTTGTTGAGCACAGGGACTAGAAAAATCAATGAAACGCTCACTATCCTTAGCTTGCAGGGACCCATAATCTTTTTTTATGTCTTTCCTTTCTTCTAGCACAGTAGTCTCCAACATGACTTATATTTATATTTTGCTCTTGTTGAACCATTTGTGTAACTTTTGTCTCTCCACAAAAAAAATTCTTGTTGCCTTCTTTTTATAAATCCCATATTTTCTTGACTCCCACCTATAACATGCCACCTTCTGTGAGGGAGAGGTACTTCTTTCTCCAAAACTCCTCACTCATTTTCTTCTTATCTATCCACTTTTGTCTTCTACATAATTTGAGAATTTCTCACATAGGTTGATTTTTTTTCTCTGTGCCTTAGTGATTCTGTCTTTAATGGAAAGTAGTACAACAATGACCTGGAGAAAGATAGTGATCAAGACCAAGTAGCATTTATTGAGCACTTGCTGAGTGCTAGTACTCTACTGACCATGTCAAAATATCTAATAAAGAGCACCATTCTTGCTCTGTGCTCCCTTCTAGATTAAAAAGAAATTTATAATCTATAAATGATTTTGGCTAGTAATGATGAACATAGCACTTTTTTTTTCCAAAGCAAAAGCACCAGATGTTTGGAAAGGAATTTGCAAGTTGGGTTGTAGTGCAACTGATCTCTTTCTTCCTGAGAACGCTGGTTTCTGGCCAGAGCACTCAATTCAGGCCCACACATACTAGGTGTATTTATAGAGGGCCAAACGAGGAAGAGAACATGATAAACTTTTCTCTCTAGTACAGTAGACAATGACAAATAATTACCAGGTGAATGCCATGTAGCACGAAACTTGAGATGCCAAATGCCATCAGGGTAAATGGCAGTCAGACATCTGGTAGGTTAAAGGGCCCCCTCACCCTTTAAGCAGCTAATTCAGATCTGGGGATTCAGAAGTGTTATTCTCTATGGTGAGAGATTTCTTAGGGCCCTCTCAGCATGTGGAACATGGGAGATTGGACCCACTAAAACTGCCTCTGAATTCTTGACATAAAGATGTTAAAAAGAGAATAAGAATCTCTGCACTTACATGTTTTAAAGTTTATGAGAACCTTTTATTTATATTACCACATTTATGTCTCAATACTATCTGATGAGCTGGTTATCATTAATATTCTCTTTAACACTAAGATTGTAAGCGACTAAAAAGTTGAACTTATAAATTCCATGATCTTTCTTGTACTCTGTTAAGGGAAGAACCATTATTATCTAGGAGGTTGCTTGAGGTAGCCTGAAATTAGGAGCTCCACATCTAGCAATTTCTCCCAAGGAAAGAGTATGACAATCTACGAACATGTATGTATAAGCATATTTCAGTGGCACTGTTTGTCATAAAAGCAACCTAGATATCTGTCAATAGGAGATTTATTTATGTGAACTATGTCATTTTCATGTAATGGAATAATCTGCAGCCATTAAAATATTTTTATTGACTCTATTCCCCTCAAAAAATATTTTCATGCCTGTAGATTATTCTACCATACTTAATAAAAAATAAAAATAATCAAAATTTTTAAATACTGTTGTACGTAGAAAGGTATCCATGATGTATTGTTAAGTTAAAAAGCAGATTACAAGATGAAATTAAAGTACAATCCAATTTTTATGAAAATTAGCATATGTATATGCATATGTATGAGAGGAAAGTCTGTAAGAATATATATCAAAACATTAGCAATATTACCATAACTTTCATTTTCTTTTTTTACCTCTCTGTATTTTGCCCAAATACTTTTAATTATTTATTTTTACATCAGAAAAGGGAATAAATCTATTTCCACATAAAACAAACAGCAAACATTTTGAAAAAGATGAGGACAGATGTAAATTGAAACCACCCTGAACCAAGCCAAAGTTCTCCGACCACCTTCCCTCCTCCCCAACTGAGCTGTCTCCACATCTATTGGCTGTCTCAAAAGTAACCTAGACTTTGAGAGGAGGCAGCACTCGTATCATCTGGCCTGATAGCCTCCTGACCGGGCATTTCAGCCTAATAATCCAGCAATCATCACCTTAATTCTGAAGGCAGCACCAAGGATCTTTAGAGTAATGTTAGTCTCTAGAACAGCCTCATGATCCACATCACCGAGGAATCCTTGCTGACAAGCAAACTAAGAATTGTGTGCACAGTTAGAAGTGGCCCCCAAGCTTCTGAGCTTCCTAGAATAACCCAGTATTACTCTGTCATTCACAAATTGGCCCAAACATTTTGGAATCTATTGCTATTTTTTGCCTGCCTTATACTCCTTAGGAAAATGGATTACTTAAGTTTAGTATTTGATATTCAAAATAAGGCCTCCCTTCATTTAACCTAAAATCATCTCTTTCAAGTTCAGGGGGTACCTAATGTCAGTGTTCTAGGACATAGTTTGTGGTTACTTACTGTACCCATCACAATTGCATGCACTTCTCTTATTTTCCCCATAAGCATTCATCTTTTCAGGCTCAAGAGGCCAGTGATTTTAGTCTGTCATATGGCTTTGCCTTGTTCTCCACCCTTTATTTTATTTCACTTTCTGTGGACATTATCTTGTTCCATTTTGTCTTCTTTAATACACCATCAGCAGAATGTAATCCCAAATATTCTGCAAATAGGCACAGTAGCACATATACAGCAGCTCTAAAATTGGTACTGCAGATTAAAAGCAACTCCTCTCAGTGGGTTGCTAGATGCACACATTTAGATGTTCAGCTTTCAATGGGAGATGAGTAATAAAGAGCTGTGAAAGCTAGTCTATTTTGTCTTAACTTAGAGATGTGTAATGGTCTCCACTTTAAATTGTCTACTATACAAGGATCCACCTAAAACCCAAAGTAAATTTGATTTGGGAGAAAAAGAACTCTCAAATCAGTAAAATAAATGCTGATTCCAAATATAACATTCAGGCTCTATGAACTAAGATAGCCCTAATCTCTCAAAGATTGAAAATAAGGTCATTTGACAGTTTGCAATGTCAGAGACTTTCAGTCATTCCTTTATGCACATGTAAAATCTTCATACTTTCTTGAGAAAATAGCCTTTATTTTTTAAAAAATAGCTTTGAAGTTTGAAAATTAAAGTAGGCCAGCTGTTTCTCAGCACAGAAAAGACTTTTCCTAAACTGCTAGAAAGCTAAAAAGAATTTCAAAGGGCAGTGGCAACTTATCTAATGCCCACAGTATAGGGAGTACCAGGAGCAGGACAGGCTGTTTCCATCTCCTCCTCCACACCATCTTTTTTTTTTTTTTAACCACCTCATTTCCCAAAGTTACTATAGCATAGACCTGGAGCATTTTAACTATTATATAGATTGAATGGAGTTTCCTTTTCCCATTCTAATTTTTTTAAAAATAAGGTGAGGTGAATATTTTATATTTTTGCACAGAAACAAAAGGAAAACTAAATCAATGGCTTCTTACCTGTATGTGGCCCTAGTTGATTTTTTTTCTGCTTTGGGTCAGTGGTTGTTGACAGAAGAAAGCGCTCCACTTTTGCACTAAGGGGTCTTGCTAATTTAATTCTTCAGAAAAGGAGATGAATAACAGTATGGGCAATTAGTTGCTGTGGGTGGGAGAAGGAATTTGGCGGCAATTTTCTTTGGAAAGAGATAGGAAAGCACCAGAGATTGCAATAGTTTTACTTGTGAAAAGTAGAGGGTATGAAATAAGTTGGTGAAAAGTTCAGCTGAGAATGGGAACATCTGGGGCTTATTCATGGGTTTTCAGAAGTTTTTGAAGCTTTTTTATTAGCTGGGTTGACCTCAGATTGAGGAGGAGATTTTTCAACTGTTAAACAGTTTTTTTCTTTGCATTCCTAGAGTCATATTATGTTCAGCTTATTAATATCTGCACAAGGGGCCTTGAGCAGAGTCAGCCAGAGTTGGCATGCTTTCACGACATATTTCCCCATAGCTGGTATTTCCCTTTCTTGTTGAGGATTTGCATGTGTTCCTTTCATCCATGCATACAACAGATTTCTACACAAATGATTGCATTTGACATCACAGTTGTTAGAGAAAATACAGGGGAGGAGGAAAATCCCCATCACCCCCCTTCCCACCACTGAGACAGCTGGAAGAAAGAAGCAGGTCAGAATGGGAAATACATGAACATACCTGGTTTTAGCAGCAGGTAATTGTCTGTGTTAGTCATGCTAATAACTTGCATGTTGGAATATCAATGGCATAGATTACAAGATGTCTAGAATTGAGAAAGGGAAAAAAAACACTGCAAATCAATACCTACCATTCCATTGACTTATTGGGCCTGAAACTGGAAACATTGGCAAACATATTTAGTTATTATCAGTGGGGCATGTTCCAAGGCACTTTTCTCCAATATTTTCTAGAGAGAATTTTAGATCCTTTATGTGGAACTTCTGGTGGCCAAGGCTAGAACATCCATTGGGGAGACCACAAACCCAGCTTCTGATATGCTGTGGGGAAGAGGAATCTTCAGATTGCACTGTAGTAGAAATTCCTATTATTGGACCCCTCAATAAGATAGCCTCTTAGAAAAAGAGTGTTTATTCAGGACATGACAGTGTTGAGAAAAGCAAAACATAATCCATGCACTAATACTATGACCAGAAATAAATCTCTATGTTAGAAATTAACCAGTATTGCCTACACAGAAACCCTCATTCTTAATGGTCTACAGAATGTTCTCTAGCTAAAACTCTTGGAGGTAAGTCAGTGACTTGTTTTTTGTTTGTTTTTTTATTTTTCCTATTAACTGCTAGGCCTACAAAGATTGTGTGAAAGCAAAGGGATTTAAGCAAATTTCTAAAAATTTTATGTTTAAAAATTTTGAAGTTACTCTGACACAGATATTCTGTATTCTATATTGAGTTTATGGACTATGCCAGGCTCTCTGATTAACAGCTAGAAGACATACAGACAATTTAACAGATTAACATATAGTACTTGAGCTCCAATTCTAAATGTTTATTGCTTATTCAGCCACTAAGTACCAGGTACTTGGTTAGGCCCTGGGAATCTGTAGAGGCACAAGGATGAATCAGACACAGTTCCACTCTCAAAAAAGCTTTTGGTCTTATACAGAAAGCAGACAGATACAAATAATTACAATACAAGGCAAAATGTGATTGGGATTTTAAGACAGGTCTAAATATAGTGTTGTGGGAGCACAAATGAAACAATTGGATTCAGCTGCAGGAACTAGGGAAGAATTAACTTGAATGAAAAGACATGAGATGATTCCTGGAGGACACATAGAATTTCAGTAGAGGAGATCACACAAGGGTAAGAGAAGAGCATGGGCAAAGCATGGAGGTGTGAAACTGTGATGTATTTTGCGAATGCTGATTAGCGAATATATATGAAGAGAATTATGAGGGTTGAGGTAGTCAAGTGGAAATACCTTGAGCAGTTATAAATTTGAACTAGAAGCCTGAGAGAAAATACTAGACTATAGATTTTTTTTTAATCTGAACACTATTATTCCCTTGGATCCAAGTCCTTTGGGGACAATATTTGAACCCAGCCTCTGCTCTTTGGGAGTCCACAATTAAGAGGCAAGGCATTCATATATATCAGCACTGGAAGACAGAATGACCGACATATTATATGATATAATGTGCATGCGCACCAGCTGAGGAGTGAATGTGAGAAAGCACAAGATCTATTATTGATGATTTATCATTTTTGAGACCAACTTAGAGCCTTGGTATGCTCTCCCTATTCAAATGTCACATTTTCACACCCTTTTTAGATGAACACTGCCACAGACCTTGAACAGACTTTATTCACAGCAAGAGTGGTTGGGAAGGAAGGGGACAGAAGAGCAAAGATTGGCAGGCAAAGGAACAAGCAATTCATTTTTAGATTGGAGAATGAGAAAATTAACTGATAATAAATTCCAGGTGATTAGGTTTTCTCTTGTTATATCATGAATAAAGGACCTGTTCACATTTTCAAAGTAACACCTCATAGTACAGAATGGAATAAGCAAGCCAACTAGATTCCTTCTTTTTTTATGAAAGTGTAAGAATAGGAAGTTTGGCCCACATATAGATTCCCTAGGAGACAAAAACCCTTCTCATTATATATTGACATATAGGTATTTGACAATTCCTGATTGATTGAAAATAGATTTGATTAAAATACTTAGTAACAAAAAATATTTAGTAATGGCTCATTTTGAGTGTCAGGTGCTTGCACATGCTTATTATTTTGCCTCTAAGAATTTCACAGATGTAAAAAATAATCCTTAGGTAAATTAATGTTGCTCCTTATGGAATTCCTTTCTGGACACCAGTATGCAAGTCCCATGGGTGGCCTTGGAGAGGAAGACTTGGAAAGAGTATAGTTTACTAAGAGTGAACTTTCTTATTCTCCCTTTGGATCTGGTTGGCTAAAGCATCTGCTTCCCAGTTCATTTCCATTGCCCAACACTACAAGGACCAATGTACCTGTCTTGTATTAGAAAGGAAATAAGTGCAAAAATAAGAACAAAATAAAGACAGTTGGTTCATTCCAAGTTTATGTGGGACTAGAATACAATTGCTCTGTCCTTTGCTAGGACAGCCACATAGGGAAGGAATGTTAAATTGTGGCTTGTGTCCAGATCAGCTCTAGCTATCATTCCTTTAGATCACTCCCAAATAATGCCAAGTTCTTATTTAGAAATGAGTATTCCAGAGAGCCTACCTTCTGAATAGTGACGGGGAGAGATCTGCTAATGAGACCATGCAAGTCACCTCCACCCCAAAACTGAATCGATGCAGCAGCAATAAGTTAGAGCTCCAGAAGAGTCCATTTTGAATAATATTTGATGCCAAGGTTGCATTAACTTTGAGCATTGATGATCCCATGGAACTTCTTAAAGGAGTGTTTGTCCTGACCCCTTTGGCCAAAGTTCACATCTGGTAATTGCATCTGTTAACATTGGCTTCCCTTGTCCTTTCAGCTGCATACACTATTGCTTTTCTCACATCCTGTCTTAGACTGTTAAGTAGTGTTGTTATGTGCTATTAAACAGCAATTGCATTTCAACCAGTGGGGAGTGCAAGTGGAAACCCTTTGGGAGAAGTGGTGCTATAGAAATGTTGGATTGACAGTGGATTTTGTGTGTGTGTGTGTGTGTGTGTGTGTGTGTGTGTGTGAACCAGGAAATGCAAGTGTAAGAATCAGATCCAAACACCGTTCAGAGTAACCATTAATGTGTACTGCAGAGTAAGCACTGACCATATGGAAGGCCAGAAGTGCTGAGGATCAACAAAGCCCCTTAGAGATAGGGAAATTAAAACAACTTTTAAAAAGTAATTTGGGGGTGCCCTAAAAGTTCATAATAACATAAAAATTTTGGAGTTTGCTGGAAAGTAGATTCTACTTGTATTGGTCTCTGCAACTTACAAAGTGCTTTTTATATACACAAACACATTTAATTCCTCATAACCTTCTGAGGTAGGTATGACTGTTATTTTAATTTTACAGGCTAGGAAACTAGGGATTAGTGAGATTCCAGGAACTGCCTAAGGTCTCACTTCAAGCAAGTAGAGGAAACAAAGGAGATAATACAGGTCTTCTGACTCCAAATTCTTTTCAATTGCAGCACATTGGTAGCTTGATGAGTGTATTGATTGTGATTTGATGAATGGAACATGGGTCTGGCATACCCTCTTAGGTACATTTTAAACACTGTGTTACTAGAATTCTTGGAGATTCTGGAAAGCCCAGAGTTTGGTTGTTGTTTTTTTTTTTTTTTTTTTTTTTTGATACCTGAATGTTAGGACCCACATTTCAGAATGCTGACTGCTTTTTAAAAAATAAAAACCTTCCTAAAATAGACTTTCTTACTTTATCATATGATTGCATTGTACTGCAAATGGTGATGCTTTAACTTGTCACTTCAAAGACTCTTTTTGGCTACTACTGCCTTTGGCTCTGTACCAGAAGCCTCATAGAATAACTCAGATAAGTACTATATAGCTGGTCAATTTTCACTTTCTGTCAAACTTGTGTTGTTGAATTAATAACGGTATTTTGCATCTATAAAAGAGTAAGTATACATCAGAAATAACTAATTCTACAGACTAAGTAGTTTACTCATCCAATAGGATCTGTCTGTTGCAATACAAATTTATTGCTATTAAATATTGACTGTGAGAACCATGGATATAGAATTAAGTGAGAGGCAGAGAACAGAGCTCATGCATAATATGAAAGAAAGAAGTATAAATTGAGCATAGAAACACATTTGTCTGGGGGATAAGGTAAAATAAAGCAATTACTGAGAAACCTGAGAGAAATGAGGATGAAAAAGAGAGATTTCAGAAGAGTAGTAATTGAGTTTTTAAAAGTGTCAACGTGAACTTCGTGTAGTTAATATGTGTTGTGGCTGATGGCATGATTATGGTAGCCAAAAACTAGGATAAGAAAGGAATCTTTTCAGACATTGCTGGTTTAAAGATAGCTAGATTTCTATTGTTTTTGTTGGTTTGTTTGTTTTTGTGTTGGTGTGGTAAGAATGGGATTTGTTCTATAACATAATTGGTACAATGTAGGAACTAATGAAGTGTTTATTCAAAATTTATCTTAAATGGATGTCTATTGGATGTTGACTCCAAGGGCAGGCAGTTTCATCCAAGCCTGAGTTCTTCCCTTGTCACATTGACTAGCATGATTTCTTTCTTTTTACAAAGATGTTTTTAACTACTTTATTGAGATATAATTTACACTTCATAGAATTCACTCATAATAAATGTACATATAATCCAAAGAGTTTTAGTAAATTGATACAGTTGCACAATCATCACCCCAATCCAATTTGGAACATTTCCATCATTCCAACAGGTTCCCTCATTGTTTTCATTCACTCCCCATTCTAATCCCCAGCTCCAGGAAACCACTAAACTATTTTCTGTCCCTATAGATTTTCCTTTATCGAATATTTCAAATGGAAATATACAAGATGTGTTCTTTGTGTCTGCCTTCTTCCACTTAGCACAATGTTTCTGAGAGTCATATATATTGTAACATGTATTAATATTTTGTTCTTTATTGCTGAGGAGTATTTCAAATGTCTTGGTATACCACATTTTGTTTATTCATTCAGCAGTTGATGGACATTTAGATTTTTTCCAGATTTGGACTACTATGAATAATGCTACTATGAACGTTCACATATAAGTCTTTATGTGGACATATGTTTTAATTTCTTTTAGGTAAATAGGAGTATTATGGCTGATAACATATGCATGATAACATATGTGTGATAAATATACATTTAACTTTTGAGAAACTACTAAACTTTGTTCAAAGTGATTGAACCATTTTACATTTCCACCAGCAATGTATGAGGGTTTTAATTTATCCACAGCCTATTCAACACTTGATAGTGTCATTTTTTTGAGTGTAGACTTTCTAGTGGGTCTTTAGTAGTATCTCATTGTGGTTTTAATTTGCATTTCTGCAGTGAGTAACCATGTTGAGCATCTTTTCATGTGTTTATCATCTACTTGTATATCTTCTCATTTTGCTTGAATATTTTACAGTTTAAATAAGAGAGAAGTGGAAAGAAATTGACTATGTTAGGAGATTTTTGTACTCCCCCTTCTATGAATTAGTTAACCTTTGTTTCTTTTTGTAGTTGTTTTTGGAGGTTTTGTTTACTTGGAGTTTTATTTGAAGAAGTAAAGGACTGAAATAGTCCATAGTAATTCACTGGGCTAAACAGAATTTCTGATGACACTGATAGTCTTCTTAGTAGGACTAGAGTTTCTCTGCTCCAGAGCCGAGGTAAAGTTACCTTAAATTGCTTTGGGCGAGATGTTACAAAGTGCTTTCACATGTATCATCTCAGTGATTCCTTCCAGTTGCTCATAAGGTCTTGTACTACTTTTCTTATACACTTTTTACAGATGAGACTCTGATTAGGGAAGTATAGGTGTAATTGGTGGGTAAATTGTTAGAGCAGTTTTCACCCCTGGTCTTTTCCCAATCCTCTACTTTTTCCACTGTAACAGTGGGCAGCTACACTCTAAGGTCCACTTTGGTTTCATGTATCAGAATTCCAGCAAAGCCCATACAAGCACCTTCAGGATATCATGTGCTGGAATGACTGCTGGACAGACTTTCAGGAAGTGTTTCCTCCATTACCTGATTGAATGGCTTTGCCCATTTTCCCTTGACCCAGATGTCTCGATCTCTGTATTATGGACCAACTGATTGTAATCTTGGAACAATGAAGACTCAGAACATCTGTTGAGAGAAGGAAATCTAATTGGTGAAATGCATATTCTGATTGGAGATTATTTTATAAACAAATCAGTTTACATAAAACCAACCAAAGAATGTTTAATTGACCAAATGCTAAGTTGCAGGGTCAAGATATTGTAAGAAAATGTTAAATGGAAGAATGGGAATACTAATGTACTAATTACTAGAGAAATTATTTTTTAATTTATTATATTCAGTGGACCCTATGGTTTTAAGAAAGTTTTGTTGTAGGCGTGGCGAGTAACAGTTCTGTGTCATTCAAGGGCACATTTTAAAATATTTTATGTTTGGACTCACAAATCACTAAAAATGCACCAGAATTTCAGCATTTTAATATCTATGTAAAGACTCTTATATTACATCACATAGTCAGAAACAGCATGCACACACTCAAATACATCCTTTGTTAGATGATACACCTTGGTTGTGGTTGGAAAATATGATAATTATTACTGGATGAAAAGATGTTCATCGTCACTAATCATTAGGGAAATGCAAATCAAAAACCACAATGTCATACCACCTCATACCTCTTCAGATGCTATCATCAAAACAACAACAACAACATGAAAAACAACAAGTGTTGGTGAAAATGTGGAGAAATTGGAACTTTTGTGCACAGTTGATGGGGATATAAAATGGTATAACTACTATGTAAACAGCATAGTGGGTCCTCAAATAATTAAAACATAATTGCCATATGATACAGCCATTCCATTTCTAAATATATGTCCAAAAGAACTGAAATCAGAATCTCAAAGAAATATTTGTACACCCATGTTCATAGCAGCATTATTCACAATAGCCAAAAGGTAGAAGCAACACAAGTATCTATCAGTAGATGAATGGATAAACAAAATATAGTATGTATATGCAGTGGGATATTATTCTGCCTAGAAGCAAGTCCTATCAGTATGATATGAATGAATGTTAAGGATATTATGCTAAATGAAATAAGCCAGTCTCAAAAGGATAAATATTGTATGATTTCACTTACATGAGGTACCTAGAGTAGTCAAATTTATAAAGACAAAAAGTGGAATGATGGTTGCCAGGGGCTAGGCTACCAGGAGGAAATGAAAAGTTGTTATTTAATGGGAACAGAGTTTCAGTTTTGCAAGATGAAAACATTCTGCAAAATGGTTTTATGACAATGTGAATATATATACCACTACTGAACCATACATTTAAATATTATTAAGATGGCAAAATTTATGCTATGTGTATTTTACCACAAAATTTTTTTCAAGTGTTATATATTCTCAAATAAGGCAACAGTAGATTAAACATAATTAAATTTATTTACAGCAGGACTTCTCAGAATCTTTAATATACTACTGTATATTGTGACTGTTCAAGAAGAGAAGGCCATCAAATTTAGAAACTATTCTTAGGGATAAACTTCAGTATCTGATTATAACATTTCACGATTTCATTCCAAGACAGATAGCAGACATTCCCAAGCAGGAACTTTAATGTAGTGCTGGAAACTTTGGATGGACTGAATTCAGGTCAAGAAAAAGATAATTCTCTAGGTTGAATATCTTCATGTGTAATTCAAAACAAGAAGTTGCTAGTAGGTTTAAATATACTGTAGTTGAGTTAAAGGAGGATGTTATGGTTAAAAGCTAAGAATTTCTTCTAGGGACAGGTGAAAACCAGCTGACATTCCCAATTGTTTTTCTAAGTGTTTAAAATGACTTTTCCAGACCTAAAACCTATAAGCATTTTATTAACATTTGATTAGCAATTATTTCTTACTGTGTTGAAGCTAAAATTGGGATCAGGTTTCCTTACATTGTCCCACACACACACATGTACACCCATGCACATACACACTCAAGCCCCAAATAAATCAACTCTCTTTCACAAAGATGCATTACAAAATAATTTCCCCTTTTCCTCTCCTTAGCAGTCTCAGAAAATCATATACTGTCAAAGCTGGAAAAGATTTAGAGCTGTAGTCCAACTCCCTCTTTGTATATAGAAGCTAAGGCCCAGAGAGGGCAAGAGATTTTCCCCCAAGACCAAACGAGTGGCAGAGCTGAGAACACTTGATTGCTTCTCTAGTGCTCTCTCCAATATTCTGCCATCCCATTAAAAGATGAGCTGTGGGGGCTTGATATCGCTATGACTCCAAGTCAGATTTGTTATAATTTATTAGACAAGCAAATAACAGGGGTTTTATTAGAATTCCAGAATGCAATTTCTCTTAGGTATACAATTTGTAGGCTGCACATGAAACTTAAAACCTGAAATAATAAGTGTTCACAGCATGTAAAAATGTACACTCAACTCTATAAAGTGACATTTTAGTTTATGTGTAAACATATAGCAATTAGGTAAGATATATCCACTGGAATTACTTGGTAGCTTTGATTTGTGTGGATGCCCATAGGAAATTTATTCAGATTCTGAAGGGAATTGGTACTGTGAATTACTAGCTTTATAGGAGCTCTGTATGATATATCCCATTTGCTAAGTGATACACAGATTATGTCACTAAATTAAAACCAGGAAATAGTTGACTTGATAGGAAACATTGGCTGGAATATAATGGAGATAAAATGTATGTAGCTTTAAAAAAGGAGGACTTTGGATAATGTCCATATTCACTTGCTAATTAACATATTGATGTGTATACATTTAAAGCCATATGCCATTAACCACTTTAAAAGCCATCAACAATCAACCAATTAGGATGACAGTTCTGAACTAAACACAGTGGTTTACTTTATGGTTCTCTTTAGAGATCCTTAGTGCATTAAAACAGTTAGAACTGGGACTTGCTGTTTTGGTAGTTGCTTGGGAGAAGCCATCAACCAAATATATAAGCACACTGGATTACGAAAGCAAAGGTTGAGATAGGTACAGTCTAGTTATTTTAGGATAGCTAATATATAACAGCCTATATATAACAGCCTTTAAATAGAAAGGTTATAAATAACAATAACAACAACAAAAATATGGGTGGATTTAAGGATTGTTAAAATGTTTAAACCATCAACACAAAATCAAACAGGTCAAGCCATATTTTCCCTCTTTCCTGGACTCCAGGCTCCTGGTGTAATTGACAGATGTCAAAAAAGGTGCAGTGGTGCAAATCGGAAGCCTGGTAAGCACCTGTTTCATAAGGAGAATTAATAGCTGGGTAAATACAGTACTTATACAGTAACCATTGTATTTCCACAGCTATTGCCCTCAGGACATATGTTCACTCAGAGCCCACAAAGGCAATTTCCATTTTGCCACAGAGCTATTGCCCACAGAATCATTTGTTTTCCTTATATAGTTGGAATGTGTTTACAATTTGCTTTTTCTCTGTTTTTGTAAAAATATACTTCAAAATATTACATGTGTTATCCTAAGATATCTGTGGATTAGAACAGATAAACCTTTAAATCACCTAACCAGATTTAGAAGTAAGCCTGTGTTATATTTGTACTTTCAGACAGAAAGCCAGCACCATTAGTTTAAAGAGTATAGCTCTGTTCCAAAAGCATTGTATGGTAACATTTCTTTTATAAGATGAAGCCAGAGATATGATAGAAATTTCAGAAATATAACAATCTCCTATGCCAATTTTTCCACTTGCTATCCAGAGTCATTCACATAGTTTCTATTACTATTACCAGTAAAAGTGAATTTAATTCCCCCAGAAAACCATAACCTTCTAATATATTATTTATGGTTTAGGAATCATTTTCATTTTCTACCTCAAGAATTTAGCCAAATGAAAACTATTTATTGAAATCTTTTTTCCAGTGCTTCTTCATGTGCTAAAACTCTACAGGTTCTTGTCACATGAGAACTAGATACAATTATTCTACTTGATGGTCCTTCTTACACAAATTCCATGGTCTGAATGAGAATTGAAAGTAAATCCATTAAAGATTCTTTTGGAAGATTAAGATCACAGAGACACTAATATAATAAGATATTGATTGATGTGCCAGCATAACAGTTTTTCAGCAAGTTTAAATAGAAAAATAAAATAGTCTTCCTTATGATTATTCTAAGAGAATATCTTTCATAGGCAGGCATATCATATCTAAAAATAGTAGAAATTTTAAAATGAACTCTTTAATTCCAAACAATAGGAAGTTTAGTTCTAATTTTTTTCTGACTTTATTGAAATATAATAGACAATTAGTTGCTCATATTTACATTGTACAATTCAATGAGGTTTTAAAAAATTATAGTTGGCATACAATAATATATTAGTTTCAGTTGTATAGCACAGTGATTAGAGATCTATATCTCAAAAAATGATCACCCCACTAAATCTAGTACCCATCTTTCCCCTACATATTTATTACAAAATAGTTGACTATTTTCCTTATACTACACTTTATATCTCCATGACCATTTTGGTATATATCCACTTGCACTTCTTAATCCCTTTGCCATTTTTCACCGTCCCCCAAGCCCCCTCCCATTTAGTAGCCCTCAAAATATTCTCTGAATCTATGAGTTAGTTTCCATTTTTGTTGTTGTCGTTGTTTGTTTTCTTCTTTAAATTCCACATGTACGTGAAATGACATGATATTTGTCTTTATCTCACAAACTTCACTCAGTACAATACCATCTAGGTCCATCAAGGCAATATCTTCTTCCATTCCCTTCCTTTTAGTCTGTGTGTGTCTTTTAATCTGAAATGAGCCTCTTATAGTTAACATATATAGGGGTCATGTTTTCTTATTTATTCAGCCACCTGTCTTTTGGTTGGAGCACTTAATTCTTTTCTATTTGAGGTACTTGTTGAAAGGAATGTAGTAATCATTACCATTCTTTATTCTTGTTTTCGATATATGGTATTTTTTCTTCTTAAAGAAGTCCCTCCAACATTTCCTATAATATTGGCTTGGTGTTGATAAATTTCTTTAGCTTATTTTTGTCTGGGGAGCACTTTTCCTGTCTTTCAACTCTAAATATTAGCTTTGCTGGATAAAGTATTCTTGATTGTCAATTGTGAGTTTTCATCACGTTGAATATTTTGTGCCAAACCCTTCTGTCCTGCATAGTTTCTTTTGAGAAATCAACTGCCAGTCTTATGGGTGCTCCCTTGTAAGTAACTAACTGCTTTTCTCTTGCTGCTTTTAAGATTCTCTCTTTATATTTAACCTTTGGCAATTTTATTATGATGTGTTTTGTGTGGGCCTCTTTGGGTTCCTTTTTGGGGAGACTTTCTGAGCTTCCTGGGGTTGTATGTCTATTTCCTTAACTAAGTAAGGGAAATTTTCCATCATTATTTCTTCAAAAAGCTTTTCAACTTCTTGTTCTCCTTCAGGTACCCCATGACACAGATGTTTTTACATTTAATTTTGTCCCATAGGCTCCTTAAATTATTAAATTATCTCTTGCCTTTCTAATTGGGTGTCCTTGGCTTCCCCATCCTCTATATCAGTGTTTTGATCCTCTTCTTCCTCCATTATGATTCCCTCTAATATACTCTTTATCTCAGATAATGTATTGTTTATTTCTGACTGGTTCCCTTTTATAATTTCCATTTCCATTTTTCTGTTTTTATCTCTTTGTTAAAGTTCTCATTGAGTTTATCTACTCTTCCCCTAAGTTCATTGAGCATCTTTATAACAAGTGGCTTGAATTGTTGGACTCCATTTTTCCTTGATCTATATTCTCTTATTTCATATGGTTTCTGCTTCTTTGTCTTCCCATTTTGGCTGCCTTTCTGTGTCTGTTTCTATGTACTAAGCAAAGCTCCTAAGTCTCTTGGTTTTATTAGTGTGGATTTGTATGGTAGGTGTCCAGTGGCGCAGTCCCAAGAGGGATTTCCCTGCAAGTCAATTTAGCACCCAGCCTGTGTCCCTCCAGGGCCACCTGTTAAGATTCGACAAGCAATCCACAAATGCTATGCTTATAGTTGTCTTAAGAAGCCTCGCCAGAAACTGAGTCTAGCTGCCATTTCTGTTGAGGTTGGCTCAGTAAAGAGCATGAGAATCGCTGAGGACGAACCTGGATGTGGCTTGGTTGGGGCCACAAGTTAGGGGAGGCATAGTTTCAGGGATCCTCTGGGCAGAGCGACCTCTGTTATCCAGTTTGATGAAGGCTCAGTTATAGCGGTGCTGGGTCCACACACTGGAAGGAACAATGAATATCACTGGCACTTCTGCCCAGGAGAGAGCCTTGCCTCCAGCCCTCACTCTGACAACTCAGTGTCCCTGGAACAGCCAACCCAATGCTGGTGCTCAGAGTAAGTAGATCCTTTACTGCAAAAGTCTTCTTTTGGACACAGCCCCTTTAAGAGGTATCTGCAGCTGCTGGCTGCTACTACTGTACCCTCTGTCCACTTAGCCACCTGAGCAGCCTTGCATCTTCGCTCTCTTCTACCTTTTACCATTGTAGGGTGATTTCTTATTTCTCTCCCTAGTTGTAGGGCTTTGGTTCATCTAGATCCCAAGTGACTTTGTTTGCTGTGTGCTCCGTGTTTCTGTTTGAACTTTGATGTGGTCACAAGAGGGAGAAACAAAGTCTCTATTATCTATGTCATTTTTAGGTGATTCCTAGTTCTAAATTTAAGATTGCAAATTCTTCTCAATTGCTTGATTTTCTTTTTTTAAATTGGGATTAAAATACATGTACTATAAAATTTATCCTCCGAAAATGAATAATTTAGTGGTTATTAGTATATTGACCAAGTTGTGCAACCTTCACTACTGTCTAATTCCAGAACATTTTCATCACCCCAAATAGAAACCATTAGCCGTCACTCCCACTTTCCACACTGCCAGCCCCTGGCAACCATGAATCTATTTTCTGTTCCTATGTATTTTAACTATTCTGAGTATTTTATATAAATGGCATCACATAATTGTATTTTGTGACTGGCATCTTTTCATTTAGCGTAATATTTTAGGGTTCATTCATGTTGTAACATCTGTCAGTATTTCATTCCTTTTTATGGCTGAATAATATTTCATTGTGCGGACATACCACATTTTGTGGTATATGATTCACCTGTTAATGGATAATTGAGTTGTTTCTACCTTTTGGCTCTTATAAATGGTATAAGGTAGGGATCCAGATTCATTCTTTTGCATTATTGTGGATATCCAGTTTCCCCAGCACCATTTAGTTTATAGAGTTGCTTAAATCTATTATTTTCTGTTGACCTTCTGTCTAGTTTTTCTATCCATTATTGAAAATGGAGTATCCATTTTCCATAGTCTCAAGTTAATCACTTTTAAATTGCTTATGTTTCCTTTCAATTTGGTCAGATTTTGCTTCATCTTTTCAAGCTCAGTTGTTAGTTGCATATATATTTATAATTGTAAATTATTGGTGTATTGACCCTTAATCATAAAAAATGACCTTTCTTGTCTGGTCTGTGACTATTTTTGGCTTAAAATATATTTTGTCTAATATTAATATAGTCACGTTAGCTCTTTTTTAGTTATTGTTTGAATGTTTTATTTTTTTCCCATTTTTTACTTTCAACCTATTTTTGTCTTTGAATGTGAAGTGTATCTCTTATAGGTAGCTTATAATTAGATGTCTACCTTTAGATTGAATATTTTAATCAATTTATAATTAATGTCATTACTCATATGATAAGATTTATGTCTGTAATTTTTCTATTTGTTTTCTAGATGTCTTATGTCTCTTTTTTCTATTTCTCCATGACCGCTTTTTTTAAACATTAAGTAGATATCTTCTAGTTTACCATTTAATTCCATGGTCATCTATTTTCTAATATTTTTAAAGTTATTTTCTCAGTGGTTGCCCCAAGGATTACAATTGACATCTTAATTTATAACAGTCTAGTTTAGATCAATACCAATTTAATTTCAGTAATATATAAAACATTTCTATTATATAGTGTTGTTTTCTCTCCCCTCCTTTGTGCTATCATTGTCATACAGTTTTTATCTTTATACATAAGCCCATCCATACATATTTGTAATTATTGTTTCATGCAATCGTCCTTTAAAACCAATAGGAGAAATATTTACTACACAAAAATACAATAATAATAGTTAACTTTGCTAGTGTTTTTTATTTCTTCCTATGGCTTTGGGTTACTGTCCAGTGTCCTTGTATTACAACCTACAGGACTCCCTTGAACATTTCTCGTAGAGTATGTCTAAAAGTGACAAACTTCCTCAGCTTTTATTTATCTGGGAATATCTTAATTTCTCCTTTATTTTTTTCAAAGACAGATTTGTAAATATATAATTCTTGGTTGACAGTTTTTTCTTTCAGTGTTTTGAATATATTATCTCACTGCATCTGGGCTTTTGGTTTCTCATAAGGATTCAGCTGTTAATCCTATTCAATATTATTTGTATGTGGTGAGTTGTTTCACTACTTTTATGATTTTTCATTGTCTTTGATTTTCATCACAGAGCTGTGAGAAATAATTGGCTTGATAATTATTTACTATAGAGCTAGAAAGTGAAATTTCACAAAATAATACAGTAAATGAGTATGCTTCTCTAAAAGCAAGGCAATGTTTTTAAGTGTACAAGTTTGGCCTGTATAAAGGTGGTATTGTCTTAATGACAAAAGTGAAGGACCTATTTTCCCAGTTGAATTGATGGAAAAAAAAACTTATTTCTGGCTAGCTAGTATACCTAGAATAAGAAACAGGAGTCAAGCTGGTGTGGGATGGAGCAGGGACATATTTTAGGAAGGGAAAGGACTTGATTAGTGGTAATAGCAGCCTCTTGCAAAGCCTTGTGGCCCTCTTGGGTTTTGTATTACTTATTAAGGCTGTTATATATTTGCTTGCCACTAATTAAGGCATCTGCATAAGTGTGAGTACCTAAGTGTGTGAATTTGTTGAGTACTTTGCTCCTGATCTTATAGATAGAGCATTTCCAGCATAAAGTCTCTGCATTGTCAACTCATAGATGGTGATGCTGAAATTTAGTTAAAACGTGTAGAATCACTGTGTGTAACTTCACTCAGGATTATACTGTATTTGTTCCTGATTCTTTCTGGAATCATGAAAACACAAGATGTTGACCTTCTGAAATGTCAGGATCATCCTTAAATATAGTTGCTATTTAAAGATGGATAAATTATAACCAGCCCACCAAATTTAATCTTTGGAACAACAACATATTTGAAGTTTCAATTTACTTGAAAGCTACCATTACTTAGGAATTCACCATTCGTTTTAACAAAACTGATCAATTGTTTAAGTGTTTACATGTAAAGAGAGTAGGAAACTAAAAGAAATTATGTTTAATTGAATGCAAATACAAGGATTTCAGTATGATTCATTTTCTCTAAGATATTTTCAACTGAAATTACTTGGGAATAGACAAAAATCGTTGACTGGGATTTATCCATCTACTCAAGAACAGATGAGATGAGGACTTTGGAAGGTTTCATTTTGCTACTTTTCCACATTTTCTAGAAAATAACTTTTTGTAGACTATACATTTCTTGAGGACAGTATTGCTACCTGTTACCCATGCCAATCTAGAAGTTGGCTGCTACATGTTCCCAGGGGCCATATTATCTTCTTCTGAATCCGTGATTTGACCAGATTTGTCTAAGGATCCAGGAAAAAGAGCCTCATTGTCCTCCTCCTGGACCTAAAGGCATTTGCAGCTTTCAAGTACCTTTGCCTTATTCTTACCTTACTTGCCCTCAGCTGATTCCTTATCCCCAGGATTAGGCAGAAAGCTAGTTCATCTCATCTACTCCTGACAAGGTGGTTGAAAAGCTCTAACTACTGTCTGTGTGGACTTGCTGTGCTCACTCGTAAAATGGATAGGTGGGACCATATAATATCTCAGTTCCTTTCTAACCCACCATTCCAACTCTATGACTTAATTTCTTTAGTAATGTGTTGAATAGAATGCTGAGCACTTCTGGGTGTGTTCAATACATTTAATATCTCCATCTCTCATACTGGACACCATCCTTAGGAAGTAGTTCTCTGCTTCCCAATCATCTCCTTCCTTGATGCATCTGTTTGGGGCAAACAAGTTGATTTCTTCAAAGATGAAAATTACCATAGCTGTGTCCAGAAATATGTTGAACAAACAGTATATTCAGAATGTGTGTATATTACCTGGTATATTAAAAGGGGTTAAACATTGTGGGGGAAGGAAACATGTATTTATTTAATGAAATGTTAATTGCATATGACTAGATGGAATCTCGGAGGGTGGTAAAGAAGCTCATGTTAGAACTGGTCAATGCATTCTTACCTAGTGAGCTCAGTGAAGAGAAGCAAAGGTAGAGCTATCATGTGTGTTGGCTGAAGCCTGTTATTAGCTGTTCTTTTTCCCTCCCACATTTATATTCTCCTGTTCCTGCCACTCTGTCACTACCATCATCACCACATAGTTTTGTGAGATAGGGAAGGAGTCCAGGTAAACAGCCAGCCAAACACTTAAATCCAAGGAGCAATGGGCACACCCCATCCACCAAAGAGAGCCAACAGAGAAAATAATTCACCATAATCTCTACTGACATATACTTTGCCCAAATAGCACAGGATCAAGCTCTGCCCAACACTGAGTACAAATAACGGGCCTTGGCTACATGATGCTGTTTCTAGACTTTGTGGTTAAATTCCAATAAGCTTCTCAGGAAAAATAAGAGACCTGTCAGAGGAATGTATTCCTAGGTAGAGGTAATAGGAGAAATAATTGATGAGGTTTTGAATTTAAGAACAAGAAGCAGTGAGAGAGGCCCACATGAGAATGGAAATTATTGTGTCTGTACTAGATTCTAACTCTGCTTATTTCAGAGAAATATAATTAATCTAAGATATGCTACCAAATGGCAAGTATATTGATATACTAATTTAGTGAGTATTTTATTTAGGGGATGAAAAGTGAGTGTGAAGGATAATTTAGCCAAATGCTAAGCCAAAATGATTTTATAAGCATATACAATCAACCCAGCAAAAATTATACTAGAATTTCTGAAACTAGAATTGACTAAACTAAAATTAGAAGAATGATCTCCAATATCAATAAGATGTAAAATGACTGTGAATTTTATTGAAAGACCATTTGACCAAATATAGAATTCCAAGATAGTGAATATATTCAGTGTTAATAGTCAAGCTTAAGTTGAACTACTGTGTTTACTGATTTTCTTTAAAACAATATTCTAAATGGTTACCAAGAGGTATGGCTTTGAACTCCTTTGCTATTGGAAAATACCAGCAGTTCCATTTCACACTTCTTCATCCACTGTTTGGCCACTCCATTCAAATCATTGAGGGTACAGAAAGGAAAACTATACTATGATAAGGAAACACTTATTGATTTGGTAGCTGTAGTATGTAACTAAGGTTGTTAATGATCCTCATAAAATTCCAGTGCTCTAGTTGTCTTCTGTGACCAAAATGTTGTAAAACCTGTACATGGTAGATTCAAAAAGAGCTAATTGTTCTAGCATCTTTAATTCTGTATTTACCAAACAAAACAGTTTTTAGGACACATCCTAGTTTTTCATATTTAAAAGAATTACCCAAGTATTTCTTAAGTTAATCTTTATTCAAGGAGTGAGGCTAAAATGAATACAAGGGTACCATTCTTTTGCTTCTTGTATTTTAACCTTTAAAAATATGTGATTAGTTATGAATATTATAATAATTTTACTCATGTTTCCTGTTTCCTAAGGGAGCCCATTTCCTGCTTAGGATTCCATAGCCTAAAACTTGGAAAGGGAAAGGTTTGACGCTCTCTCACCTCCAAGGAAATAACAGCTAGAAACTCAGAATCTAGTTTTTTCATCAAGTCGCGACTAATTTATTTGTACCAGATGTATCAGGTCATTTATTTTTCTTCAGAATAATACCATTCAGCCTTAATTATTTGAAGCATATTTTAAAATTTATATTTTTCAAATAGTATAGCAAAGAAGGAAAACTGTTTTAATTGAAACCCTATTTATAAATCCTGATCTAGGTCTAGTCTTCAAAGGAAGGAAGCTTTGATAAGGAAACTAGAGGCATCTCACTAATCCTTGACGAGCCAGAGGCATTTTGGAAGAATAGTAAACCATCGTCCTTCAGTTGTTGAGGTTGACTCTTCATGCCCTATGCTTGATGACGTGGCTGCTGTGGTTCATATACAGAGGGTTATTTTTAGAGGCAAGAATTCTTATTTCCCAAAAGTATAACCACAAGATGTCTATTTGGAATGAATCAGTTTATACACTAGGACAATAGTAAATGCTCAGATCTTGTCTGTAACCTCAGTTCCCTGAGGAAATGTGTAATATCTTGGTACACTCTTACCCTGGAACCATTGCCCTGTCATGGCCCTCATCTAACTGAGGCAATTTTTTTTTTTTTGGAAACCAAACGGCACTGTGGGGCTTCACAGATGTCTTTGAAGAACGTTCTCTTCCAGAAAAAGTTATATTTTGTCTTTGTGGTTTTTCACAGTGATTTAAAACTGACACAGGGATCAAAAGTCACTAATCTTCAACAATGATGGGAGCCAGAGTCAGATGCCTTCAGAGGGAAATTGGACTTGGTGTCCTGCAAGGATACCATTCTATGTTTGCATTTTTCTGCCACAGATGGCAAATCAGCCTGCTCTGGCAAGCTTCTTGAGGGTAGGCCAGCCTTGACTCTGGCCTTATAACAGAAACTGTACTTCATGAAGCTTTTGGTCCTTTAAACTGAAATTTAGTCTAGTAAGGCTAGAGACCCTAAAGGAGCATTACAGAGCCCAGATTTAACATACACAGGCTAACTGGCGAACAGAGTACTAATCAGGAACTGGAAGATGCTCACTAGGGACTGCAGGACCCTCACTCAGCCATTTGGTGCATGGATTGGCAACATCCCTTTGGATTAGTTGATTCATTTGCTTTAAAAGATCAAATATCTGACTTCTTCTTTGACTTTACCCCCACTTTATCAGGGGAGGAGGCTCCCTCAACTAGAGTGGAATATGGAGCCTGCCTCTCAGAGTAGCCCTAATAAAGTGAATGCTGGCAGTCCATTACTCAGTCTGTCTGAACATCTGTCTGTCTAGCCTCAGTGTATCCAAGGCTCCCAAGCAGGAATCAGCTGTTACCATACCAGAGCAACAACAATGACATATCAGACCAGGGCTGAAGAGGTAGAGATTGGGATAAATCACAAGTCCATGAATAAATTGCTTATTTATTTTGTTAACCCATTGCTTCATTCATTTTTTCAGTTACCAAGCATTTCCTAAGCACCTACTATGTGTCAGGCACTGTGGTAATCCCAGGGCCTTTCCAGTTTTATACTGAAGTACATAAGCCCTCCTCCCCAGCCTCATTCCACATCCTAAGAACATCACAGTAGTTACCCTTAAACAGTTTTCAGACTAATTATGAGCTTATTGCATCACTTCTCTCTCAGCTTCGATTTTCTTATTTGTAAAATGAGGCTAATAATACTTGCTGTGCTGCCTCTCAGGGGTCCCAGGTACACCAATAAGAGAAGGTATATGAAAGTGCATTTAATTACAAAAATAATGAAATGTTGATAGCAGTGAGACAATAACTAAGATTTATTGAGGGCCTACAGCATTCCACAGAATGAGTCCTACACAGGCCATAACAGAATGTTAACTAGTACCAAAAGTTTAGAATTCATCCCCTTCAGAGATTCAGATTTTATAAATAGTTTTTACTATATAATACTAACCTACAGATGAGTACTTACTGTGCGCCAGAAACTAAGTTCAGTGCTTTACATGGATTACCTCATTTAATCTCCATAGTCGTGCAATGTGGGAGATAAGTATAGGTATTATTATACCCATTTTAATAAATAAGAAACATAAGGCTAAGACGTTAAAGAATAACTTGTTGAGAGTAATAAGACTAGTGATAGAGTCTAGATTTGAATACAACTTTTCTGATTCCAGAGTATGAGCTTTTAAACACCATACTATACTATGCCTCCCCTTAGAAAAAAGATAAAACTCTATACAGCTGTAAGCTATTGTGTGTGTGTGTGTGTGTGTGTGTGTGTGTGTGTGTGTGTGTGTGTGTTTTACTTTAAGGTAGTGGGTAGTTTTCTAACACTGCAGAGAACCATTTCTACACTAAGAGGGAGCCCCACTGAAATAGTTTTAATTTTATCACAAGTTTGTTTCTTTCACATCCTGGTTTGTTTTACTATCCAGACATCTATTTAATTATGAAGACTTATTTTTACAAGTTTCAGTACTACATTATCAAACATAAATTAATAAGCAAGAAGCTGGGAGTGGTGGAGAAGCGTGTGCCCTAGATAAGAAGCCGACATGGAAGTAATGCCCAGAAAAAAGGGTATCTGAGAGTGGGTGGCAAATGGAAGCACAGCCTCTAGCAGGTCCCTTTGCCGTTCATTACTAAACATCTCTATGCGCATCCTTAATACACAGATCCTTATCTTACTGGGAGCATCCAGGAGGGTTTATCAGACTCTTTCTTTCTGGTGTCTCAATGTTTGGCCATGGAGTATACTTCCTTTGCCTTACAAGGCATTTGTAATAAGCTCTTTATGTCTGCTACTGTGGCTTATACTCCTCCTCTTCCTCCTCCTCCCTCTCCACTTCTTCCTCTTCAAGATTATCATCATTATCCTCAGTAGCACAGTTAACATATTTGAGAATTTATTACCTTGCCAAGCAATGTGTTAAGTACTTTAGACACATTATCCATTTATTTGTTCATTCATCCATTTAATGAACATTTATCGAACATTTACTTTGTACCACACACTGTACTACACACTGATAATCAAAACTGACCATTTATCCTTTCTGCTAGTCTAGTGGGGGTGTAACAGGGAATTTATAATTACAAACTATGGAACTTCTCTGAAAGGATACATGAGACTATGAAAGGTGAATGATGCTATTTAATTCTTCAGCAACCCTGTGAAGTTAATGAATAGCACTGTCCTCCATTTTACATGGGAGGAAACTGAAACTCAGAAAAATTAAGTGATTTTCCCAAAGCAATACAGCTAGTATGTAGGCAGAGTAGCGATTTGAATCCATAATAGTTAGATTCTGAACCTCACACTCTTAACTACTATACTTTAGTGCCTCTCCAATGTGTAAACTGCATATATAGCCATTAATTCTAGCCTTATACATTTGGGTTCTGGCTTTATCTCAAATGTGTGGCATTGCAATTGTTTCCAATTAGTTGTGGCTGTGGTTTGGTGCATTTGTTCAAAGAGAGCGTGCATGCAAAGCAGAGGTCACGTGCCCTAGGCCTTGTAGATGTGCACAATGTATAAATAATAATGACATTCCAAAAGCTGGGATTCATTGGAGCCACCACATTTGTTTCCGATTAGCTTATGCTACTCAAATACAAACAGTAAACATGTGTTTACATTGCTGTGGACATGGGAAGTTGGGCCCCCAAAGCATTCCTTGCAGGTTGTATAAAGCTGAGTATCCAGACAGTTCAAAATCAGTTTTGTAAGCCCAGCTTAATAGCTTTAAAAGGTAATCTGGATTCCAGATATTTTTTTAAATGCCTGGAAAGAGGTATGTTAGTAGCCAAAAGAGACAGAACCAGCTATCCTTAAAATATATATCTATTTTGTTATTTATCTTCTATTTTAAAAATGCTGAAGAGTTGAAAGTCAAGAAAACTCTTAGCCATATAAAAGCAGTAATGGATTTGTTCATTGTATTCTCACCAGTTGTCTTAAGCTTTTCAAAACAAACCCAGTTATGATGAGATAGGTTGCTTATTTAAGACACAGTAGATTCCAAATTCATGGCTAGCATCTAAGAAAATGAGATTGAACTGGAAATTATCTCAGATTAATGTAGTCAAGATGGCAAAAATGTGAAATGAAGGCCCCATTAGTTTATGTCTTTACCTAAGATGACAGATTTTTCTTGGAAAGCTCTGGACTTGGAATCAAACTTTGTTTTTAAGAGGTCCTTATCATTTACTCAGTGGCTTGGTCAAGTCATGTCCCCTCTCTGAGCCTTGGTGGCCTTCCTTGACATGGGAAAGGGGGATTGCAGTCTTTTCTCTTATACAAAGTGATGGGAAGGATTCAAGGATTACATAAGAGAACATATGTTAAACTCTAGCGCCGTGTGCGGCTGATAAGGTTCATATCTTTGCAATCAAGTTAATTACAAGTGGCACATTATTTATGTCATATAGACAGATCAAGAGTTGCTGCTCTCACTGATCTAATTTCAGCATATTTGATCCTTCTAAGAACAACCAGTATATCCTTTGATCTTTGTTCTTTTGTCAACCAAGCAGGAAAAGTGGTTTGGCCAAATCATATTGTCCCATAATGCAGAGCTCTTTTGTTATCTTGCTTATGGTTTTAAGAACATGAAATTGCTATATTCTAGGAAGCCTTTTTTCCCCTCTTACACTGTGGTTCTGATTGTCTTAAGTATTCCAGGCTTTTTTGTTTCCTTTTATGATACAACCCTGAGTACTTGTTCCAAAGCTGATATTAAATATTTCCCTTTCTAATCAAAAGAAATCAATCACCTTTACACAAGGGCATTTTCATTAACTACAAAGACTGAAGGTCATAATGTCCATACCTAAGTGAAAAGGATATTGTCACGTTTCATTTAAAAAAAATGGTTTGAAAAACATGTGTTAGGGATTCTAACACACATGGTTCTAAGGTGACTCTTGTCCAAAGATGGTTTCAGAGAGTTTCTGGGAAGTGGAGTAATATTGCAATAGCCTTTTTTACAGTGTGGTGTGTGGTTCACTCATGATAAGATGATGGACAGATCTAGTTAAAAATGCAGATTTGTGTACTCCACCCCAGAGCTACTAAATCAAAAGCTCTCTGGGTGGGGGCAGGGAGCTTCAGTTTTTAACAGTCATCCTAAGTGATACTTGTGTAAATGGGAAACTCACTCTCATGTTGTATAAAAATGTATATGCCCTTTGGCCTAGTGATCCCACTAATGGAAAACTGAGGAAATAATCCAAAATACAGAAAGAGTTATGTGAATGATCCAGATACCCTATCTTTATTTATAGAAGCAAAAAACAACTGGAAGTGATATCAACATTCAATATTCGGAGAATGGTTAAGTAAATTTCATTAGATCTAAGTGTTTTATCACATGCAAAGCTTTACATTTATCACATTTGTTTATTACAACAATTCTGTGAAGCAGGCATTTTCCTCAATTGACAGATGAGGACATTGAGGTTTAGTTAAATTAAGCAGCAAAGTTAATAAGTGGGAGAAAAAAGTTAATAAGGAGAAAAATTAAGATTCCAACCTCAGCCAGCCTGATTTTAAAATTTAAGCTCAATCATGTAAAAATATAGGGGGTTGGGGGGAAACCTACCTTTGAAAATGCAAATGTTGTTTATTAGAGTTTGAGAGTTGGGTTTTTTTCCCCTTGTTTCTCTTTCCTTTCACCTTTTTATATTAAATTGACACTTCTATAATTGACATATTAAATTATAAAATAAAAATTGACTATATATAAGCAAACCATGGTAGTCTCATGTGGCTCAAACAGATTTGCAAGGAGAGGAGTAGCTGTAGAAAAAGCTTGGTTGTGAAAAGCCTTGTGCAGTTCCCACTAAGGAGTACCAAACAATGCATGGCAGAAATGTCAGGTTTATAGAATGGTCATGGGGATAGTGGAGTGAAAAATCAAACTTATGTTTTAATAAGGTGGTTTACATTGATAATCATTATTCTGAGCCTTAGTTTTTAAGTAAGCTAATAGGTTAGTGTCCTTTGAAAATGTCAAACAGTTAATTGAAAGCATTAGGCACCTAAAGTTACCTAATTCTATGTGCAAGGCCCTCATAACTTCCTTTTTATAAAGTGAGTGTTCAGTCTGAAAGACATTGTAAAGAGTGGTGGAGGGGGCAAGGGTCAGTATTGTGAATTGTAATTAGCTGGTTTGATTTTTGTGCCAAATTCCAGGCTGTACTAAATCCACAGTGCTTGCTGACAATTTCCCATCTCTGACAGATGACCCTTCTTTCAATATTCTGAAGTGTCAGACTCTGATTTAAGACTTTTACATTAACAATAGCTTTTTAGGTTTGGATTTGTTTTGTTAACGTATGAAGGTTAGGCTCATCAGCAGATGTCTGTGTAAAATGGTTTGAAAGAATACTATAATCCTGTTCAATGCTGAAGTTGTCTCCAAAATGGGAGTAATTTAAGAACTAAAGAAGTTATCTCACTGGCAAACAAAGTTTTAAAAGTATTTTTTAATTGCACTTAAAGAAAAAAAAACTACCAGAGAATACTGGGGGCATTGTACACAAGGTTGGAAAAATGGCTTTTCAGAGATTAGCTACAGATCTTAGCCAAGGTCATCCAAAAGGATTTAACTATTCATTCACAAGTTCTTATATAATTAATCTGTGCTTTGGCTTTATCTTTTTTCATGAGTTTGTGGAAGTAGCTTTAAAAAAATTAAAGATACCATGCCACTTTATTTTGCTTCAGTTCAATAGCCCATTTATTGAGTGCCTACTATGTATAAGACACTTCCTTAAATGCTATGGGGTTCAAAGATAAATAAGACACAGCCCCTGGGCAGCTTCAGTCTGGTAGTGGAGAGAAGTCACATATCCAAATAAATAATACCAGATTGCATTCATAAAGCACTATTTTGGAGATACAAATAAAGGGAGCAGTGGTGGAAAAGAGAAAGGGAGAATTATAATGACCATCTGTGGTAGCCAGGAAGGCTTTCCTGTTGTAGTTAAGCCTTGATTGCTGTTAGCACATCAGTGGATAGGATTGATTCTCTGGGCTGACCAGCTTTGGGAATTGGCCACACTCATAGGGTATGAGTTGTTGTGTGGGGGCTTACCACTCTGAAGGGATTCACTCCAGCAGGCTCTACCTTTTGAGACCACCCTTTGTGTACACCACTTATGCTAGTCAGATGGTGCTCTGTTGTGGTCTGCCACCAGCCTCCAGATGTGCTGGTTCTGGGGCTCCGTGGGAGAGACTCCCAAGTAGGCCAAGGTCATTCACTGCCTTTGATTTCTCAAGAATACCTGGTGGGAGCTACAAAGTGATCTGCAAATGGTTGCTGCCTATACTGGATCTGAAGGCAAGTCAGAGAGACAAAAATGCAAGCTGAGGCCTAGTAACCCCCGGTACTGAGCCTGGGGTGGCTTAGCAAAAAGATCAGTGCACCTCCCACGTCGGGATTCCTGCTATAAGCCTCCACAGCAGAATAGTCTTTGGGTGGTACAGGGGCTCTGGGAGTCACCGACTCATAATTAGCAGATTTCCCCTGGTCAATGCAGTGTTAGTTATCATGCCAGTACTGAATCTGTAGCTTCCTGTAGAAGTCTCAGATCGCAGCAAGGCCAGCCACTGCCCAGCTCAGACCTGCAGACACCTGAGATCTGTTCAAGAAATATTGTAGCTCAGGGCAGGGTTTGTGACCTGCCACCAAAAGTCTCTCCTGAGATGAACAGTCGTGTGTGGGCTACATAAGCTGAGAGCAATTATTTGCTGTGCATAATTTGTGGGTTGAGTGGGGTGGGATCCCAGGGAGACACAGTGGAGTGGCCCTATCCCACAAGGCCAGTGCAGCTTCAGAATTGGCTGTGTAGGGGGAAGGTTCAACACAGGAAAGATGGCACCCATCTGTAGACTGCCCCAGAGCGGGGGTGGGGCGGGGAGCAACAAAGGAACAATGATAGCTCCAGCCTTCGCCCCAGCACTACACAACTCAGTCTTTCCTTGTATGTCTCTTGTACCTCCTGAGCTGCTGACCCTCTGCCAGTCCCCAGGATCAGTGTCTGCAAACAAGTGAATCTGTGTCCAGGACCTTTAAGGGGAACATCTGGGTTTTCAGATTCCTTTCATCTTACCTAGATGGCTGGAATCTCCACTGATTTTCAAAGTCATATTTTGTGGGAACTCCTCTTCTTAGGACTAGAACCCTGGGCTGGGAAGCCCCTGTGTATGGCTGGGGCCTCTGGATCCTTCAGGGCAGCCTCTACAGCTACACTCTCTCCTAGTGCTCAACCACCACACATGGGTGCAGGACTAGCCCACTTCATGTCTCCACCATCCCTACCAGTCTCAATGTGGCTTTTTCTTTATACTTTCAGATGTATGTGCTATGATCAGCTAGACTTCAGGTGGTTTTCCACATTGATTGTTTTATAATTTGGTTGTAATTTTAATGCAATCCTGGGAGGAGGCGAACCCTGCTTTTACCTTGCCTGCCATCTTGACCCTTCTCAATATGTTTTTTTTTATATCATATAATGAAAGTTGTCAACATTTGGAAGATATCCATAGCTCAGTGGAGCAATATTTTCCAGACAACCCCTGTGTGACGATACAAAATAGTTAAAAGGCCCGTTAAAAGTTCAAAACATAACAATGGATTTTAATGTGAGAGAACATGAAAAGGTTTTTATATGGTTTCATATAACACATTGCTACTAACCTTTCCCACTGTTTGAGCTTTTATGTAGTATCATTGAAAAATATACACAATTACCTGAAAAGTCCACTAAAATAATTCTCTTTTCTTATGACATGCCTGTGAGAGTGTGATTTTTTTGCAAATGTTTCAATCAAAGCAACATATAACAACAGATTGAATGGAGAAGCAGATATGGTAATCCAGCTATCATATTAAACTGGACATTAAAGATTTGAAAACTGTAAAAGAATCCCACTTTTCCAACTGTTTTATGTCAAGGAAAATACATTTATTTTTGGTTAAAAAATGTTATGTTAACATCATGGTTTTATTATTGTCATGTTTAAATTAACTATTAAATATTTTTACACTTTTTAGTTATAATTTCTAAGATGGTAATTGCCAATAGATATAACTTGTACAAACAAAACTTCTCTGAGATTTCTAATAAGCGTATAAAGGATTCCTGATAACAAAAGTTTTGAGAGCCACTGAACTAGTTTATTCTAGCCTCTGTGTTTATATTAACATTTAGATAGGACAGAGGAGGGTTAGAGAGGGGATGAATTAGAGCAGCAGGGTGAATGTGGTGCTGGAATGACATGTGGTAGGTGTGTTGGTTTCTCTGACACCATTAATGGTTGTTGGCCAGGAAATAACTATTTTGGATTTTTCTTTCTTCACTTAAAAAAAAAAACTATAGGGTCACTTTTCTCCAGAGTATGTAGCCTGCTCCAAGTTGATCTTAGTGTAGCAGCTAAACCATAAGTAGAAAACATAAAGGTATACTTTGCAGTGACAATGAACACAGACAGTGGAAACCACAAAAACCAAGATGTGCCTGTGTATGCAGCATTTTTGTTATAGATACCTCTTCCACAATCAAAACCCCCAGTTTTGGTATATCATATCCAGCATCTTTCATTGGATATTATTTTAAAATAGGTAGTGCAACTGAGATTTTGGAGCAAAAATGGGTGGTGAGGCAGAAGCTAGAGCAAAAATAAAGAATATTGAAATACAACCTTGGGGAGAAATGAAATGGTGAGAGAAAGTAAAATAAAGTCTGAGAACTTCCCACAGAGACCATTTGTGTTAAAGTGTCGTTTAAATGTATCTAAAATTCACTGCTATTCTTTTCTTTTGGTGGGAAACATTTGTTGTTTTGATTTAGTAGTTATAGGGGGCTTCCATAGGGATCTTTTCTGATCTCTATGTCCTCGCTGCCTATAAATATGCTTTGCCTATATCATGTCTTAAATTTCTCATCAATGAGTTCTCCTACCATGGAGGTTTTTTAGGAACATAAATCCCATGGTATGAAAAGATCTGATGCAATACACACTCTGGCTACTTCATGATGTAAGTGTAGTAGAGGAGTAGAGAATCATGTAAAATGCTGTGGAAATGTACAGAAGTATTAAACTGTAAAAAATGTAAACACTTCATGTCTATTTAAATTTGAAAATGATTTTTAAAAGCTTCTGTGTAACTCATTCAATATTTTTAATGTCTCCTTTTAGTAACACACTGTCTTAGACCTCCCTGCAAAATATGAAGGCTGCTGCATTCCTGATGGTTGTTTTTTTTTTCAGCTCCTGAGAACCATGTCTGTGCCCAAGGGTAGAGTTCTGGATAAAAACCTTGATGAGGAAGAGCTTGAAAGTGGAGACTGTGGCGACGATGAAGATGAGTGCATAGGAGGCTCTGGTGATGGGATGATGAAAGTGAAGAATCAACTCCGCTTTCTTGCAGGTAACTGATTAGTGCGAGCTCAAATCTGAGCTAAAATGCTGATGCTTGGGTATTAAAAACCAATTGAATCTGCTCTCTATAACTCCCTTAAAATCACTACAGCACACAGTAAAATTTCCGTAACACACAATGCCACCAACTCTTAAAGGAAAGACTATATTCCAGAAAAGTAGAATAAAATAAAATTTTCAGGTAGCCTTTTTTTAAATCTATGGACCTGGTTAGATTAAGAGGGTAACTTCCTGTTTTCCATTGTCTAAAATGAACTAACATAATCAGTTGGCTGTTTCCCATTGGCAATTTCCTTGGTTCTTTTCAGTTATAAAAAGAAATGCAGTCTTGGGAGTCTAGTGAAAACCAATGATGCAATAACTTTCTAAGGAAGAGACATTAGCTGACCCTATCTTAGAACATCATACTTATTTTGTTTTCTTACAAGTAGTCTAACATAGATAGGCAATGAAACATAACTGCAGAGCTATGTGAAAACAACAATAGAGAAAAAATAGAGTTGCTGAGATCAAGAAGGCAAAACAACAGCAATAAAAAAAAATCCCCTCATGCTTTATTGATTTTCCCAGTTTATAGAATACTCTCCTATGGATAGGTGTTCTTGTTTTCATTTTACAGATAAGAAAATTGGGGCTCAGAGAAGAAATGAGATTTATCTAAATTGAAGAACTAGAAATCTAACCTAGGTCTTGAGATTCCCAGTGCCATGTTCTTCACTCTTCAGTGCACAGACTTCTCCTTGAAACCCTATTTCCCATGGTCTCTGAGATCCTATATGCTCCTATTTCTCCTTCAGGCTTTTTCCTTCACTAGTTCTTTCTAATCCTACCCTGATACTGGGTATCATCCAGAGATTTCTTCTTAAGACTATCTTTTCTCTCCAGAGAAAATACAGATTTTATCCACTCTGACTCTTCCAATATTTTTAATGCTTTCTTTAAGTCTTTTTTTTTATTCTGGCAAAAAAAAAAGGCATCTAACATGAAATCTACTCTCATATAAAACTTGAAGTGTACAGTACAGTATCATTAATTATATTCAAATTTACAGCAGATCTCTAGAACATTTTCATTTTGTATAACTGAAACTCTATGCCTATTAAACAACAATTCCCCTTTTCCCCCTCCTTCAACCCCTGGCACCACCATTTTGCTTTCTGCTTCATTGAATTTGGCTATGCTAGGTACCTCATACAAGTGGAATCATAGAGTATTTGTCTTTTTATGCCTGGCTTATTTCACTGAACACAATGTCCTCAAGGTTCATCCATGTTATAGCATGTGATAGGATTTCCTTCCTTTTTTAAGGAATAATATTCCACTGTATGTGTGTACCACGGTTTTTAAATTCATTTGTCCATCAGTGGAGAAGATGATGATGATGAAGTTCCAGATCTTGTGGAGAATTTTGATGAGGTTCCAAGAATGAAGCAAACTGAATCGAGTCAACTTCTGAAGAAAATAAAATTTGAATAAGTTACTGAGAGCTGCTATTTTATATTATAACTGCTTTTTAATTTTTTTCATGTAGATCTGATAAAATCTCCATCTCTAATATTTTTAAGGCCACACCCCTTGGATACTGCAGCTCTTTTCAGTTTCTGCTTATACACAAATCATTCTTTGCTGCTAATTAAGGTGAAAAAGCCTGGGAATAAAGTTTGAAACAAAGATTAATAAAATGAAAAAACAAACAAACAAATGAAAAACATTCTTTAACTATTATACCACTATGGGGACAACTCATAAATTCATTACCATCGGTCTTAACTGCTCTGCTGAGCTACCATTCCCCATTTCCAGCTGCTTACTAGTCATTTCTGTCTGGCTTTCCCACTGTTACCCCAACTCAATGTGTCAAAAATCAAACTTATCAACAGACTATCCCAAACCAGCTACTCCCTTAATATATTTTTTAATGCCACTAACATTTTCCTGGTCACTGAGACTTAAAACTGAAGCAATCTTTGACTCTTTCTTCTCCCTTGTCTTTCATATATACTTAGGGCCCAAATCTCTGTATATTATTTGGATTTTTTTCTGCTTCTGTCACTGCTTCTTTTTTATTTGCCCCTTCCACCATCCTGCATATGCTATTTCGATTACATCTTAAGTGTTCTCCAGACTTCTAGGCTAAAGTAGGAGTATTGAAAGCCTTAGACTAGCAGATTAGAGAATAAAGAATCATAGACCCGGGCAGAAGGGTCTACCAAATTCATCTAGCACCACTGCCAGGTTAATCTTTTTTAAGTATCTTCTGTTTCTCCCTAGCTAAGCTGCCTTCATCCTGTCTTTGTTGCCTGGAGGATACAGCACAGACTCCTCATCCTATAAGAAGAATACTGAATAGATATTGGTCTAGCCTAAACTACCCTTCTGTCTTCATTTCCCACCACTAGCCCACAGGACCATCTACATTGGCAAAAATAACCATACTCATGCCCCGTGAGCCCCAAAGACATACCATTCTTGTTTCTGTCTTTATATCATTACTCACTTTTATTTCTATATAAATATTCTTTTATTCCTTCTTAAATTGTACCCATCCCTCAGTGCATTTCAAGTATGATGCAGTGAAAAACTAGGTTTGTGGGGTAGAACAACTTATATTTGATTTCTGGCTCTATTCCTTATGAGCTAGCATGACGTAGGGCAAATTAGCCTTCTAATAAGTGGGATCATTACCCCACTTGATAGGAATATTGCAGAGTAAAAGGAAGAAAACTTGTGAAGCATCTAGCCCAGTATCTAGCATATACTTGGTGCTCCTTCCATGAAATCTTTTGCTACCATCTCAGTCTATAGTTATCTTCATCCTCTGAATTACTAAAGCAAATTCTGCCAATGCTTTCAAGAAATAGTCTGCAATGGCTCCCAAGTTCTGTTCCTAGAGTATACATGATCACTCAGAGCCTGGAATCCTGTAAGAATATTGAATACATTTAATAAGTAAAGTAACTGGAGCTAATGTTTATTGGACACTTACCATGCTCCAAGCACTGTGCCAGAATTTTACACACATTGTCACATATCATTTTCATAACCTCTCCATGAACTGCGAGTTTTTTTTTTATTTCTATTTTACAGATGAGAAAATTCTTCTGGAAAAAGTAGAGTAATTTGCTTAAGGTTATGCAATTTTTCAGGGCAGAATCAGAATTCAGAGTCAGGTTTCAAAGGCTACTCTTTGAATAACTACTCTGATTCTTTTTTCTCTGTTCATCAATACAACTTAAAAAGACTGAAATCTGCTTTGCATTTTGCTGCCCAGAAAAGTTTTTGGTCATCTTATGTTGTTCAGATGATTCACCAAAATATGAACTGGTCCCAGCACTGATCCCTAGGACATAATCACTGTTCATACTTATTCAAAAAAGTCCCTGCTTATCCCTCCTCTTGCTTTCTTGCCTATAAACCACTTTCCTCTCCATTTCAAAACACTACCCCACAATTCCATGGTGACTTAACATTTTTGACAGTGTTTGCTATGGGACTTTGTCAAGGGCCTTTTCAAAATCTAAATACATTACATCCACTGTTTTTTCCCTTTGTCCATATGCATTTATCCTTTAAAGGAATTCTAGTCAATTAGTTAGGCATGATTAAACCTATGTGTTTTGTAAACTGTAAAACATGCTACAAATGGTGGCTAATTTAATTTATAGGAAAAATGATGCCTTATTCCAATAGGTTACACTTGCCTAACATGTTCTGTGATCCCACCAGCCTGGAGTTCCTTGGGTTCCTTTTGAAAAGCTCATGGAGAGGAGACTTACCAGCAATCTGCCAGGCTTATGACACACTAGCTACTTGGAACAACATGCTGTATGCTTTGGTCAGCTCTTACACAGTTTTACCCAAAATCTGGGTAGTTGCAATCTGATCCTGGTGATTCATCAAATCCATTTAGTCAACCAGATTTGTAGCACAGTTCATTATCATCATCTCATTTAGAACTTCCAAATTCCTTCATCCAGAAGACAATCTGGAAATGAGAAACAAGGTTCAGAGTATGTTCTGACTTTCTTCTATCTCCCTTTTCTCCCTGAACAGAACCTTTTCACCATAACCAGCAAGTGGTTCTACTGGCTGGCTCCCTGGCTCATTTCTTCCTTTTAAAAAAAATTTTTTTGCTACTCTGGGTGAAGTGCAGGATGCCTAGTTTCTATTCCTGGCTTTACTTCTAACTATCATGTGTCCTAGGGCAAGCCCCTTCCTCTTTTTAGAAATCAGTTTCTCCATTTGTAAAATAATAGAATGCCCAAACAATTCTTGCAGGCCTTTCTAGTGCCATCAGTCTGTGATTGTGTTCATTTATTTTGCTTTAGTCGTTGGCAATGTACTTATTCGAGTCTTCTGGGGACATCTTTTGAGTAATTTTTCTAACTTGCAGGTTCCCTGTTTTCTTCTTGAGCTATTTCCACTTTAAAAAGATCTCATTTTCCCTACTCTTGCTCCTTTGACTTTTCCAATCTGGCAAGCCAGGCTTCTTACCAAGGGCTACCTACACTTAATCCTTAGCAGACTGTACACCAGGTTGCTAATAAATTTTGAACATTTCCATGCTTTCTAGGCTATGTTCACTTTTAAAACTCTTCATCCCAAAGTGTCCAAATTGCTTTATTTTTCTGTAATTGTTATTTCTAAATTTAACACAGAATTCTTAGTGTCTGCCCCTCCTTTCTGATTGTTGAATTTTATTGTTGGTGAGATGACCATAACATGATGTCTTACCCACAGGTATGGCTTGACCTGTTCCTTTTATATTTTGGTACAAAAGTTCCTGTATTTCTCTTTTGGTGGGTTACTCCATCTCTCATAGCCGGTTTCACAGGGTTGTGGTGATTAAAATAACCATGCAAAGCATTTTGCACAGTACCTGGCACCTGGAAGCACTCAAAACATATCTACTAATAAAGCTACTGGTCTGTTGCTGCTGCTGCTGACCTATGGGAGCTCAAAGAGCCCACAGATGTAGATTAAAATTGCCTTGTTTTTGTTTAAAACCCATGAAAGGCAATTAAAACCAGGTAACAAACATTCAACAATACCCCCTATACCTCTGTTTCTCTAGGTGACGTCTATGAACCAGCAACATCTATACCATCTGGGAGTTAGTTAGAAATACAGAATCTCAGGTGCCATCCAAGACCTATTGAATCAGAAGGTCATATTAGCAAGATCCTGAGGTGATCTGTTTGTAGCCTTTACTGTAGTCTTCTAATTGAGCACTTGTAGCTTTTAGACTTGATACTTCAAACATCTCAGAAGCTGCTAAGATGAGCTGCTTAGCTCACCCCACAGTGGGCTAAGTATTCTAGAAAGTAAATAAGAGGTTCAAGAACAAGTCATCCATGTCATAGATTAAGATACTTGTGTTCCAGTTCTAGCACATTTACTAACAGTGGGACCTTGCACAAGTTATATAACTGCTCTGAGCCTCAATTTCTCCATCTATAAAATGGGGGAATCATCTTTGACTACCTCAGTGAGTTATTATGAAAACCAAATGTAATAATTAGCATGTAAGTGATTTGCAACTTGTTAAGATCTCCAATATTTATAACCAGAAGACTATTATTGTTATTACAAACTCTCTGGAAGCGTTTTAGCTTTTATGCATCCCTTGTTCAACATTTATTTCCTGGAGAGATTGAATTTAGCCCATGAGTTAGAAGACGTGTTTGCACCAAATACCCTTTTCAGACTCTTCCAGAGACATCATCCATGATGAATTTGTTGCAATAAGTTGACTGTCTTGTTGCTAGAGTATCTTCAGCATTATTCCTAGTTATTGGCTCTTACTGTGAGCTGTTTGGCTGAGGCTGATCCATAAGCAACTTTGCAAGCTCTGGCCAGGTGTCCCTGGCCAAGACATGATGACTATGCATCTTAAGCATCTGTTGCCTCTCCACCAAATCCCCACTCTCACCCACACAGAAACACAAACACATAAGTACACATGTGCACACACTCATGTAAGTGTGCATGCATACACACTTGCTTTTAGAAACACAATTGAAACATACACTTACAAATCAACTCCCAGCAAGAAACTCCTATCTTAGGGACATCTTCATTACCACTCTCTCTCTCACCCCTTGTTCTCCCCGGATCTATTCTTGCTCCAGCTTGCACTATTCTTTGGATACAGCCTGAACAATCTGGTGAGCCTAATGTCTTTATAACTACAGTTTACAAAAAAGGATAATGTTGGCTCAAGCTGGGCCAAAGACAGGGCAGAGCGATCATGGATACTGTGAAAGCCTATATATTTGGATGAGACTGTAGAAGATAGAAACATTCCTTGTTGCTACATGAGAGTGAGAGGGGCTTCTGATTGGTGGTGGGCTGAGGAAGAGACTTCATGAAACAGGTTTCAGCTTAGCACTTGAACAGGTATTACAACCAAATGGCTGTTTCTTGCCCGTGTTAAACAAATGTTTCTTGTGGAAATGTTTGCCTCTAGAAACTGTTTCTCCATGTCAGTATAGAAACTGAAAAGAGAAAACTTCCCACTTGTTCCTTGGCTGCGAGTGGGAGTGAAGGTGAAATCCAGGCCTAGGAAGGTCCCCTTTGCCATTCATCTCTGTCATCTCCAGGTGTTGTGAGGGAAAGCAGCTGTTTGTCTCACACACACACATACACACACACATACACACACACATACACACAATACCCTCTTTCTAGCAATACTGGAATGAAACCATTAAGACTTTTATAATTGTGAGGCCCATGAGTCTCTGCACCCATTATTCCCTCCCTACAGTTACTTTACAATCTTAAGGCAAAAGAACAATGACTCCAAAAAAACCAACAATTAGAAAATATTTTTAAGCCAATGATTTTTATTCTCTCTTTAGTGGATCAAGTGTAACCTTATATTTCTACTCCTAATAAACCTGTACACATAGGAAAGGTGAAGGACACTTCAATGGCTTTACTGTTCTTCTAAATTATCAAGTCAAACCATAAATATGGGCTGGTAGTCACAGATATTCATAAATTCATTAATAGGTTGGTTTGATGAAAAGAGTAAAACCAAAAAAGTAATTTTGTGTTTGGCTTTTTATCATGGGTGACATTGCAAACATTTCATGCTCTAGAACAAATTATACTGTCTGTTAAAGAATGAGTATGAAGTTTGTAGGGGAATGAAATGTTCTGTTTTTTTTTTAATGGGAAAGTTGTTGAGTTCTGTTTAGAGCTCGAAATACATGTGGATACAGTAATAAATCTATTTATACTCTTGTGTTGGTAACAAGTCCAGGAATAGATAGTGGAAGTTTTCCCAAAATGTATTCTATAGTTTGAAAAACCCAGTTTTAATTCCTGTGCACTCTTTGAAACCCAACAGTCAGATCTTTGGCACTTACATTACAAATTGCTCCCCACGAAATAATCTACTCCTGGAATTCTCAGGCAAGATTTTGTAGTAACTCTCTCCAGGCTTTTTTCTTGGGATAGTAGTTCCTCAAATATGTGACCTCAGTGTAAGGGACCCCCTGTCATCCACATTGAGAGTAGATCCCATCTCATGGGTAAACAAGATACCCTCCTACCCTTAGGCTGCTAAAGTTTTAGATATAAAGAGAAGGAAGGGTATTTCATCTAAAGAGTCAAACAAACTGAGTCTTGGTTCTGTCTCTGCCATTTACCAGTATTATGGCCTTGGACAAAGTTACTCAGCTCCTCTGAGCCTCCTATTCCTCATGTGCAAAAATAATCATAAAATATTTCCTGACCTGCTCACTTTGTAAGTTGTTGAATAAAATACTTGTGATAATGGATACCAAAGTAATTTATAAACTATAAAGCAGTTACCCATTTAGGATAATATTACTAATATTTTTTAGTACCATTGGGTTATAAGTTAGTTATAGTCTCCAAAAGCCTGTAGTCCCCAATGTTCAGACCAATAATTTTTATAATAATGTGCTTCCTCTTCTCCCTCCCCAAGGTGGTATTTTCAGTTATTCATTAACTTGTTTCAGCCCAATGAGAAGGTATTTAAAAAATGACAAATATGTCTACCAACTTTTCCAAATAATCACAATCATAACAGTAGTAATCACCTACATCTTGAAAGAATCACAGCTAGTTATATTTTGTTTGTTTTGGTGTTAGGGGGCATTGGGGGTAGAGGTGGATAATGAATTGGAGAAGGCCAAGAAAGGGCCCCTGATTCTTTCCATTCTATTTTGCTCATAGCTATAAGCAGTCTGCTTTTGTGCCTTGATTTTTTTTCTATTAAAAATCAAATGTCAAAGGGAAACTAAAGGAAGCAAAGCTCGCTGTAATGGCACTTTTCACCCAGATACAGACCAGGTGGCTCTTGCTAATAGATTGAGAAGATAGATGATCCCATCTCACCTCCAGAGTTTTGTACAGTTTCCATGGCTCACATAGAGATATTTAGATGCAAGCTTTTACAGTGATATTACCTGCAGATTGAAGGAGTGTACCCAGAACAGGGCCTTCCCCATGCCTTAAAGGTGTTGACTAGGGAATTACTACAGGTAAGCTAGTGATAGATGAAAGTAAGGAAAGGCAAAAAGTTTCTATAAAGTTACTGTAACTTGGGGTCCTTTAGGCAGTTTAGTTCTTCTTTGTTGATAGGAGATAGTCTAGGGTTTGCTTTTCTAGGTCTGTCCTGTGATGCTTCCTGTCTGATCCATTAGGCTCTGAGCCTTTTATCAGGGGTAATGCTATAAATAGTTATATTTGCTAGTGGGCCTTACACATAACTCTAAGAATTAGGGGAGTGTTAGAAATAGTGTGAGTGATTTATGGCCATTGTATTAAATTTTATAATTAGCTTTCAGGTTAAAATGAAACTGTTGAATGTATGAATGTGGCTAAATGGTACAATTGATTTTCTCTGGATGAAGCCACATTGGCCTCTTTAGTGAAAGCCTCAACTAAAAACTTTTGGTAATCTAGTATGGATAGAAAGGAATCGGAGGGAGAGATTCAATACTCTGCTAGTGGAAAAGTAGAGGAGGATGCAGCAGGGAGGTGGCAAACTCAAAGCCTCTAGCTGAGCCACCAAATAGATGTGAAGCAGTCCCTGTAGGATAACACCCCCAAGGGATTTGAGAAAGTGGGCTTGAATGCCATCAGATAGGAAGTACTTCCATATAAGAACTATCATATTAGAAAGAGAGAAAAGTGTGTTAGCTAATTAAACCTCTGCAGTGGCCCTAAGTTTCCCTGATGAACAATCGTCTCTTAAGGGAGCTGAATCAGAGGAGCCCAGTGTAATAAGGAATCATGAGCTTATAGAAGGAGCCAGAGCTATAAGTGACTGGTGTGGACAGTCCTACTGGCTACGGGTGGAGATCAGATATGAAGCTAGGATGAGGTATTGCTCACTGGAGCCACTGGATGCCCTGCAATTAGAGACCTTCCTCAAGGTCCCAAAAACTATAGACACACATGTACACATGGGCACACATATGTTAACAAGTCTCTCTTTCCAATTCAGATCAATGCTGTCCTTTAACTTTTGTTATGGCAAAAAGAACAAAAGAGCAGCCATTATCTTTTTCTCCCCCTTATTTGCTTTTGTTGATCCAAGGAGATTTCCAATTTGCTTTGGTAGGAATGAAGTTACTGGCAAGCTTTTGTTTGGTTAGTCTTTTTGAACCTTGTATTAGAGCCTGCCTAAATACATACCTGGCTAGCTGAGATGTTTAATGATCTGACAAAATGATCCATGGTACTTATAGTTCTTAACATTGCCATATATATTTACTGATTTTTAATAACTGCCTTTTGGTCTACAGCCATGCCACCCTGAACAAGCCTGATCCCATCTGATCTTGGAAGCTAAACAGGATCAGGCCTAGTTAGTACTTGGATGGGAGACCACCTAGGAATACCAGGTGCTGTAGGTGTAAAAAATAAAAAATAAGGGATTGTAAGCTGACAAGGTCCTTTCAACCTGTGAGGTCAACCAAGGGTTGCCTCACCTAAAAATAATAAAATAAAATAAAATTAAATTAATATAATAAATATAACAAAATATAATAAAATAAAATATAATAAAATAAAATAATAAAATAACATAAAATAAAAAACTGCCCTTTGACCTTGTTTTTTTTTTTACAATCCTAATGGGTATGGGTGATGGTAAATAAACCTTTAAGGTGAGAATGGTAGCATTAATGCAGTCAGAATCTCTTCATTTATAGCCCATTGATGGACTTAAGTAGTAATATAATTACAGATTAAATAAAAGTGGAATAGAGGCTACACTACAAATTCTGGTGTCTGAGAATTGGCTATGTCAGAGCAGGAGGTATTCTCATCAGCACCTACAGGATGGGTTTCAGAGTAAAGCAAAGTCAAAGTTCCTTAACTAACTATGAGCTCTTCAGAGGGTAGAAAGGTCATCTTTGTCACTTTATATATACTCTTATCGTCTCAGCCACAAACCTCTGCTTCCCTCCCTGGCCTTGCCCCATAATTGTCATTTAGTAGATGTTCAGTAAATATCTCAGTTACTAATGTGCAATGTTTACTTTTCAACATTTGTTTCCTTTTGCCTCCTGTTTGGTAAGTTTCACCGTCACTGCTTTTTTAGTCAGCCTCAAAATATTTTTCAATTGCTCAAAGTTGAAATTGCCAGCAAAGAGATATGAGATCCCTGTTCCAGTCAATACAAGAGTGGAGGCTTCTGTGAAGGGGGCACACTGTGTGAGACAGTGCATGTATGTAGCCAAGAGTGCATCTTGAGGAGAGTGAGCAGGATGGTGAAGAATCTCCAAACAGGGTCAGTGGAAGGATAGTGAAAAGAAGTAGCAATATTCATCTATACAGGAGAAGAATTAGGGAGATATGAATGAAGTTTTGCATATGGAAGATGAAAGTAGATCTGGAAACTGCATGGAATTTATGAAGAAATATATTTTGACTACCAAAAGGATATACTTTCTAACCATTTGAGCTATTCCTCAGAGGAATTAATTGCTCTAGGAAACAATCAGCTTCCTAACTCTAGAGCTATTTAACTAGAGATGAAATAACCATATATTCAGAAAGATTGGCTGGGTAGGAATGGAATGGGGTGTCATAGAATGGATAGATACCTATATCTTGGGGCTCTTGACTTACATGGTCCTGAATAGCACTGAGATACCATGGTTTTATGATGTAAACATGTAAGTAGAGCAAAAGAGAACCAAGATAATGCAGCAATCCAATGAGGAATTTTTCAGGCTGGGGAAAGGAAGGAGGAGTGGAAAAGAAACTCTCTTTATTGAATTCGAGCACATGTCACCAATTATGATTTTCTGAAACTATTTTCCTAAACAAACGGGTCCTTAGGAATGGCAGAGACTTTTCCAGGGAGCAGTTCTTTTCAACATCTTGTCTGTCACTCATAGCCTCTAGATTTGTTTTACTATTTTGAGAACCAAATACTAATTTCTCCCCAATTATTTCTAGGCTTGTGTCCTTCCTGCCATTATATTAGAAAAGCAAACTCATATAGTCCTTCCTCCAGCTACAAATGGTTAGTCCTAATGGCTGAATTATCAATGTCAAGGTTGTCTAGTCTACATTCATCTGCTCTACCACTCTCTTCCCTCTGACCCTGGCCTCACAGAATATACCATTGCATCTCAAGTTATCTGTGGTGATGGACCTGGGGAAAAGGGGTTTGTTCCTCCAAAATCTGTCATAGAGCAATTCTTTTGTAAAATATGATCAAAATCAGTTACTACAGAAAGGAAATGACAAAAAGGGCTATAACATACAAGCCACAATTTTAATTATGAGACTCAACACACCTAAAAATCTGTCAAGTTGCTATAAAAATTTCTAAGAGTTTACTTGCAATTTTTGTACTCCTCTCCTTGCAGACTGGTAATAAATAGTAGAGCAACACACCTTACTTTGAGTAGAGAGGAATAGCATGTTTTCTGTGTCTCTGCCTTTATCCCTCCTTACCCTTGGACCCAATGGTATAATAGACTCAAAAGCAGCAGTCTAAATGGGGGTGAGGGCAATAATGTACTGGCACTGGCTTGTACTCGCTCATAAGAGTCAACTGTTAAATTTCTGAATTTTCATAAGTCATCTGTTAAACAGGCATTATTAAAAATTAAATTCCATAGATTTACAATTAAATACATTCTGTTAAAAACAAAGAAAACATATTCAAAACACATCACATCCTAATATTGCATTTACTATTATCTGTGCTCTTGAGGTTATTTATATTTATTTGTGTGGTGAAAGTAGTAGATAAACTTCCCAACTGTGTGTAGTGTTGTCATATTGGTAGCTCAGAATTGATCATGGTGGAAATACTTACACCACAGAAACAAGCAAACTCTCAAATCAGGACTTGATTTATTGTTTTGTTGATGGAAAAATATTAATAGTGCAGATTAAACTTTAAATTGTGTTGTTTCTGTAGCCATTATATTGTGAATAGTACAAAACATTGAGGAACAATTCTTCCAGTATTCAAAAACTATTATCTGATTTAGCAGAGATGTCACTCTGTCAATGATGAAGGAGGGAAGTTCTAACATACATCTTTGTTATTTCATTTTTGTCTTGCTTCTTAATGTAAACCAATATATCAACCAGTGTTCTTGCAGGAACTATACTTGATTATCAATCACACCCCTGGTTTTGGCTAGAGATGCAAGTCTGGCAAAAATCAATGAATACATTCTCTGAGAATCAATTGACTTATGGAATTTACAACAAAGAGTATAGTGTATTTTTATTATTTATAAATTGTGTGTTCTACATCCTTTTTCCAGCAAAGTTTAAAATAAACTGACATAAATGCTTTTTATTTTTTTGAGAGTCAGTTATTAAATGTTTACCAGTTTACCACAACATGAAGGGGTATTTTGGAAGATTTATTTTCCTTCCTTCATCCTTAAAAATTCTAGGCTTAAATCAACACGTGGCTTTCCACCACGATTAAGAGGAAATTCCTCTCTTTTAAAGTTATACTGGCAAATGAAAAAAAAAAAACCTCATTTTCAGTTACTCTGAAATCTAGGATTCAGAATTCTAGACTTGGAAACTTCTTCAGTTTGGAAACAGTTAACCAGATTCATAAACTTTGTTTTTTCTCAAAGCCCTTTATTCCCTCTTGAGGTTGATTGATTCTCACTGAACTCTCTCTCCTAATCAGTGGAAATCTCATCATCCCCATCTCAAACCTGGATGCAAGTCCTGCAGGCCAGCTCATGGGGCACCAAGGCGAGGACCACTTTTAGAGTTCAGTCTCCCTTTATCAGATGGCTTTAAGATAAATGAATACCGTGTGCTGGTCCTAGCCCTGGTTTCACAGAGTTAGTGGAATTCCTAATATCAGGTTACATTTTGTTGGCCTGGTAATCATTTTTTAACCACCAACCATATGGGCAGAGGTTGGAAGGAAAGCTAAATTTGGAACACACCCTCCACTCTCCTTTTCAACTTTTCTTTCTTGTTTGTGCAGGGAGGCAACATATTACTCACATTCACATACAACACCAATTGCTAGAGGACTAAGGAATGATATTCTCCCAAAATGTGGTCAAATCAGGGAACTGGAGACTTTCTACAAAAGTAGGCATCAATTGCAGTAGGAATGTCTGCACAATGCTTCTGCAAATTTCTGAACCACAGTACTGGAAAACTAAATCAATGATGAAAAGGAACCCAAGAATTCTGTGTCTATGGTTTCCTAAGTTCTTTATCATCTTAAGCCAACATTCAGACATAGCACCTTTCTACACTAATATCTTTCTGACTCAGGCTTCTTAAATCATGGAGCCATGAATTAATCTCTCCATTTACTTTTTTCTGTCTAGCTTTCTTTCTCCCCACACACCACCTCATAGGAAATGATAGTTGGAGAAGAAATGATGGGTTTGTTTTGAGCAGTAATAGTGTCTGTGGAAATCGTGTACATTTCAGTTCTATGGCTTTCTAAACCTGAATACACGAGTCATACTTTAGCCTAAAAACAGTATTTTTAGAACCTTAAAGAGATTTAGAATCAGGTTCAGTTTAAGGAATGAAAAGGAGAGTGGGAATGTATTCTCTAATCTTGTCTCCCACTAGCCTCTCCCATCTTATGCTCCAACTACTTTGAATTTCTCGCTGTCTCCAAACTTTCTGTTCTGCCTAGGCCTTTATAAATTCCTGTATTTATAATATACATAAAGCACTTAGTCTAGGGCCTGCATCTTGGTGGATTTCAATAAATGGTTGCTGTTAATACTGTGCATATGTTGGTCCCTTAGCTTATAATGGTTTCCTCTTCTCTACTCTTAAAACTTAGTTCAGATGGACCTTTCCCCTCAGAGAAGCCTTGCCATAGGCAGAGTACATTGTTAATACCCATTCTAGCACTTATCAGTTTGAGATCAAGTATTTCCCGGTGCCTGACACATAATTAGTATTGAATAAGTGTTTGTTGCATGGCCCTGGCCCTATGAAAACAAATAAGCGCAGCAGTTGCCCAATTAAGGCTCCAGTCTAATTGGGAGCAATGCTTGGGTAAGAGACACAAACACCTAACTAGATTATTATAATATAATCAGGTTAAAGCACTGATTTCAATATGCACAGGGAGTTGTAGAAATACAAAGGAAAAACCTCAAACCTAGACAGAAGTGGACAGAATCTGAGCTGAGTCTTAATGTGTAGGAGTCAGTGAAAGGGGAAGAGCACTGAAAGCTGGGAGGATAGTATGAAAATAGACATGAAGGTAAGAAGAAACACAGTGGTTCTGGGAACAATATTCAGTTTGGTATGGCTAGAACAGGGAGAGGCAAGAGGTGAGGTTGGAAGATTAGCTAGGGGTCAGATCATGAGAGCATTATATACCTCGGTAAGGAACTCAGCTTTGATTCTGTAGCAGGGTCTATAAATTTACAACATATGGGTCATCAGATTCCTCAATCCCCACACCTTTCATGACAGACATTGATAATCAATCATAGCACCCCATTACATGGGGCCCAGATATGACATCATAATCCTCAAGAGCACTGTAAGGAACACCACCATGATATTGGAGGTGGCATTCTGGTTTGCTGGTGTAAGGTTTTATGTCTTATGTATATGGAGGTTGGGAATGTGAGAGAGTGCAGATTATGGGAGAATTATGACATGTTCATAATTGCATTTTAGAAATCTTCATGAAGAAAAAAATCTTTAAGAAGAATCAATAGAACATGTTTAGATATAGCAAGATGAGAAAGAAAGGGTTATCAAGAACAAGGACAGTTTCCACCTTGGGCAATGAGCAGATGCCAATGTAATTTAAAGGAAGAGCATAAAGGGGGTAATAATAGGTTTGGCATAATGATAATAGCTCACTTTTTTGAGCACTTACTATGTGTAAGGCACAGTTTTAGATATTTTTAATGAAGCAATTCATTTTTATCCTTCCAACAACACTATGGGGTAGGTACCATTATTATTTCTGTATTGCAGATGAAGAAACTACAGAAAGGTATATAAAATGTTGAAGAACTAATAAAATCAGTGTCACCGAGGGAAAACATTAGGACAAGGAAAGCTGAAAACACATGACTGGGTCACTTGGATAAATACGGATAAAGTCAATCAGGTCACCAGGCAACCATGCTAGGGTTTATCAGTTCATCTTTAATGTTTTGGAAACCAAAGAATTTATCATTCTTGGAAGAGGACCTCTGCAATGTGCAGAAATCCATCCTGCCTCCACGACATCTGTTCTACTCACTGGGACAAACATCAGTAAGAATATGAATTAAAACAAGCCTATACAAATGGTGACCTAAATGATTTCCAAATGAATCTTCAAACATAAAACACATCTAGCATTTGTAAAATTCAAAGGGCAAGGTAGAAGGGTATTGAATTTTAAGAGACTACATTTCATTAAATTGTACTGTTTTTTTTCCAATAACTAACATTTTCTTACTTCAATAACTATAATATGTATATATGTGTGTGTAAATGTTGCTCCATTTGTTTATTAACTTGATACTTTCCAAAGCACTTTCTCAGCCCCCATTTGAGTGTTTCAATCAGGAATCCAATTGCTTTAAGGAACATGCTCTTTCAGTGCCTAATAGACATGTTTTCATTTTCATCTTAGCTTCACATCTGGCTCTCTTTCTATCTGGGCCATATCAGTGTCACAGTGTCAAGCATGACCAAGAGTCAGGCACCGTAGCAAGGAAGTTGCAAACGCTCATAGCCTGCAGCCTGAACATGCAGGTCAGAGTTGAAGTCAAAGTGCAATAGGACTATGCTGCCTCTGTTTTCAGGCCCCCAGTCCAGGTTGCCTGTTAACCCCGAATGTACATCATGGGACCATAGATTAGTTAATGATCCCAAAGTGTTCTCTGAAAGTTTTTATAGCTATAAATGAGCTATAAAATATGCATCTTTTGCCTTAATATGCCATTCTTATGACCACCTCCTTACCTTTGTTCAGATCATTACATCTTGTGATACCGTTTTCCATTACTAATGCCTCCCAATACTTCAAGACCAACTTTCTCCAAAAAAATCATTTTAGATGGCCTCAGCCTTCCATGACATCACTTTCTTTTCTAAAATCCTTCTGTGCACCATTCTGTTCATAACAGCAACCAACTAGCAGACTGATTTACAAATAACTTTCAAGATTAACATCTAATTAAATCCTCCTTATAACTCTGTAGGGTAGGCTTTAATAATAACTGTTGTAAAGGAGAAAACTGAGGTTCATAGAGTTAAATTTGCCCAAGGTCAGTGGATAGTAACAGCAAGAAATGGAGCCCAGATCTTTCTGATAACAGGGAGGAGTTGAAAATACAGTGCTCAGTCGAGTTAAACTATTCTGAACCCTTGAAATAATTTTCTCTTTTTTCCCACTCTTTATATACATTCCCTATATATTTTCCATAAATCATATTTCTTCCAGGAACCTAAGCTTGTGCCTTATAAGGAGGGACTAAAGAGTTCATGGTGTGCAAGAAACTCACTATACATGCTTGGGAGATCTGGGTTTGCTCCTCTGTGCTCCACTTAAGAGCCATAATTATTGATTCACAGTGCATTCTTGTGCTCCAAGGCCATCTGGCCTAAGTATATTCTAGGCTATCATTTGCTGGGGCAGCAGTTGATTTGGATAGCTTATCCTGAAGGTAGTTTTGGAACCCTGTATAATCTTGGTTCTGGGAGACTGAGCAGGCAACTGGACTAAAAGCCCCTTGTGCTGTTCTTGGGCCCAATGCCCCAGCTAAAATAATACATTTAGAATTATTCATTATCCCTTCAACACAACTCTGAATTTTAAATTGCATACTCATGAGCAAGCCTGGCTTTTTGTAGGCCTTACATATGTTAGAGAATTGCATATTAGAGAGATTCATAATGAATGTGGGAGTGAATCTTATCCTAGCAATAATAATAATAATAACAATGATGATAGCAGCAGTAGTAGTTGTTGTTGTACTAGTAGTTAGAAACATAACATTACTGCCCCTCCATGCTGACATTAGTCTAAGTTTCTATAACACCCTATGAAATATTATAAGCCCCACTTTACAGATGAGAAAAATGAAGCTCAGATATATGACTTACAAAGGTATTCTCCATTCTTGAGTTGTCTTTTTCCTTTCTTGATGCTATCCCTTGAAGCACAAAAATTTTTAATTTCAGTAATGTACATTTTATTCATTTTTTCTTTTGTCATTTGTGGCTTTCATGTTATATCTAAGAAACCAATGCCAAATCCAAGATTAGGAAGATTTACACCTATGTCTTCTAGGATTTTTATAGTTTTAGTTCTAATATTTAGGTCTTTGATCCATTTTAGTTAATGTGTGCATATGGTATGAGCTAGGGGTTCTAATTCATTCTTTTGCATGTGGATATCCAGTTATCTTACCACTGTTTGTTGAAAAGACTATTCTTTCTCCATTGAATGGTCTTAGTACCCTTGTCAAAAATCAGTTTATTACAAATTTGGGATTTTATTTCTATACTCTCAGTTCTATTCCATTAATATATATTTATGCCAGTTCTATACTATCTTGATTACTAAAGGTATATAGTATGTTTTTAAACAAGAAAGTGTGAGGCCTCCAACTTTCTTCACCTTTTTAAAGATCATTTTGGTTATTGTGGGCCTTTTGAATTTCTATATGAATTTTAGGATCAGCTTGCCAGTTTCTGCAAATTATAGATGAACTTGGGGGTGTTGTCAACTTAATATTAAGTTTTCCAGCCCATGATCATTGGGTGGCTTTCCATTTACAGTAAGGTCTGACTTAATGTTGTCAATAGAGTCCACAACTTTAAGTGAAATGACAAATAATAAAACCATTTTTTCTATAGGCTAATTAGTATAAACTAGAATTAAGTTTCTATGGCATCTCATCAACATTATAACAAAACAATGTTGAATTAAATGTTATTCAAGGACCTGCTGCTGCATTTAGTTCTTTAATTTCTTTCAACAATGTTTTGTAGTACTCAGAGCATAGGTTTTGTATTTCTCTTACTAAATTTATTCCTATGTATTTAATCTTTTTGATATCATTGTAAATGGAATTGTTTTCCTAATTTTCAGATTGTTCATTACAAGTTTATAGAAATACAGTGGATTTTTGTATTTTATCTTGTATTCTGCTACCTTGCAGAATTCAGTTATCAGTTTTAATAGTTTTTAAAATAATTTTCTCAGCTTTTATACATGCAAGATCATGTTGTCTGCTAATAAAGACAATGCCACTTCTTTCCAATCTGGATGTTTTTTATTTATTTTTCTGGCTATAACCTCTAGTACAATATTGAATAGAAGTGTCAAGAGCTGACAGATTTTTTCCCCTGATATTACAGGAAAGCTTTCCTGCATTCGCCCTTGGCATGATGTTAGCTCTCAGTTTTTGTGGATGCCCTTTGTCAGTTTGAGGAAGTTCCCTTCTACTCCTGGACTGTTAAGTGTTTTAATCATAAAAGGATGTAGAATTTTGTCAAATGCTTTTACTGTATTGAAATAATCATGTGGAGCTTTTTATTCTCTTAATATGGTGTATGTTTGCATTTTTTATGTTTAATAAACCTTGCATTCCTGGTATAAAGCCCACTTAGTTATAGTATATAGTCCTTCTTACAGGTTGGTGGATTTCCTTTGCTTATATTTTGCTCATAATGTTTACACTTATTTTTATAAAAGATACTGGTCTATAGGGTTGGGTTTTATTTTTTTCTTGAGATAGTTTTACCTAGATTTGGTATCATGGTAATGCTGGCCTCATAGAATAAGTTGGAAGTTTTTCTTACTTTTCGTTTTTGGAAGAGTTGTTAAAGACTGTAGTTCATTCTTCTGTCAAGATTTGGTCGAATGATGCCATCTGGGCCTGGACTTTGTCTATTCATATTTTCTATTTCTTAAGTCAGTTTTGGTGGTTTGTATATTTCTATGAATTTTTTCATTTCTTCTAGGTTATCTAATTTGTTGACTTACAGTTGTTCATAATATCTCCTTTATAAACTTTTTTTTCTGTAAGGTCAGTTGTAATGTTCCTCTTTCATTTTTGATTTTAGTAATTTCAGTCTTTGTTTTTCTTGTTTAGTATAGCTAAACATTGGTCAATTTTGTTGATCTTTTAAAAGAACTGACTTTTGGTTTTGTTGATTTTCTTTATTGTTTCTATTCTTTATTTTATTAATTTTACCTCTCACATTTATAATTTTCTTCCTTCTGGTTGCTTTGGGTTTTATCCATATTTTAAGTGAAAGATTGGGTTCTTGATCTGAAATTCTTCTTCTTATTTAATGTAGGTAATGATAGCTATAAATTTCACTCTAAGCACTTCTTTCCCTGAATTCCAAAAGTTTTGGTATGTTGTATCTTCATTTTCATTTATTTCAAAATGTTTTCTTATTTTCCTTGTGTTTTTTCTTTAATCTTTGTTTATTTAGGATTGTGTTGTATAATTTCCACATCTTATAAATTTCCCAAATAACTTTCTGCTATTGATTTCTCCTTTCACTCCATTGTGATTGGAGAACATACTTTGCTTGAGTTTCATCTTTTAAAATTTACTGAGGCTTATTTTATGGCCTAGTATATACTCTATACTGGAAAATGTTCCATATACACTTGAAAAGAATGTGTTTTCTACTGTGACCTGATCCATTTTATCTGCAGGGTTGATATGAAGAAGTAAAGTACTTTCTCAGCTTCCACTTCATATTTTAAAATAAGATTCTATCAATAATCTTTCCTCTGTGTCCTTCAGAAGAGGGCATGTGATTCAGAAACATTTCATTTTAGAACTGAAAGTAGGCCTATAGGATGTCTTCTTTCTATTTCCATTCTTCTGCCATTTAGAACCATAGAAGCAAAACTCAATTATCCACAAAGATATTGTCCATTTCCTAGCTTCTCTAAAGTAACCTACAGCTTTCAGTCATTCTGTCATCCCTCCCAGGTAGAGGCCACTGATGTAGGCCAACACAGAAGAGAGGGGGTTTTGAATATATAAACTCGATGGTTTATTAGCCTGTTACTGACGCCACAGGAACTCAGTAAGTAAGAAACCTCTATTTGACTAGTAATCTCAGCCTCCTTGGTGACAAAATCTGATCAGTTACAGAAAATATCTATCAGGATACCTGAAAAAGATAGCAAACTAAATGCATAAAGCATGATGGCTGAGTATGAGTGGCTGGATGAAGTCAAATGTAGTGCTTAAATTGTCTATTGGTATCATTTATGTCATTTTTAAAGGTGGCTGTTTTTCAAAAAAATAAGTTCTGGAACTAATTTTCTATTTTAAATGGTGTCCAATATGGCCTTTTGTCAGTGAAACTGTTTTCACATGTAGATTTATAAGGTAATGCAAATAAACATCAAAGAAATAAAATATTATGATCAACCAAGGTATGAGTTTCAAGACAAAAAGTAAAATGAAAAACTTTGATCTCTTTTCATGATTCGAAATTCTCATGATACTTATGCCATACATGTATGTATATGTTTATAAAGCTATGCAATAATAAAATCACAGCCTTTCACAGTAGGTAAGTTTAAGATTAAAATACAAGAGAACCATTTCTTAAGAGGTTTTTTTAGTTCTTCTATGAATGCTCTTAAAATCCAACCACAGAATATCCTATCTCAAATAAAATTGGGTGCACTGGCTACAGCAATATAAAGATGGTCAAAGACCAACATGGAATGGTGAATCACTTTAGGCATTTGGTAATGGGGCCAAAGACCAGGCTCGAGGACCTAGACTGTGTGTCTAATTCTTTTTCAGTAAATCAAGCTAGTGAAGGCAGTGAATCTCATGCTGAGAAAAGACAGAAGCCCTAACTCAACAGGGCCTTATTCTACTGGGAACTTGGAGAAAGAATGCTTTTAAGAAAATTCTCTTGTTCATATTAGAATGAGTCATCCACAGATGTGCCCATTTCATATTATATTCGTTAATACCTTTATTTTAAAATGATCTTTTTTTGATAACAAAATAGGTGAAAGCTGATGTTTCTAGTATAACTAAAATTTATGTAATCCAGGAATATCTTCCATCTGCTAATGTTCATTATGCAGTATGGAGATGGTTCTTAGCATACTGTCTATATCTAAGAGGGACACTACATGGATAGGTGTTTATGGCCAGATGTGTCTCACTTTTAACCATAAAATGGATACCAACATCCATTAAGCACTGGGTGATTTAAAATATAACATTTCATTCCCAAATATTAGTTTACTCAGTAAAATATATCAGATCTTTCTTGTTGGAGAAGAATCTACACAGAATGCTTCAAGGTATTGGAATTGAAGGTTCATGGCAGTGGACTCTTATGAGGAAAGGCAGCTCTTGTCCCCAGCTTTCAGGAACTGGGATAATGATTTCTGAGTCTCCCTCTCTCTCTGTCTGTCTCTCTGTCTGTCTCTCTGTCTGTCTCTCTTTCTCATTCTCTCTCTCATTCTCTCTCTCTCTCTCTCTCTCTCTCTCTCTCTCTCTCTCTCTCTCGTGCGCATGCGCGCGTGCACACACACACACACACACACACACACACACACACACACACCAGCAGCAGCAGCAGCAGCATCTTAGAGCAGCTTTTGGATTGTGACTCCAAGGTTTAAAGTTCATTTGCATCAGACAACTGCTTTAGGCTTCTTTGTTCATTTCTTCACTTGTTACTCATTTTTTCATGGCCCTGTGCATTTTCATCCTACTCAGCCTTTCCAGTCTAATACATCACTTCTCACGCAGTCCAGCCAAACTTTCCCAAGCATTTTCTATTTTTACATGCCTGTGTGCCTTTATATATGCCATTATTTTTCTCTCTGAAATACTTATGTCTCTCCTTCCACTACCTTTTTTTTTCATTTTCCACATATCAAAACCTACTCATGCTCTCCAGCTCCAATTTATTTTTTTTAAATAATGTTTATATTTTTCAGTTACAGTTGGCATACAATATTATATTATTTCCAGGTGTACAACATAGTAGTTAGACATTTATATAACTTATGAAGTGATCATCCTGATAAATCTAGTACCCATCTGATACCATGCATAGTTATTACTATATTATTGACTATATTCCCCATGCTATACTCCACTATGCTATACTCTTTTGTGACTACAAATTTGTACATCTTAATCTCTTCCACTTTTTTACCCACCCCTCAAGCCCCCCTTTCATCTGGCAATCATCAAAATGTTCTCTGTATCTCAGTTTTTATGTTTTGTTTATTTTGTTCTTTAGATTCCACATGTAAGTGAAATCATATGGCATTTGTCTTTGTCTTAGTTACTTCACTTAGCACAATACCTTTTAGGTACATCCATGTTGTTACAGATGGCAAGATTTCAATTTTTGTGTTTGAGTAATAGTCTATATGTAACATCCCTCCTTTATCCATTCATCCATTAATGATCAACCAGGTTGCCACCGGCTACTGTTCATAATGCAGCAATGAACATATAGATTCACATGACCCTTCAAAAGTAATGTTTGGGTTTCTTTGGGTAAATACTTGGAAAAGGGATTATTGGGTCTCTTGTTATAGCCTTTGTTTTAAAGTCTATCTTGTCTGGTATAAGTACTGCTACTCCAGCTTTTTTAAATTTTATTTTGTAATTTCCATTTTCATGAAATATCTTTATCCATCCCTTACTTACAGTCTGCCTGTGTCTTTCTATCTGAAGTGAGTCCCTTGTAGGCAACATATATAAGGGTCCTGTTTGGGTTTTTTTTTATTCATTCAGCCACCCTGTCTCTTTTGATTGGAGTATTTAATCCAATTACCTCTAAACTAATTGTTGATAGATATTAGCTACTGCCATTTTATTATTCATGTTTTTTTAATCTATTTTTTTCTTCTTCCTCTTAAAGAACTTCCTTTAACATTTCGTGTAATACTGATTTGGTGGTGATGAACTCCTTTAGCTTTTTCCTGTCTGGAAAGCTCTTTATCCTTCAATTCTAAATAGTATTTTTGCTGGATAGAGTAATCTTGGTTATAGGGCCTTGCTTTTCATCATTTTGAATATTTCTTGTCAATCCCTTCTGGCCTGCAAAGTTTCTGTCAGTCTTATGGGAGCTCCCTTGTAGGTAACTAACTACTTTTCTCTTGCTGCTTTTAAGATTCTCTTTCTCTTTAAGCTCTGATATTTTAATTATGATGTGTCTCGGTGTGGGCCTCTTTGGGTTCATCTTGTTTGGGATTCTCTGCCCTTCCTAGGCTTGTATATCAATTTTCTTTGCCAGGTTAGGGAAGTTTTGGATCATTATTCTTCAAATAGGTTTTCAATTCCTTGCTCTTTCTCTTCTCCTTTTGGTATCCTTGTGATACGAATATTGCTGCGCTTGATGTTGTCCCAGAGGCCCCTTAAACTATCCTCATTTTTTAAAATAATTTTTTCTTGTTGCTCTTCTGATTGGGTGTTTTCTGCTACTTTATCTTCTAAATAGCTGATTGAATCCTCTGCTTCATCTAATCTATGTTTGCTAAGAACCCACACATTAGATGCCCTATCAATGGTAGTTGTCCTGGAGGGTAGAGACTATGTCTTGTTCAACTTTGTACTCTTGGCACATAGCATTGTGCCTGGACCAGTGTGGGTACTGTGTGAATGTCTGTGGAATGAATAGGTACCCCTTAAGTAATGAGAATATGGTGGAGAGTATGGACATGCTTTCCAGCTTTCTGGGAGGTGGTCCATTTTGTCTGTCACTTGCCTTCCAAAAGCTTCCTTGTCAGCTTACAAAAAAGAGCTGCCCTTTGCGAATTGTAGCAGCTTTATCTCTTCTTAAGTTTGGGATCAAACTGATTTATGTTTGGTGCATCATTCTAGCCTTATGGTTATTCTCTGAGGATTTTTTCTCCTATGTAGGTCCTGGAGCTGAGGACTGAAATCATTCAGATTTTTTCTTTGTTAGGTTTTAAACCAATTTTAAATAGTTTGGTAGTTTGTTTATCTTTGAACAATAAGACATCATTTTTCTCTCAAAATCTCCTTGAAAGGTTTCATAAAGTTTTTGGCACATTCAAAAGGTCATGAAATGTTTTATCTGTAAATAAATAAGAAATGCTCTGGTTTCTCCTAAAGTGACCCTCTGGTAAAGTCAAGAGGAAAACATGTGTTGTAAAAGGGCCTTAGCTTTTATTTGTTGTATTTGGGCTTCTCTGCATCCTGTTTTTGGAAGATACATGGAGTACGTTGATTTTCAATTAAACTGCATTTCTATATTTCTTTACCAAAAATACTCATATGGGAAAGGGAAAAATATCTTCAGTGCCAGAGACACTAGTCAATAACTTTGGACTACATTTTTAGGAGATAAAGGAAAGGATAAATCTAAACATGAATCAGGAAACTCAAATAAAAGAAAAGCAACCAACTGGACCATTGACTTAACTGCCAAGGAGAATGTGAGTTTGGTGCTTCATAGACATAATGTGCAACTCTTTACTGTGCTCTCAAATTGGAGGAGGACAATCAGTGGGGTTTGACTTGACCACATCTATAAATATGGTGATAATTTAAGTGTTCAGAACATTGAGTCTGTGTTGTTGTTTCTCTTTTTTTTAGAGCCATGGAAGGGTCTAGTGTGTAAAGTCAGACTGGATATACAATAGTGACATATCCATCTTCTTCACTCGTGAACATTCTAAGATGGGGGAAAAGACAGGTTTGACCTGAGAAACTCAGCATTTCAATCCATGGCCTAGTACACAGCAGGCACTCAAAAAGTATTTGAACAAATATAAGTACACAATTGCCCTACAAGAATGTCTGTATTACAGCTCCCTCCTGACATCAGTGCAGGAGAAATGTTGAGGAAATATTCACTAGCCTTTCCTCTGCCTTTCTGACTCTTGAAATGATTCTTGCTTGGGAGTCAGTAAAGCTGGAAAGGAAGTTAGAAGGAAAGATTACCTTTGTAGTTTTGTTCTATTTTTCTTGTTTTCAGTTGGGAGCTACTGAGATCTGGACAAACTTTAAGGCTAATTTTTTAATTGTTCATTATTTTAAACAGATCTCTTTCTCTGGCCTACAAGTCAGGTTTGAGCTAGATCACAGGATACAGCAGTATTAGCCTCCTTGGACTCTTTATATCTGTTGGTGAGAGGTTGAGGTGAAGCTGAGAGGATAAATTCCTCTCTGTAGGAGGAAGAGATCCAAGACCATGTTTTGGCCTAGAGTCCACTAACCTTACCCCAATACAAACCAGTTGGTGAGTACTCTATTTGCATAGAACACCTGCAGCTATACATGTATGTTATATTCAGTTTGATACTCCATGTTGTCCTAGTAGTTTTCCCAGGCTTAGCTGCAATGTAGCTAAATATTTTGGAAGAGTAAGGAAGCAGGTAGTGGTGTCAGTACATGTTTTATTTTCATATCATTATCATATGACAGAGTTTTTGTTTTTGTTTTTAACTGAACACTGAAAATCTAAAACAAGCCCTCATGCCCTGTGCAATGAACAGAAGTGCCTGCATATAAGTAATGCCTCATAGTGTTGCCAGTACAAGGTTCATGTGCCTGACGCTTCAAAAGGCCAACATTCAATAGATCAAAATGTGGATTAAGGAAAGGTTTATTGATTGAGAAGGTGCCAGCTGAGAAGATGGAAGCTCTTAATGGTTCCTCAAATCCATCTTAAGAACCCCTCAATTTAAAGCATCCTATATGTCCAGAGAAGGGAGAAGGGGTGGGGCAAGAGGCTGGTGAGAGCTCTAGACAACCAGGCACCAACGAAGAACACAAAATCTTCACATATCTTTGTTCCAGATCAGTCAGTTGACACCCTTTGTGTCCACATCTGAGTCTGACCCTGAAGCTCCTAAAAATCTTTGATAAACAGTCATTGTCCTATACGTACTTCTTACCTCCCCAGGACAGGAGACGCCCCTTCTGACAAGGGGCTATTCCTACAAAATACCCAAACCTCAAATAGAAGTTCTCTAGTTAACTAGCATATCCATAGCAGGAGTTATTAGCCTGAGTCAGGGAGACAACATATCATTCTGTTACAATGTGTCCTCTCCAGAGGATGGCTACCCTGCTAGAGTCTGGAGATGGGCACATCTGAATCTATCATTTCCTCCCCCATTATTATCTGCACTCTAGATAATTGGTTTATCCATCTTTCTAGATGAGACAATGTCATCGAAACAGATGGCAATCTTTGAAGGGATCCATCAGGCCATCAGTGCACATTGGAGAGTGTCATGATGGAGCCTGGCAAGCTCTACATGTAAACCTCAATTGTGCTTAAAAGGAAGCTCTATGGCCAGTATTTTCTGAGTCTGAGTGCTTTATATGGAAAAATTAAACAGTCATTCTTCCACTTTTGATCAACAATATTTATTGAGATCCCACTAAATAGCAAGCTTTATGTGAGAAACTATATAAATGCTCTCATTTAATTCTCTCAGCAGACTTGTGGTGATTATCAGTTTAGAGATGACAAAACCATGGCTAAAAGGAATGAAGTTACTTGCTCAAAGTCTTACTGCTAGCAAGAGGCAGAGCTTATATTTGTAGTCCAGTCTGTCTCTTCCTCAAACTCTTTCTATTCTACTCTATGACATCCCAGGAATTCTTTTTCTTTTTCCTTCAAATTATTTCACTGCTTAGTTCCATCAAAAAGCATAAATCTGTTAAGTGACAAAAGTTGCTTGAGGGTGGGCCATTTAACCATTGTTATTAGTGACCTTTAAAGTTTGCCAGGTTTCTCTCTAGTTAGTGTACAGATAGTATAACTGGGGAGGCCCTATTGATGGCGTGAGAAAGTTCCCTCATCTTCATTAACTTGGGAGGGCATGAGGAGTGGAGAAAAGGTGATCTCAGAGAGAGAATTCAACTCAGCCAGTTATTTAGCTCGTCACAAATTTTTACTGAGCATCTTTGTACCTAACACAATGTTGGCACAATGAAGATAAAGAGGCTATGTATGACAGTACCTGCTCTCTAGTGGGAGGGAAGATTCAAAAGAACCAAAGAATTTGGATTTAATCCTGTGAACAGTGGTGAGACACTGGTGACTTATGAGCAGAGGTGTGACAACTGCTACAAAGGTAGACTTTCATTCTTTCCTTCAAGGCTACTGCGGGGGTCAGGAGTGGAGCATGGATGGAGTGGAGATTAGAAGAACATGGAGTGGTAGATGTTGGAAAAGCTTGACTGTACTATACTGGGATATTAAAGATGTGACAGTTTCTACATCTTTGCCTAGCACCTCCCATACATGTGAAATCCCACAGTTCAATGGAAAGGATATAAACCATCTGCAGCAACATATTTGTTTAAAAAGGAGACACTAGCATGAAAACTTAGCAACTTTGAACCAGTTGAAAGAAGAGCATCTGCCTGATATTTTCATAGTGGTTATATTGATTGTTCATCTTCTATTCTTTTTGTAGTTTGTGTTACTAACATATTTGTATTGGTTCTGCCAAAAGAATCCTTGGGAGAAAAAAAGAATTTGTCAGTTATTACTTTAGAGAGATTAAAATCTGTACAAGAATTAAAGTTCCCTATAAGCTTTGGCTCATTGGCATGCACAATTGAAGTAAAATTTTGAAAGGCCTTTTACATCTTGAGGTCCCAGGGAGGTCAGGAATTTCTATCCCTATTTACTTTTTCATGGCATGCTTACATTTTTAGGCACCTACTATGTGCCAGACACCATGCTAAATGCTTTCACAACATCCTTACAGCAACCCTGCCTTACAGGTGAGGAAACTATGGCTCAGAGAAGTTCTGCAACTTGCTCCAAATCAGCTGTGTTTTCTGGCTCCCCACCTAGCATTTTTACCATTATACTATACTGCCTTCTTTTGGGAACTATTTTGTATTCCTAGGGTGTACATAGTCTGAATCATTGAAAAGGGACTAGATCTCTGATGTGTTAATTGGCCATCCATGACCACTTAAACAAAGCGTCCAGCCCTGCAGAAATGGGGTCTGGGACTGTTATATTTTGATGAGGGAGAGAGACATGTTAAAAGAATTGGGCATTGATTAAGCAGTGCCAGCCCAACAAGGTTGCCCTGGTCAGCTACAAGATAGCAGAGTCAACAAATCTCTTGAGAGGATAAGGAAGGACTACAATGCAAATGACATTAAGAGGGGAACAAAGGTGCACTTGTTTTCTCAATTTTGTCCCAGGTAGCATAACAACAACCATGGGGCTATCAGATTTCCTGATAGCTACAGATCCCTATTGCTTCTGTGCATCTATCTCTCCTAAGAAGCTAATGGACTGGTAGCAGAGTTCGAGGTTGATAAATGGGCCCAAACCAAACTAACAATGGCAGGTCACTCTAGAGTGGGCCAAAATCCCAGAGCTGATCCTAGGATCCCTTTAAGCTCCTTAACTCCTTAACTACTAGGTTATGAATTTATAATTTGGAGTTGGCCTAACCTCTCCAGCATACTTTTTTCCAAAGTACTTCTAGAAGCAGCCTGGGAATGAGAAATAAAACCTGGTGAAATGATTGGCCAGAGCCCCACCCCTACCTTGTCAGAGAGCCAAGACAGAAGAGCACCCTATCTTTAAAAATGGTCTGGGTACACACAGAGGAAATGGGAAATAAGGTTGAACCTAGCTAAATAAAATACTCATGGATGCCTGGGCCCACAGTCCCAGCTATAGAGGAATAACATTTAGGGAAACCTTGTCAAAATAGAAATAGAAAAGGCAAGTCTGAACTGTATTTCAAAAATGCCTGATATTCTAGCTTGTTGGTTTCATCAGTAATAAAGCTTTTAGAAGGTACAACTTGATTTATATCTGAAAATCTAGGATTTGGCATTTCAGAATAGTTGTTGGTACTTTATATAAGAAAACATTTTATATCTTTTAACTGTTAGCTGTAATGGTCTCTTTGTTTTCTATTTGAGCAAAAATTATAAATTGAATTATTTCTAATGCTAAGTACGACTAATTACATATTCAAATTCAATCTAACTGTAGGATTGACTTTCTAAATGTTAGTTTATTGTTTTTTTCATACTATATATAAATAATTTTTTAACATTTATTTTTTTTATTTTCCCCCTCCTTTCTGGTTGGATTGACATTCTAAAAAAGGAAGTTGAATTCAACAAAACAACTCTTTTGTCTCATTTCTATAGCATTAGATAGCCAGGTTGCCTTTTATTTTTCCTGCAAGTGTTTTGGAATCGTGTAGCCCAACTCTATTTATTGGTTCCTAAATAAAGGTTAAATACACCCAAACTCAACCTTGCATAATTCTCCCCTACTTCTATTCAGTGATAGAAACATATTTCATATTTCCTTTTTCTTTCTCCCTATTCCTGAACATTTCCCTCTCTTTGTTCCACAGATTGGGACATAGGCATTATTTCAGTTCTTTCTACAGTCCTGTGAAGGCATTGGGATCATCAGTTTTGCGGATTAGCAAGTAAAACCTCAGATTTAAAGGACTTTGGTCACATAGCGAGTAGGTAATGAACCTGGGAAAATGAGGCTTGGGAGCCTGGGATACTCAGTCTCTCAAGCTGCCCTTCCAGATCCTAACATTCCCACCATGGTTTCGTGGCAGTGACTCCCACTTCTAACTAATCCTGTGGAAACAGACTAGCATCTAATTAAAACGGACCTGCCATTGCAAATCCCATCTAAGTCCTACTTTATTACATTAAGTATATTGCAAATGGAGAATGAGGTACAGACATTAAGTAATTTATCTTAATCTTGGGGAAAATCAAGATTAGAACCTAAAACCTCTGAGAGGAACTGAACCAGGCTGCCTCCTTACTTTAATCCTGCTTGGAAAGATTCTCATGACTTCATCACCTTTTTGATTTCACACAAATATTCCAAGATGCCCCAAAGTTTTTCAGGCTCTATTTTCTTTCTTTTGAGTTCTCTTAAAATTGAAATAGGAATCCTCTGTTGTGTGCATGTGTGTATTTTAGAGCTATGTGCTGTGCTTTATGTACTGTGGCTTGAAAGCCTTCTATGTTATGATTTTATAAATATTTCCATAATCACCCAAATGCTGCAGTTCACGCTTGTGTCATCAAATATAAACTAAATTTCCGAATGGAAAATGCACTTGTTCTGGTACAATGCCAAAAATAGTTGAAAGAAGATACTTGAAGTTTGCTTCCCAAAATATCTGTAATGCTAAATTATCAGGTGTTCAATTAAAACTACAGAACTGATTTTTAATTCCTATTGAAATGATTGCAAGTGCTCCAAGTTCTATCACTTGTACACTTTACATGCCTTCCACATAATTAACATAAAGAAATTAATGTTTTACAATCTTTGATATTTGATGCCCTACAAGTCCTAAAGATATTTAAAGGGAGAAAAATGTAAATAGAATGAAATTCTTAAGCAAGATTACTGATATGACAGGACTAAAGAGCTTGGGAGTGTGTGAAAAGTGCCCCTTTTCTTCTCTTTAATAAGTCCATTACTTGCACTTGGGCATATTTTAAAGTTCTTTTGATGCTGAATCTAGAGTTGAGCATGCTTTGCATTTCAGGCTTTGTCTATGAATCAGTAGAAGCCAAAGTTATTTCTGCTTTAAAATAACAGGAGCCAGGAACAGCTAATCTCTTTTCATTCTGAGTTCCTTACATTATTTTACTGGACAAAGTTTGTATTGGCTACAAAACAGGCCATTCATAACATCTATGAGAAGGAATTTAGGTAAGAATGAAGAGAGATTGTAGGATATATTAAGACTCCCTCTCCTGAGGCCATTAAGAAATTCCAAATTGGCACAGTTTTGAATAGTGACATTTCATTAGCCTTGCTAATTTCAGTAATTCAAGCCGATCGCCTCTGTTTACCAATCTGATAGATGAAACCTTCCCATAACTACAGTACCAATGTGCTTCTCACCCAAGGTGAGTTGGTATTTTAAACTAGGCAATAGGGGGAAGGTAGTGAGGGACTGGATGGTGATTATGGCTAGCACTGTGGTACCTCTAAGTCAGAAACTCTTTGGAAAGTAGTATATGTCTTTACTTCTTCAATAAATTATATCCTACATTGTTTAAGTAAATTTACTTTTCTTTCTTTAAGCAGGAATGAGAATATGAGACGCAGGATTTGTCACTCCCTTGTCTCATTGCCTCTGACCTTTTTTATCATCTCTATCTGGCTTTTAATTGTCGCCATTTCAATAATCAGGACTGGCAAAGTAACCCATCCAAATTCGTTTGTTTTTATGTGGGAATACGTTTACTCTTCGGTTCATAAAATGTGCAAATGAAATGACATATGGATAATGGCAAAAACTCCAGAGGAGAAAGCACTCCTTTTTAAAGGGGTCTACATTTAAAAACTATTTTTCTAAATCTTTTGACTAAACTGGTATCACATCATGCTAGAAAAATGTACAGAGGGAAATCTTCAGAGCCTCATAAGCTGAGAAAGTAGAAAGATTGCTGAGTGCTTGAAAGGGTTTAGGGTTTCATTTGAAGAGCAGCTGCACCCCACTGAGCCTGTGCTCAGATACAATGAACGCCAGTGAGGCGGTGTGTTGGAAATCTCTCTGAATGCAGTGATAGTGAATCTGTGGCTGTTGGGGCATGACTGGCAATCCATGCCTTCTGCACATCTAGCCCTGTGTTATTGACTTGGGTTTCTTGTCAGTGAAGGAGACCAAAGCACAAGATCTGTTCCTGAACATTTTGGATCACCAAAGAATAAAGATGAAAGAGAGGTGGAGTGGCGGCGGGAGAGAGAATGGACATGAAAAGGGGTTTCAGAGCAGTGGTTCTCTAGAGAAAGATCTAATATTCATGGTTTTCTCAAATAACAAGCAACATGCCTGTGGAGCACATTAAGGTAACAAATCATATTTACATATCTCACTTGAGAAGTTTTGCAACTTTGGTTCTAAATAACAAAGTATTCTCTGCTTAAGGGCAGAATAGTTAAGGCCTATGGATCAGATTTTCCAGGTTTCCCTTCTCAGAACCCTCAACAGGATCTGTCCTTGCTCAGAATTCTCTTAACACTTGGTTTGTGCCTCTTTTGTGGCACTTATCACATTCTAACTTGGATACAGTTATTTTTATCCTCATCTCATCTTCCTGACAGGATAGCACTCCTGGAGGCCAAAAACTGAGTTTTCCTCATCTGTATCTCCCACGGCACCTGGTACAGTGTCTAGCAAACAACAAGTGCCCAATTCATGTTCATCGCTGCCCCTCCTGACACCTATACCATGTGTCTGTCTCTGGCTATATGGAGAGCTCCTTGATGGCAGGCTCCATGTCTTCTGTATCCACAGTGCCTGGCCTGCCCGGTACCCAGTAGGTTCTCAAATAATGTCGTTTCATTCTATATAGTTTCATTATAACATTGATGAGATGCTGTAGGAACTTAATTCTTGTTTATATCAACTGATCTATGGTAAATTGGTTTTCTTATACATCATTTCGCTTAAAAGTCGCAGAACCTGTTGATGATGTTAGGTGAGGACTTACTCTACAGCAATAAATGTTCCTAACACTCAACAAGTGTTTAATTAATTAATTACATTGTTTTAACCCTTTCATTCACCTGTGGTCACGGCATCATCATCCACTTCAAGGGGTTATTCGTGATAATACATTTAAACCAATGTTTTAAGAGCATTCAGGTAGTGATAACAAAGATAAAGACCCAGAATTTGACACATTTTAACTCTGTTTCTTCAAAAAGTTACTCTGAAAATGGCCAGGGTTAGAAGAGATTTTATGGAAAGAAGCTATAAAGGAATGAGAAAAATGTAGTGCTAGGTAAAGAAGGGAGGATGAGAGACTAGAGGTAAAGAATGCTGCCTAATTCTGTTACCAGGGCCTCTAAATGCTGTCTGCTGGCTGGCTGGGGCATGAGAAAGGTGAAACCCCCCCAAAAAAAAACAAGGTGAAAAGGAGGCCTCCTAAACTTGATTTTAAGCTTAATACTAAGGAAAAAAAAGATTTGAGGATTACTTACCTTGTTGCTAGTCAAAAGGGAGCTTCAGATTTCTCCCCTGGGTGACCTAAACTATAATGTGTCTCAATAGCCCTCTGTTAATATTTCTTCCATTTATGAGGAAATTATAGTACCTGGAGAAGCTTGACTTACTTCTTCTAATCTCTTGGAAGATAAATTAAAAACACAACAGAAATTGCTGTCTGACTGGAATTCTACATGACATAGGGAGAACTGATTGGGACAAATCAAAGAAAACAATCTCTGTTTAAGAAGAATGCATCTTTAATTGTGGTAATCCCTTTAGTTAAATTGTTTTCTCTGGTGACATTGCATACCTAATTATAGTTTGCTCATTTTGATTTTCACTTAACATTGTTGCTTGCTGCTTTTGCAGCTGTGGATTTGCAGGCTGAGCAATGAACTTATTACTGCCATTAAAAATGTTTGGACATGTGGGTCTCAGGAACAAATTTCACCACTTTTGGAAATGAAACAAAGGTCATCAGACAATATTTCCTTTAGCACTTCCTCAAAAGACATGTTTTTCACCTCCTTTATGACTTGAATTCTCTTGTCTGAGAAGTATTCTCAACATCCTTCAAAATAAAATTGTGAATATAAAAATGAAAATCAGTAGTAAAATGGGTGCAACCAAGGACCATAACGACGGCTTATGTTATGTATTAGGATTTCCTCCACGATCCAATTTATATAGTTTAATGTAATACTGATTTTCTTGAGGAAAGCACTCTATTACCCAATCATATTTAGCAGTGGGTCACTTTGACTCCCAAGTCATCTTCTATGGTAATTATACCCAAACAGATTTTTCATAGCTTGGAAATACAGTTTGTTTTAAATGAATCGTTAGTTGTTTTGTTTTGCTTTGCTTTGTTTTAATAGCTGTTACATTAGGGTGACAATATCATAAGATTAATTTTCCCCAAAGATTCTTTAATATTATCCTGGTTCCTTGATATCCTCTACATCATCTTTATTTAAAATCTCCTTTCTCTTCCAACCTTCTCCAACGAATCTTCTCACCTTCTGTCCTACTGTTCAGCAATTTATCTCTCATGCAGCCCCCATTCCTACATGCCAGAGTTATTCTAAGAATATAACTCATAGAAATACACCACAAATTTAGAGGCATATGTCAGCATTGTTTGTGCCAGGGAGAAATTAGAAATAAACTAAATACCTTTCAGAGAGGAAATAGCTAACTGCTATACTCATACTATGGAATTTCTTGCAAGGATTACAAGGAATGAGGCAGTTCTACTTGTATTAACATGCAAATATTTCCAAAACATTGTATCATATGCATATGCATAGAAAAATGCATTTACCAGTAATTACCCCTGGGAAGTTGTCCTGGGGGAAAGTATAAAGAAGGGGCTCTTTTTTTTTTTTTTTTACTCTCTGTGCTAAGGTATTGTTTGACTCTTTACCTTCAAGAATGTATTTATGTGCTGAGTAATTAAATTAACAAAATAAAAGGGTTCTAAAGTGTGTGAATGATGGTATGCAGAGGACAGGACTGGGAGACTGTTGGCAGTCCTCCAGGTGAAGAAGATTAGAACATAAGCAGTAGCAAACAATGGCCATGGAAAGGAGAATTCACAAATTATTAAGGAAACAGAGTTTATAGAATGCTATAATTAATTAGGCCTGAAGGATGAAAAAGGAAGAGGAATCTAGGGTGATTTTCAGATTTCTGACTGGGGCAACTAGATGGCAAGGTAGAGGCATTCACTTCTGAGCAAATTGAGAAATCCTCAGTGCTAGATAAAACCAGTGCACAGACTTGAGCATTAAAGAAGACTTGTAAAGTGATGAGTGGAGGGCCAAGGGAGAAATGGGAGAACACTCATCTTTAAGAAAATCAGCCTACAAAGGAAATAGAATTTCTATGAGAATGATCAGAGAGGCAGAGCAGGGCCCCAGGAGGAAGCTGTCACAAAGTAAGAGAGATAACCAAGTTGTATGTTCCCATAATGAATTTTCTCTTTCTGATGCCACGTCTTCTTTTCTTCCTCTGGGTTCTGAATGATACCATTATGTGGCTGAATTGAGCAAGATGCCTATCACCTGTGAATTACTGCTAATTATTTCCTATTGGTAGGAAGAAATTTGATACAAACAATTCCGGATTTGGTTCCTCCACCTTCTATGTAGTCAGTGTTCTCATATGATCATCCACACCATGTCTGCATATTTCATACTGCCTGAGAAACACATGATTTTTGAGACTTAGCCCTTACTTTAACAAGCTGGATAGATTATGAGATTCTTTATCCCCACCTCAGGCAGGTCAGTAGTTACCCCCTTAAAATTATGTTTTGATTGATAACTCCTTGGCAAAATTAAAGCCCTCCTCTCTAAGCTAGTCGTGGTCCACAAAAGACACTGATCCCTTTCTTTGAGAGAAGATCCAAAGTAGTCTATTTAGATTCCTCTCCAGACAGTGTCTGTGTCAAAGCGGGAATGCAAAGGTCACTTTAACCCTGTCCCTTCACCCTTCATTCCTGCCATAAGATCTCTAAAGACCTGAATGAAATCCTAGAATCTCAGGGTTGGAAGGGTCATTGGAAGCTATTTACCTTCACCCTCATTCTATGTTTGATGCCCTTCACCAATATCTCTACCAAATGGCTGTCAAAACACTCATGGACCACCTCTGGATAATGATCTCATGGCCTAACGGCAGTCTACACAATTTTCAGATTAGTACAGATTGTACTAATTATTCAAAAGTTTTTCAATTTCTTTTAAGTCTAAGTCATTTTACCTTAAGAGAAAGGCAAGATCATCAAACAGCATGACTAAAATGGCATGACTATGGAGCAAGAAAAATTTAAGACAGAGAATGATAGAAGGGAAATTGAACAAAGGGAGCATGAGCAGGTGTAAGGGCAGTGCCAGCAAAAGCAATCTGTGGAGCTAGGGGGCAGATGAGGGAATACGAGCTGAGAAGCAGGAATGGTGCTTGAGAGATAAACAATAAGAGAATGGAAACACTGGTAGAAGATAAAGGAAAGATACTAGAACCTCTTCTAAAATAAATAGAACCCAGTTTAGAGGTTTAGATCAAAGTGGATAGGAATAGAAAAACATTTTTAAAGTTTCAAAATCTGTCAGAGGATTCCAACCTTGCTCTTTGCCTAAGGATATGGAAAATAACACTGTGGAGACAGGAGAGAATGTTTAGTAGAGCAACGACTAGACAGAAGAGAATAATTGGACACAGGAAATGAGTTTAAAGACCAATGAAAACAGAAAAATAAATGAATAGAGAAATAAAAAGGGAGATAAATGAAAACATAGAACTTTTAGGTTAAGAAATTGTATTTATTTCTGTGCCAGCATGTAATTGTATTCCTGGCAGTCATCTCATGGACCTCTGCAGGGGGAACAGGGTGTTGGCATGTGTTACTGTAGGGGTTGAAGACTTACTGCTTTGTACTATTGTAGCCAAACAAGGGACTTCATTAACAAAGCTATATTTTGATGTCACAGAGACAGGCAGTGAAATTTCAATCACCAGCATCCCCTGTACTTGGGAATTGGTGGGGATAAAAAGGGCAGAATGTGGCCCAGGGATGGGTAGATTGGCAAAGGCAGGGGTCAAAGGTATGAGAACCCAATCATGAAAGTTTGAAGTAAGAAATAAATAGAACCTGCTCACCTGTTTCCTGCCCAGTATGGTACATAGAATGCCGACATGTGTCAGCTGCTTACATAGCAAGGCATCAAGTTCCAGACAGCAAAAGGGAATAAGCAAATAATCTTTGTAGATTCCATCCACACTGAGCACAGTGAACTGATGCTGTGGATAATGAGAACTGGCTATTGTCAGAGGGGCTTTGGAATCTAGAGGTCAGGGATTGAGCCCTGCCATTTGCTTTCTGTGCCACCCCATCAATTGCCCTGTCTTTCTCTTGGCTTCATCATAGCTCAGCGGGACCTAAGGAATTTATCATTTAATGAGGATAGACTCCTTGGGAATGGCATTTGCTAAGGAGGTAGCCCTTCACCTCTACACTCTCAGTAGACTGGGGATATATATTAATTTGTGCAGCCATCGATTCATGCATCCATTCCGTCAGTCAACGAGCATGTTTTTAAGTTTCTGTGTTAGCCAAACAAGTACTGTGTGAGAGCTACAGAGAGGAATAAGACTTTGATGGGCTGGTAGTTGAATTGAGGAGAGGAACATAGCAATGACTAATTCAACTGTGAGGCAGATTGAAATTGGTGCTATGATAGAAATGCAATTTAATAAATAGAGAAGGAAGTGATTAACTTGGACCAAGGTGAGAAGGGCAGGCTTCCTGGAAGAGGTATTATCTAAGATGAGGTGAGAGAGAGAGAGAGAGGAGAAGAGAAGAGAAGAGGAGAGGAGAGGAGAGGAGAGGGGAGGGGAGGGGAGGGGAGGGGAGAGGAGGGGAGAGGAGAAGAGAGAGAGACTGGAGGCTGAGGTAACAGCATGAAGAAAAACATGGTAACTTCAGAGTATTTGCCATTATCAGCAAAGGAAGAATGGGATGGGATGGTGGCTCAAGTACAATATATGGTACTTGGAGAAATATATGTGCAGTTGAAACTGGAAAGCAAATGAGATGAAGAAGTTTGTGAATGCCATGTTAAGGAATTAAGATGTTATCCCACATACAGTAGAGAGCCATCAAAGAATTCAGAGGAAGAGAAAAATGTGATTCAACATGTGATTTAGAAAATGTTGTCTTGTTCCTGCTGTCACAAAATAGAACATCCGTCTTCCTGGACAGCAATGGGCCATTGGAGAGGAATGAGTATCTTATCTAGATGGGCATTGAGGATTGTGCGGAGAGTGGAAGAAGACAGAGAAGCTAAAAGAAGGAAGAGAAATGGTTGGCAATTAAAGACTGAGGAGATGATGCCTATATAAATGTGAGAATGGAGACTTACTGACAGACCGGTTCCAAAAATGGGAAGGTAGGAGGATGGAACCAGGATGACAATGTGTTCTTTCAAGTAAATTGATGGGAAGTAGTCTTAATTCCCTCAAATCTCACTGAAGATGAGGAAGGCATTTCACAATTAGTTTTTAAGGAGCAAATTCAGATGGAACAACTCAGGGAGACTTTTCATCTTTCATTTATAAGGACAACTGCCTGCTATTGATTTCTGGCCCACAATGTCCCCACACCCAAGCTGAGTGTTTTCAGGGACAATAGCCACTTGACCTACTGGCTATTGTACTAGTAATTTTGTTTGCTTTTGGGCATTGCCAGGACATTGTAAGCATTTTAGTTCTTAGATACATTTTTGTAAGACCCACCATGACTGATTAAAAATGCAAGATTACCAGACTTTTGGTTTTCCCATTCAAGTATATCTCAAGCCCTGCCCCAAATTCTATCAAATAACTTTTTGTTGAGCATCTTGGAGCCTAGGTTCTGAGGGATGGTAAGGCCATTCTCCCACTTTCTTGACTCCTCACCAGCAATTCTGTTAGGCTATAGCAAATGACTTTTTGCATTTTCTCCTTTTAACATCCTCAAAGCCCAATGATGCATACTTCTGTAGCTGCATCATGCATGAAATTTATATTATAAATAGAATTGTGTGAATCTAAATGATTAATATTTTTCAAAGTAATGAGGACAAAATATATTCTTTAATTGATTATTTAAAACACAGTTTCAGCTTAGCATTATTTGTGAGTCACAAAAGTAAATATGTTTTCTGAGGTTGTATAAAAAATTCTCTTAAAATAGCCTCAGGTAAAAATCCTTGACAAAAATTGCCCTCATTCTCCATTCCCAATTGAGGAGCCATATCTGCCATTCTAGAATAGAATGGCTAATATGAATAATCGGCCTTAAACATCGGTGTACAAGTATCTGAGTGTCTAGGTTGTTTATGTATCAAAGATAACAAAAAAATAGTATTTCCAAAAGCCATCTTGAGTTGGAATGGCACCTTCTAACAAAGTTTGGTTTTACGGACTAGTTAGGTGTTATGGCACTGATAACAATGACACAATACCTCAGGCACAGTCAGGATGATGGTGCTCCATTACACTCACTCTCAAACTTATCCAAAGACTAATCAGTATTCAGTAAATCCACATCAATTCCCACTTTCATCTCAAATCAGTACTATCTGGGTTTGACCTAACCACCCTACTGAAACTTTCAAAAATCTCCCATAACCTTCTAATTGACATGTTTAGTAGCTTCTTCCTAGTCCTTACTTTTTGTGATCTCTCTATAATATTCCACCATAATAACTTTCTGTTCTTTAAAATGTTCTCTTCCCTTGCCTTCTCTAACCCTGTTCTCTTCATCTTCTCCTCTGGTGCTGACTGAACAGTGTCTCTGTCATTGCTTTCCATGGGAATGAGGTGACCTCTTTTGGTGGGAAGTAAAGGCTTTGATGAGCTGTGATTCCTGTGGAGCTGTTAGGCATCCTCACATGAGAAGCATCTATAGACATGAGAGGAATAATCACAACACTACTGTGGAAGGTGGTAATAATTCTAGGACTAAGGTAGGAGAACCAGCACCTACCTACACAAGCACTCATTACTGTCAGGGTTTCTAGGATGGAGTTATTCTGTTTCTGGGAATATGACTTTACTCATGATGTACCTAAATAAGTAAGTAGTGGCCCATATTATAAGATTCTGCAGTAAAAAAGATTTTTTTCAAGGGGATTAAGTAACATTTTTGTTTGTTCCTTTCTTTGTGGCTGAATATGATAGTGAAACGTAGCAGTTGAAACCCCTGGAAACTTTTGTATTAAAAAAAAAAAAAACTAAGCAGTCCGAGCCTCAGTTATAAGGACATTTGCTGTAGTGTTCTCCTCTCAACAAGAAAAGTGTCATAGAAAAGGCTACATTAAGTCGTTAAGGAATTTGCAAGTTAGAACATCCAGCTTGGTAGTTTAACAAAGCTGAAGTGACCCAAGTTGTCTAACAGTACTTTTAAGATCTTTCCATACATCATTGAAGAGTGAGAGTGCACACCTGCTCCTGAGGATTTGGGACATAACCTGAAGGTCCTAGTGGACATGAAATATTTTATAAAGTCTTAAATGAGTTTGAAAATAGTGCATTTCTACCCTATTGTATGGCCTTGCATATTTTAGTATAAAATAGTTTAATTCACCACTCCAAATCCCTAGGAAGAAGCATGCCATGGCTTTGTGTACCCACAGCCCACTGCAGTGTAACCTGAAGATACAACCCCAGAACAAGTTGCAGAGGCCTAAAATACTAGAGGCAATGCCTAGACTAATGAGAAAAGCTATTGTATTCTTTCACCATTCCATAGTTGGAAGTGAAGGTTGTTTGCAGGCTGCAATTAGCTGTAAGCAATGAAGTGGCCATTCATTGCCCCAGCCCTCTTTCTAGGATTTACAATCAGTTAGTATGAAAAATTGGCAACTCATTTGTTTGTCAAGAAAGCACATTATAAAATTGACCAATTTTTCTAAAAGGAGTTCTATTAGACTAATTAAAAACCAGAGGCCTCAGGTGTGCCAATTTCCCCTCACCTCGTCCGATCTATGAAGAAGAAAATCTAGACCCTCAGAGACTCAAAGATCATTAGCAAAGTCACTTTCCTCTGCTTTCAAGTTCATGTAGTCATTTCATACCTGAGAGTCCATAAAAGTGGTGGTGGTGGGGTTGATGTGGTAGGAAGGGTTGTGTTGAGGAGAGGACAAGGAAACCAAGATCTGTTTGTGATTCAGAAGTGACTGGCAGAGCCTAAGGGCTTCTGTGGGAATAGGCAGCAAAGTGAGCAGTAGTACAATATACATGATGTCTTCAGAGATTTCTCCAGTTCCAGACTCTGGGGTCTGCCAAGCAATATATTGAAGGTTTTTCATATTCATGTCTTGGGGGCCAACTGCACACAGCAATGCAAAACACAGGAATAGTGGTATTGCTCTGTTGCTATAATAGAGCCGGATTGAAGCCATCTGCTGGTAAAAGCTTGGCAAGGAAGAAACCCCCATGTTTGGCTCAAGAGCAGCATTCTTTCCCTTGGTATTTTGATAGCAGCTCTTCTTTCAGGCTGCCCTGTGAAGTCTGCCTGCTGGTGTGGGTGAGACCCCTAAAGCAACACATTGCCATCCTTGGTCCCATCAGAGAGCACAAGTATTTGTTTCCTATTATATGCTCAAGACCCCAATGTTTTTGTAAGGGCCCAAAGGCTTGTCTTACTGGATGACAGATCTTCCTTAGCTGCCTGTCCATGTCTGCTTGATGTATCCCAAAGCTTTGTGTGTACTGGCTTCAGTGGAAGTTAATAGGCCAGAGTTTAAAGAAAACAAAGGCAGTCCAGCATGGATTTATTTATTGCCAGGACCTCTTATCCAAGATTAGAACAGCTAAAGAAGAAAGAAGACTCAGAACTTGGTTACTGATGAAGATCACTAGGAAAACTTACATTCCAAAAGAAGCAGCCGATTGAATCTACTTTTTGATGAAGGCTCTGCTGGGGGAAGCCATCTTGGCTGCTGTGGGCAGAGAAATGATTGCAACCTACAGCAAACTGTGTCCTTCGCCAGGCCCCAGGAGCCTTGGAATCAGAGAGAGATAAAACTAGAAGAAAATGTAGAGTCCATCCAGTCCAACATCCTGACTTAGCAGATGGGGCGGCTGAGGCTCAGAGGAGAGGGAAATGACTTGCCAGAGGTGATATAGTAAGTCAATGGCTGAGCCAGGCCAGGCATCTAGGGCACCAGACTTACAGGATGGTGCAGCCTCCTTAGAAACTCCACCAGAAAACTGAATAAGGATGGAGGGCTCCCCACTTAGTGCTTTGACAAACAGAAAAGGCAGAAAAATGTTCAATACAACTTGCAGACTTTAATGACTGATGATTATTTTAAAGGGCTTATCTAGTCTGCAACACAGAAGGCAAAATGAAAGTCAGGGCCGAGTGTATAATTAGTACAGATTCTTGGGTCTACCTTCTGGGCATAGTTAAACTGATACCAAATAGAGATTTTTGGATTTAGCGTGAAAATCTCCTTGCTGGCCTGAAAGGTTCTAACTGACAACTACAAGATAGAAAAAATAGTGTGTGTGTGTATGTGTGTGTGTGTGTATACATACATACATATATATATGCATTTTATAATATGTACCTAATACAACAAAGATAATTTCTGGAAAATCACTGTTAAACATTAAATATGAATGATTTAAAAGAAAATGGTTTGTGGTGATTCCCATAGCACATCTGGTTTGTAGCAAATTGAAAAAGTTTTGGTTTGATGTAGATTTAGCTTCTTTGTGGATTTTTTTAAAATTTATATTCGCTACTGGCTGATCCCCAGATACTGTTCCCACAGACTTCTTTTTTTCTAAGACAAGATGTCTGACAAGTCTCTTCACCATCCTTCAGACTATTAATGATGATCTTTCTGAAAATCACAAATTAGATTATGTGTTTTCCTTACTTAAAAACCTTCAATAGTCCCATCTTGCCCACAATAATCTTAGCATTACTAATCTGCCATGATTTGGCTATTATTTGTCCGTCTGCCTTACCCACCACCCACCACTCAACACACACACACACACACCCTTCACAACAATGTACACTCTATGTTCCCTCCCACCATAGAATCTACTTGTTCCTACTGAATATTCCCTACCTATAATTCCTGATATTGGTGATTTTGCTCAAGGAGAACCCTCTGCCTAAAATGAATAACCATTTCATCAGCCCTGCCATAGTTCCTCCCATCTTTCATGCTATAGATTATAACCCAATTTTTCTAAAAACGCTTTCCAGATCCTTCTATTTGGAACGTTTATCTCTTCTTTCTATCCCCATGTTGTTTTGCCTATGCCTTTATCTGAGCCCTTTCCACCTTCTGCCAAATGTCTAGTTGGTTTGTCTATTGACCTGTTTCCCTTGCTAGAACACTACAGTGTAGGATTCCTAAAGGTAAACACTAAGTCTTTCTCCAAATTTCTAGCTTAATGCTTGGGACATAATAGGCTACTGTCAAGTTTGTTGAATTAGATTGAATTATATTACCCCTGTTCCAGAATGTCCATATTTGTCTTTGACCAAAACCTCATTTCCTCTGTCTCCCTTAATGCTTCCTTGTCCTGCTCAACTGTCCCATTCATCTCTAATCTCCATGATGGCAGCCTAGGCCCAGAGTGTGTTTTTGCTGGGATACCCATCAATATAAACCCCAGAAACCCAGCTAAGCAACTGGGTGGAAAAGTTTGCTGCTGCTGAATGTATATTCATTCTGAATATTCCTGAGAGCCCTTTGGAGATAGAAGACTTGGCCCAACTTTCTGTGCGGGGTGTCTAATGGCCCTGGTCACCATCGTTGATTTATTTAGGGAAATAAAACTGATATAATTCCCACACAGGGTCCCCAACCCATTGGGTTTTTTTCTCAGTATTTCACAAAGTTTAATAAGGCTACCTAAGGATGTGATCAGTTTTATGTGGAAACACTTCTCTCATGCTTTTTAGAATTTCTCTTTGGCAGTATGTATTTCACTAATCAAGGTTTTTGTTTTTGTTTTTCAAGAAGGAATCTATTACTACTTAATCACTGCAGCCCATTGGATATACAAACCTTTTAAAGAAATGATAGTATCTTCATATGAGGTTCTGAGCCAGACCTGCATTCAAATAGCACCTCTGTAACTCACCCACTGTATTAGTATGGGCAAAAAAGTAACCTGAGCTTGAGCTTCCTCATCCATAAAATGGTAATTATAATACTTCCCTCATAACATTGTTGAGAAGGTTAAATTAAATGAGATAACACATGTTAGTAGAGTACCTGGCGCACAATGAGAACTCAATAATTGGTAGTCATTTTTATCATTTCAAAATATAGGGTCCAAGAGAAAGAAATAACAAAAAAGGTCTTTGGTGGCAAAAAGTATTAGAAACTATTGGACTTGACATAACTTCTGGTTTCCCATACCTACTATAGTACACAAAACTGTTTAGTGTCTGTGGATTCTTTGAAGAGCAAGATAAACATTGTAGGTGCTGAGTGGCAGCATTAATAGATGTTGTTTCATCTTGATATTGGGCAAGAATATTCAGAAAAGGAATCTGAAAGCAATGCTGAGAGTGCTCTCATTCAGGTCAATCCTAAAAATACCCCTCTTCATTTAAGTTGAGAAGTTGCTGTGCAACTCAAGGCAGGGCTTTCAACAGATATAGCCATATGTGTTCTCCACTTTGGTGAAATCTGATCGTGGCCAAAGCCTGTGTTATTCTTGTCGACTGACAGCTGACCTTGGCTTTCTCTGTGCACTCTGCAGTTCACCTTTCAGAGAAAGAGGTCTGATTTCCAAGTAGAAGATTGTTCTTGGTTCTTTTTCTCTCTTTATTTTCTTCATATGTGTTCATTTTAAGGGGGGAGAGAATCTAGATTACAGTTTGCTGAGTAACTTTTCCCTAGGTAAGAAGATTTCCTTGAAAATTTTATTTGAATGATTATCAGCACTCAAGAAGAAAACTTTCTCAGCTCTAGAGGAGCAAAATGTAGTCAGATTCATATATATTAAAAGTTATGACATCATTTCTGTTATACCCAACTTCGAGCCTCCACGTGCACCAAGGAGCCAACACTGATGCAAGAACAAGAGGGAGTTTATTTGCAGGCCCGAGCCAGGACCGAACACACTGACTCAGCAGTGGAAGTATTGGCCCTGACTTACAGTTTCAAAGGGTTTTTAAAGGGCAAAACCACAAGCAGGGATGTACAGCAGTGGCGTTATAGGATTCTTTAAGGGGATTGGTTTAGGTTTTCGCGCCAAAGAAAAAGAAAAAAAAGGAAAAAAAACTGGGTCAGGGAGCTTGGCAGGTGGGATTTTTAGATAATTTCTAAGAGGTCTCTGATTGGCCAATTGCTGGGTGGGATGACTCTTAGCCAGTTGGTGGTTTTTCTTGGAATTCCTCTTAAGCTCAAAATGGAGGGTTTGTATTTAAGATGGAGTCACTTTGGTTCTACAATTTCTTTATGCAGCAATGAAAAATAATTATAATTAACACAATATAAAAATATTTACATTGATTAAGATAGACAAAGGATTCAATAAAATATATATTCAAATTAATAAGATAAATATCAATACACATTAGATAAAAAGGCAAAGGATATGAACTGTTTTGGATTGAGAAATATAATTAGTAAATTAAAACAAAAACTGGTCTCTATTAATAATCAAATGCTTGCAAATTAAAGAAACCTTGAGATATCATTGTATACTGAGTACAATATCTTTTTTCAGTTGTGGCACAGTAAGTTTGGTTCTCTTGTCATTGTTGATGGCATTATAAACTACAGTAGCCCTATTGAAAAATATTATTGCAGCCTGTGTAATCAGACCCCCTATCTTTGATCACCTTGACAATGCTGCCTGCTCTAACCAATTCCAGCCTTGAAGCAGCCCTGGTCATGGGTCCTGCTCTGCCTGCATCCTGGACCAGCTGAGTCCTCACAGTTTCTTCCTGTGACTTACTGTTTCATTTCTTTTAAGAGGAGCTCTTCCTTCCTTTTCTCTGTAGAAACCAAGTCATTTTCTCTGTGCCCATTGTTATGCATCTCAGTGTCCCTAAGGGATCTTTCCAGTTCTATTGGCCACAGGACAGTTGGCTGGTGGCATCACTCACATCACCTTCACTATTGAAATAGAAATATTGGCAACTGTGTCGAGAAAAGCCAAAGGAACAGATTTGAGCTCTAAATCTGGGAAAGCAAATCTGAAAGAAACTGAGCCCTGAGCCAGGGCTAGCCATCTTAAATTTACTAACAAACCACTTTCTACTTAGATTTGCCTTCTGAGAGAGAGATTTTCTCATTGGGCCAATTCCAACATCCCAATTTCTTTTCAGAATCATGAAGATATCATAAATGGCAGGTGATCAAAGAAAGAGGACCCTTACCCATGAGATATTCTTTAGTCTTAATTTGCTTGGTGTCAGTTTAAATCCTGTACATTAGATCAATTTTGCTTTTTTTGTGTGGATGTTATTTTTAGAGGGGATGAAAAAATCACATAGATAAAAGAAGAAATGTTTGGGGAAGATAAAATACCTTTCAATGGCAAACTACTCTATCCGTAACTCTAAAACAAGATTCCCAGGAGGAGATCTGTATGGGGTTCAGGGCCCAGGAAAGCCCTGGGAGTCCACAACATGCCTTCCCCCATTAGTATACATACACTCGAGAAGACACAGGTAGTCACCTACATGACACCTTACATTTTGATACCAGTGGGATCTGGTGAAGATGACCTTGAAGCAGAGTATTGCCAGGGAGGAGAGGTTGAAAAGGGCCAGTGTGCACCCTGTGGTGTGGGTGGAGCCACAATGGAGAGGGGAGCAGCTAGCTTACTCCTTGTTGATATGATCTCTGGAAGGAGCACCATTCTAGCCATCTCCTTCCTCTGCTTCCCCCCACATACCCCATCTCCTCCCATCTCTGGGCAGCCTTTCTTTCTGCAAAAGGAAGAAATCAAAGCTGGGGCATCTCAGCGTCTAGACAAGTGCTTGAGCCATGAATAGTATATACCTGATACTGTTGATAATCCTGTATTTAATTTGTTTGCTTTATTTTTGGCAGAGTTGGCTTATGATCTGGATGTGGATGATGTTCCTGGAAGCAAGCAACATGTGAATCAGAAGGACAATGAGATAGCTGCCTCTCACAACCTCGGGAATGGCCATTTCCCCCTGAAGATTCTAACCAGCTTGACAATCTATGTGATGTGCTTTTTCTTCCTGGTGCACTGACTTCCTAGTGCACAGCACCTGTGCTGTCCTTCGGCACCCTGTGGTCTTCCTCTATAAAAGGAACCACCTTTTAATTTTTTTCTATTTTTTTTATCTTATATATCTCCTCCATCCATTAAGTAGAAGACAAACCATGTGTTATGTTTTTGAAATCAAATGGTATCTTTGGGAGGAACATAAATTTTAGTGGTAGTATAGATTGCCCTTTTGCAAAGAAAAAAATCAAGTTGTGCCAAATTATTTTCCTATGTTTGACTCCTTAGAACATGGTTTCTCACTCTCTCTCTCTCTTTTTCTCTCTCTCTCTCCTCTCTCTTTCTCTCTTTCTCTATCCCTTTGCATGGATTTCTTTGGAAAAAAATAAATGCTCAAATAAAAATGCATTGCGTCTTTTTTTAAGCCCTCATATATGGTGATAATGCAATGCTTTTCCTCCTTCTCACCTAGCTTTCTATTCAGCATAAGAAAATCTCATCAGGTGCCAACACAGTCTTGAAATCTACCTTCCTGCCCACATTTTGTGTAGGTATCAATTCTAGCCCCAAACTCCAGTCAAAGCCACTCCATTCCAACATACACCCAATCCACAATCTCCATTTAGAAACCTTATATTAGAGTGTCTGCTGGAAATGCTTTGTCCAAATAGAAATCTTCTGTGTAGGTCATATAGTTGCATGAATAATATTATTTTGTCTCCCAACCCAGAGAAGTGAGCCCAAGCAGTGCAAAGAAATCATTCCCCAAGCTTCCTTGCTGCTGCCTCAAGCTTGTCCTGTCATCCTTCTCTAGAGGCTGCCACATGGCAGTGCCAGCAGTTGCCCTGGGTCAGGTTGCAAAGGTTGTCATCAGGAAACCCATGATTTATAGGAAGCAACGCTCACTCTTGGCCTCAGGTGGGCTTCTTCAACATCTGTTTATTCAACAACTAGGTTTTCATACCTATTGGGTATGAGGTACTGTATCAGATGATGTAGACAGTAGAAAACAAAACAGACTCGATCCCTGCTCTCACAGAGCTAAAGTTCTGGCACCAGTACTAATTTTAGCACCAGTTCTTTGTCAATTGTACGTTAACTTTTGTTAATTAAATCTTTTTTTACATACACAGCATCACAAACAATAATGGAATAATTCTGATATTTGGACATTCTGCTGCTAAAGAACCTCAGGAATAACCAACTTGCCATTGTTTACAATGCGTAGCATATTGCCCATTTGCCAGGTGAGGTCAACAGAAGCACTGTTGAGTCTTTCAAATGAATGGGAACTCAACTCCCACTTTAGGGGTAGAAGGTGCTGATTAAGTATGAGGAAGAAAGGGTGAGACACAGGGAAGAAGTATGAGCAAAGGTCAAAGACAGGACTGGGAAGTCACCTTTGATTCTGGAGGTGGTCTCAGTCAGGATCCCCAATTTCTGTCTGATGGCAGGAGGTCACCATGCAGGAAACAGGAGGTATAATTTCTCACAACTTATCATTCTCCCCTCCTGCCATCACCAAAGCACTTCAGTCAGGGTTTCCTGTGGAGCACAGGTTTCTAATATCCATTTTTATCCTTTGCAGAAATTTTTGCAAACATAAAATGGAAATATTTGGTTTAGTGTTTCCTTCAGTTGGTTTTGTCGAAGTTGTTAATATGGTTCCGATGATTGGTAGTGGTTGGTACAACCTGAAAGGAAATTATCTTTGTTTTTTAAACCATCATCATTTATAAGAATCTTTGTTCTTTGATTCATGAAACCTAAATACTAGAAAGATTTGCTCCTTGGACTTGGTGTGATATGATTACACCACCAGACCAGAAGAGTATCTAAAGCCCAGTTAAGGTTTTTATTTAATTTGGAAAAAATAATTTGTGGCTCTGAGACCAGGCTTTACACCTACAAGGAGAAGACGGTTTTAAAGTTCATTTCTCCTCTCTGGGAGGCAAAGGAGGTTGTTGGTTTTTACAATTCTTCTCATTTACTTTCCCTCTCCAAACCACAGTTTCCTGCTTCTGAAATGGAGAATTAGGACACGATGTGTAGCTACTTTGTTGCCCTGATTTTGTGGCACTATTGGTCCTGAAAGAAAATAAGTGCTGGTCCCTCTGCTCAGTGCTGGAGTCATAAACATACTGTTCCCATATACCTCGCAGGACTTTTCCAGCCTAAGGTCATATTTGACATACTTCAGTTCCCAGAACATGAACCAAGGCAGCCAGTGTTTCTGCTGTCTTGGTATACTGTCTGTCAGCTATAGTACACCCAGTCTGAGGGATGATGGGCAGAAGACAATTCCTCTATAATATCCATGGCCTACTGGCTTCAGCTAAATGGTTGGGATTAAAATGGATAACCACACACATTTATACAACATGGAAAACTCAACATCTGTTATTGACATTTATTTCTACTCAATAGCTTGTATCTTAGCTTTTTATCCAGGTCTTGTCCTGTCCCTCTATATTTTTTACTTCTGTAGTTCAGAATCCAGTTTCACTGCTAGTTGGTTACTTTTCATCTTTGAAAAGTTTATTCAGCCCTTTGATTTAAACTTCCTACACATAAATATGTTAAGATGACGATTTCATCCTTAGAATAAGCCTAGAAATTGGGAAGTTGCCCCATCTTATTGGAAGTTTCCAGGCCTCTTTCTCTTTGGATGCAAGTGAATTTCCAACTGCTCAACTCTGGTACATGAGCAAAGTTAAATCATAGAATAACATACCAAATGGCTAGGTTGCAAAGAACCTGCTAGTTCATCCCACAATCTTTGATTACTGCCTGAGGTATGGCTTTCACTAGGTCACAAAGCATCCTGTTTGGTTGCTGGACACCTCTAACTTTTATCAAATTTATTGTTTTTCAAAAGAAATATATATAGGTAATAAAAATTCAAATAATACACCATTATAAAGTTTTAAAAATAATCTTTACCCAATAATTCCCTACCCCATAGATACTTACTATTGAAATTTTGATTTATATCCTTCCAATCTTTTTTTTATCTCTGTGTATGTATATTGACACACATGAGATTATACCTAACATACAATTCTATAATATGAATCAATCTTTATTTGGTTGAGTCTAAATCTGCCTTCCTGTAATTTCTACCCATTGATCCTAGCTCTTTCATAAAGATCTTTCAACAGCATAAGATTGAGATGGTATCACCTTTGTTTAAGAACAAAGTTATTGTCCCTAAACAATAATTTTAATCACTGACTCTTCCCTCTTCTGACTTTTTTTCTAAACAGCTTCTTCAGCTGTTCCATGTTCCAATGCATCAGTTTTCCTCTTATCCTGTCATGCCCAAAGCTGAGCATGTGGCACAGCTGGAGCCCGAGCAGAATGGAGCATGGGTTTTTATATTCCCACAGAGGGTCAAGACCTCCATCAGAGCTGCCCTAGAATGCAGATACTTGCTTAGAATACACATTACGCTCTTCATGAATGATGAGCTTGTGACCAACTGAAACCCCTTGATGTTTTTGCAAAAATGGTTGCCAAGCCAGATCTCTTCCATCCCATACTCATGTTATTGATTTTTTTTTCAAAAATAAATTCCAAGGGCCTTTGATTTTACATGTCTGTATATTGGGCCAGACACTATATTCCATGGGGAGGGGGGAAAGAGAGAGAGAAAGAGGGAAAATGTACTGGGATGGAGAAAATATTTTTTTGACAAGGCCACAACAGTTTTTAAAGTCTTCTTTTGGAATTGCTGTCGAACCAGTTTGTTTATGTACCATACAATAAAATCAGCCTCATTTCTTTATAGTCACACCTTTTTTGGAACCAAAAATAATGTTCTTCAGCTTGATTACCCACCTCATTCTTTAGATTTGCTGCCAAGTAGCTTTTAGCTGCTTCCAAAAATCAAATATGCCTTCAAGAAACAAAGGCCTCCCTGAGAATATTCCAAAGAATGTGCTGTTGGCTATAGAGGGTTCTTTTCCCAAAGAAAAATTCTAGAAAATGTGAGGACACTACCTCTTGGCAGGACACAGCACTAGTTTAGATATAGAAGGTCTGCTAAGTTTGCCAGGAAATCAACAAAATAAACTAGTTTTTTATTCACTTTTATATATTCAGAAATAAATATATTGACTTTGAAAGATTCACATTAGAGTTACAGGGCTGGCATGTAGTCAGTGCTTAGTAGGTGATAAATTTGTATTTATTTTACAAGTCAGACCCTGTGTCATGTACTAGAGTTACAGTATATGAGACAGACACAGCCCCTACTTTCATGGGGTTTCATGTCTAGAGCAGGAGACATACAAAAAATTATAACAGTAAAAACACTATAATAGGAACGTACATATTATTGTTCGTGGGTCAGGATATATCGATTGAAGAAAGTGTAAAAGAAACATGGACATTTTCAGTTTCAAAGAAAGTATAGAAATTATCCAGGTTACAAGGGGGGAAATGTGTCTTAGGCAGAAGAGTATGACAAATTTCCATAATGGACCATGCACAAGGTATTATTTGCCATCATGGGGCATTGCAGAACACCAGAGTGTCCATCCATACAAGAGGTGGTGGTATAATGTGGAGGTGCACTGAGAATTGCATAGCAGTCAGAAGTAATGAACCATATATACACCCAATAGTACGGCTATATCTTAAAATCATAGTTTGGATAAAAAAAAAAAAGGCAAGAAACTGTATGGGCTATATAGCATCTCACCATTGAAATAAGATATATTCACAAGAGACTACACATTTTACAAAAATACATGCACACCGAATTGACCACACATTAGAATAGTTGCCTTTGCATGGAGGAGAATGAGAGTGGGCATTGAGGGAAAAAAAGAAGTAAATGAGTCAAAGCAAGAGAGGGGCTTTGTCTGGACCAGCTCTGATGATATACCATGAACTGAGAAGAGCTTGAAGTCAAACCTTTGCACCTGAGATCACAAACCTAAACTCAAGGAAGGGAGGGAGGGAAAGAAGGAGGGAAGAGGAAGGCATAAGATTTCAGGAGAAACATCTTATCTCCAGGGCCTAGTACATAGTAGGTGTTCAATAAATACATGTCAAAGCAATAAACAGATGAGCAGTCAAATTGTTGTACCTCAGGCCATTTGAAACTATTGGCTAAACAAGCATTCTTTCAATTATGTGATGTATTTGCCACCCAGTTATACATTGACTTAAGAGCACCTTTGGGCAGATGATAATTATAGCTTTCTTTTTGGATGAAAATCCAGTTTCCAGTACCATTAGCAATGGAATTGTTGCATTTCTGCTTTGTCTGAGTCTTGAACTTAGAAAGATTACCAAATCCAACTCTTTCATTTAACAGATATAGAAACTGAGGCACAGAGAGACTAAGAGGTTTGCATAAGGTAACACAGCAAGGCAAGTAAAAAGTCAGGACTGACTCAGTCGAAGCCTTTTCCATCACATATATACTTTGTCACCCTGAAAAAGCAGAATGAACAAATGGTTACATCGGTGAGCTAAAGGTTGTTTTCTGAAATCTGCGTGCATACAGATAAGAGTTATACTGTTCTTCATTTTGATCCTAGTTGCAGTTTAAAAAGAATTCCTTATCTGACAGAACACATTGCCTTTCCAAATTAATGCATTCAAGCCAGGGCCTGCTTTGAGACGTTTAAAATTGCCCTTAGAAATTGGAATCTGGGGTGCGGGAATCCTCATGAAGACTCCTTGTCACAATAGAAGCATTGTTCTCCTCACTCACACTGTTTGGTTTCATGCCTTTTCTGTAAGGTGTTAGGTAGTTATTTTGTTTTGTTGGTGTTGTTGTAATCAGTCTAGACAAGGGCCTACACTGAGCCACCCAAGAGAGGTAAAACTCCCACAGTGGAATTAGGTAAACTACTTTGTACCGTTCTCAGGAAAGGCAGGGAGGCAGCTCCCCCGCAACCCACAAGCCAAAATTTTCTTGAAAACCATCACAGAATGGGCTGAATTCACAAATGGAGAAGGTAGGAAGTGTTCTGTCTCGTAGTCATCTTCATTTCATACTGCTATGAATTTGCAAACCACATTTTTGTGTTAGCCAGGGCACCAAATGCTATCTTATTGTTTGCAAGGATCATAGAGACTATGCATTTCCACAATTGAGGATTTGTAGATTTTACTTCATCCTGAACAAGCAGAGGTACATGTAGAAAGAAAAAAAAAAAAACATAAGGAAAGGGCAGGGCACAGATTACTCAGATTTAATAGGTGACTTTTACTTGTTTTGAATTTTTACATTATTACAGAACAAACAGAAGCATGACTTATGTTTCACAATTTACATGGATGAATACATTTATTTCTACCATTATGACACATTGACAATAGATAGTAACAATGTTTTACCCTTTTGAAAAATCTAAAGCGTGCATCCTTCTCCCATAGCCTCCCTGACACCAAACCTGCAACAAGAGAACTTCTGGAGGATAGGGAATTCCAGATAAGGATGTGTGTCTTAGGCTTGAAGTCAATGAGACCATTCAGTTTGTAATCTCCCATAGCACAAAACTCTACCTCTTACACACAGCGGCACTGAAGATGAGATTTGCGGAATTAGCATCAATTTGAGTGGGCACAGCTCCGGCAGAAGAGATGGAAGCTACTCACTTGCCCTCAGATAACCAGTGCACAACCTATCCTGTGATTTCAGACACATCTATACAGCAAGGACACTGAGCACAGCCAAATGTGAAATTTGATCCTAATCCTCAAGTGTGACCTACGACCAATGGAACATTCATTAGTAACCTAGAGCTCACTTAACTTAGAATAATATTATATTTTCTGCCATTATACCAATAAGAATTTTTTTTCCTCTCACAATTTTCTACAACCTGTTTATGCCTACAGTTGCAAAAGCACAACAGGGCAAAAATATTATCTAAGAACAACAGCAAAAATAGGTCTCTTTCCAAATGGCCACATGTCTGTCTAAACTGCCAAATGAATGTCCTCCTTAATTCCTTATTTAGAGCAATCAGAGTCCTAAACCATCAAAGAAAGATTCAATGTGTCCCCAGTATGTTTTTGTTCAGAGCATTTCACTATATTTTAATTCTGGGAATATTAATAAGCCAATATAAACAAAAAACCCCAGCATGTTTATTTTTTCTAAATCTGTTGGATGATAAAAAGTGTACCATATTATAACTTTTTCAGTCCAGAAGATCTTAGTTAAAGATTGTCTTTCTATTATCTTGAACATTTACAACACAGTTTGTGGCTCCTAATGATTAGAATCTATCCTCAATTGGCACAAACTCTCCTTTCTAGAGGTGAATTTCCATCTCTTTTGTTGTTCAAGCAGTTGGTAAAATTTGGTATTTTCTCTGCCATTAAAATGGTTATTCCTAGTTTCGATGGTCTCATTTCCTGTGATTTCAGACACATTTAATTCATAGCACTTGATCATATAAAATCTATGTTTCCTGAGCATGGTCCCTCATATGAGTTTTGAGAAAACAGTAGAAAAATGGAGAAGTTTTAGTTAGCATCTTTTCACTGCTTATCATCAGGTCAGCCAATGTATCAAGAACATTAAATAGTTTTAAAAGTTCTCATCACAGGGAAAAAAATGTGTAACTATTTGAGGTGATGGATATTCACTAAACTTATTGTGGTAATTATTTCACAATATACAAATATATCAACTCATCACATTCATCACCTTAAACTTATAAATGTTATGTCAATCATTCAATAAAACAAAAAATTATATATTACATTAAATCCCTTACTGTGACTCTCAGTCTTGTCCTGAGGCTCACATGAGGGAATAGACAGAAAAGTCTTTTGAATGGTTTGATACATTCATTACAGGATTTTGAAAAAAAAATAAAAAACAACTACCAAATTTTCTATGTGAATATAGCAAGGTGTGGAAAGTGCCCCAGGTTGCCCCATGAGAGTGGGAAGCCCTCAGCCCGCTGCAGCCTTTGTAACCGCTTAGCACCACCTGACTTAAGAAGGATCCTACCTGTCAGTATGAAGATTCTCCTGAGCCTCAAATGTACAGTGGTCTTCATAACAAAAGAATCTCTCAAACACAAGAAAAGGCTTCCAGCTTCCAAACTTCCTCTCTCTTCACCATCTTCCAAGCATTTCACACTTGAAGCTGGAGGTAAATTTCAGAGGGCAGGGACAAAGATGGATACTAAGAATTGAACACTCTATTTCATTTGATGCCAAGAATCAGTATTCCTTTTGAAGGAAACATTATTGAAAACTAACAATTGCCCAAGGCCCATGTGACCACTGCAAATAATTGTTATGAATCTGTCTTGTTTCATCTCTTGTTTTATTTCTCCTGAAAAGTCTTTTTAAAGCCTCAACAGTGGTCTAATTCTGCCTGCCAATGAAATAGGAATCCAGTTCCTCCATCTTTTGCATTCAGGAGCTTAAGATTCCTTTTTAGGTGTCTTTGACTATCTCTGGTACTGGTAACTTTTGCTTTGTCCCTTAGCTAGGTCAGGAGGAAAGGCCCAACATGATGTCCATGCATTACAGACATCACCAGGAGATACTCAAATCCAAATGAAATCATCAATCAACTGTTAGTCATAACCTAGGTTTTCAAGAGTGCTTGTTCTTTATAAAGCCATCAATGATTTAAGGATGCATATTGTTTAAAGCCTAGCAGGACTTTGAGAGTAGAATAAGTAGTATCTAAAGATTATATATAGCCAAGCATGAGGAAACCTTCGCCTCTCCAAGAGTTGTCCAGAACAGCTAAAGCCTGTGCTCTGAGCCAGCCACAGACCTAAGGAAAGCGGTATTCGTGTTTTCCAAGAGCCTGCCAGGGTTGTTTACTCAATTAGTCCTAATGAGAGCTTCAGTTACAGAGTGACTTTTCACAGCAGAGAGTCAGGAAGTCCACCAGCTCACAATACCTACATCCAACACACCCCTCCCAGTAGGAGCTTATAGCTTGCATGGAAAAGCTTTGCAGTAATTCTTTTCTTCTTGCATTTGGGCTTAGCTGTGTTGATCTACAGTTCCCCTTCCTGGTCTGCAAGCCACAGGCCTTGCTCCTGTTGCTTGAACAAACACCTTTCAGCCTGGTCTGAAACACTGTGAGTCACAGGCCTTCTCACACGATCTGGCCCAGGCCCTTCCAGAAGTTTGTATTTCCAGGCAGGATGGAGCCAGCAAGCAGATGTGGCTCAGCCCAAAGGTCTTCTAAGGGTCCCATTTTGTTTTTGGCCCTAAGCTCTAAAAAGCATGTCAGAACAACTGAACCCAATTTACTCAGTTGCTGAGCTCCTCAGAGGTGCCATCCATAATGTGCCTCCAGGTCCAGATGCAACCGTAGGCTTCAGAGCAGGCAGGCAGCCAGGACTGGTTTCAAGCGCCTGCCACATTCTTCCTAAGAGTTCTCCGGAGGCTGCAGAACTTAGTGTTTCTTATCCAAAAATCTTCTGGAATTTTTTATTTGTAATAATTCCAAACCCACTGAACATTTTTATAGCAACCGAGATTCAGGAGAGAGAGTGGGAAAAAAAAGAATCAGTTAGATGATTAAGGGCATACTCACTCTTAGGTGCTGATTTTCAAGGGCAAATTGATGGGCCTCTTTGAACTCCCAAGGAATGCTGAATTCCTGTCTGATCCCTCCCCCTCCCCACAGTTTCTCTATTGTAATCAGTGTGGCTGCTTTGGATGGTAGAGGTATAGGATTTAGGGTTGTCAGGATCTATGATCCAGTGAGAGACTGGCCAAGGATCTGGAAGTAGTTCAGCTTATGATTCTCAAACAAGGGTACTGGCAGAGATCCTTGCTGCAGCCAGCCAGAGACCCAGAGGGTGGGTTTATTCATTTTTGGCATGTTCTGCTCTGTATGCCACATCCAGGAAGAGGTGGAAATCATCTAGGGACAGAACAGGCAGGCTCGTGAGGTTAACTCCACTAGTCCCTTCAGCTGATTGGTGATGAAAGTAAGGTTCCAGGGTAAATTAAGGTCACTGGGATGGTTCTAGAGCCTAGAGCCTCCTGGCTTTCTGTTCAGGGCTCTCTTGTCCTAGCCCATGTGTAAGATCAGAAAGAAGACAGCATCTGCCAAACCAGATTCTAGAGCTTTCTATCTCAGAGTTCATGATTTCTTATTTTTAACCTCTCCTTTCATCAGTACTTATAATGAAAATTGGACCAGTAACACTTTGCAGAATCTGTAAATTGCCTGCAGACTGGAAGATAGGCACTAGAACAGTTGCTAGCCTATTAGAGTAGGCATTTGCTACTAGTCTTAAAGACATTATTTTTTTCTTAGAGAAATAGATGGAGAATCATTTCAAGGGCCATGAAGAAGAAAAAACACATTTGTTCAAATGGCATAATCTTTTTTCTGCAATGACTCAAGCACATGCTTCCACCTCTCCCCCTGGGAGCTTAATAATGAATATATCTGGAGACTGCCTCTCACACATCTGCTCAGTCCTTCATCACAGGGACAGAGAATTCAACCACTGACTGCAGAAAATATTTTCCAAGAATAACAGCATATCTGGCCTGATATATTACTTTTACTTCCACTTGCTGATAGAATAAGGAGACTGGGCATTCCCTTTTATCCACCCTCATCACTGAGGGTTGGCCAAGGACCTTCTCTGGAAATCTCAGCTCTAGAAAATGTTCACACTTGGTTCTCAGAACCAAGAGGAGAGGTTGACAAAGGCAGGGAAGTATGAGAAATGTACTCTCTTTACAATAACAACTAATTAAATTGGAACTATAACTCCAGCAACACTTAAGTGATAGAGCCACGAGGACTTGGCCTAACCTAGGCCTCAGTTCACCTCGGTGGCTCCTTGAATATAGGGGTCCCTGCCTCAAAGATAACAGGGAGAAACAATCTCCTCCAGAGAAGGCTGTAAAACTACCTGGATTAGAGTAATGTCTATTTGCATCACAAATCTATTGTTGCAGAAAACCATGGGGCTATTTACAAGGCCTTTCTGAGAGGTGAGTAACCATGTGGGAACACAGGATATTAACAGCTTAGAAAATCTAACGTGCCTGAGGAAAAACTATATAAATTGTGAGAAAATGGACCCTGTGATCATTTCACTCAAGTATACATTGAGTTTTTATCTTATATGGGTCTCTTTCCTTACATTTTTAAAAACACAACAAAGTGGTTAGATCTTGTCTTTAGCACTGAAATTTTTGAAGAAAATCTCTTTCAGTAAAAGCCTCAATTTTAGCTCCCTCCAAGACAATTCATAGAATGGGAAAATATATTTTCAAATCATATTTCTGAAAGGGACATGTATCTGAAATATATAAAGAACTCTTACAACTCAATACAAAGACAAATAACCCAATTTAAAAAGTGGATGAAGGATTTGAATAAACATTTCTCCAAAGATATACAAATGGCTAATAAATGCTTTAAAAATGTTCCATACAACTATTAGCCATTAGAAAAATACAAATCAAAACCGCAACGAGACAGCACTTCATACTCATGAAGATGACTATTCTTTTTTTCATTTACAGTTGACATTCAATATTATTTTATATTAATTTCAGGTAATGACTATTTAAAAAAAAAAAGAAAATAACAAGTGATAATGAGTATGTGAAGAAATTAGAATTCCCCTATATTGCTGATGAAAATGTAAAGTTGTGCAGCTGTTTTGGAAAACAGTCTGGCAGTTCCTCAAAATGTTAAACATAGAGGTATCATATGACCCAACAACTAGACTCTTAGGTATATATCTAAGAGAATTGAAAACATATGTCCACATAAAAACTTGTTCATGGTTTGGCAGTTTCTCAAAAAGCTAAATATAGAATTACCATATAACTCAATAATTCTACTCCTGGGTATATATTTAAAAGAATTAAAAGTCAGGACTCAGTTACTTGTACAACAATGTTTACTGCAGCATTACTCACAAGAGCCAAATGGTGGCAATAACCCAAATGTCCATCAATGAATGAATGGATAAACATATGTGGTATATCCATACAATGGAATATTTTTCAGCCATAAAAAGAGATGAAATATAGTAGTCCCCCTTATGCAAGTGGGATACATTTTCAAGACTCCTAGTGGATGCCTGAAAGTACAGATAGTACAAAACCCTATATACACTATTTTTTTTCTATGCACATATACATATGATAAAGTTTAATTTATAAATTAGGTATAGTCAGAGTTTAACAACAATAACTAATAACAAAATAGAATAATTATACTATAATAAAAGTTATGTGAATGTGGTCTCTCATGCTCTCAAAATATTATACTGTATTCACCTTTCTTGTGATGATGTGAGATGATAAAATACCAATGTGATGAGATGAAATGAAGTGAATGAGATGTTATTAAGTAAAATAAGGGTTGCTTGAAAACAGCACTGTCAATCTTATACCTAAGATGGCTAGTAGCATATACAGCATTGCTATGCTGGATAAGGGGATGATTCACGTCTCAGGATGGACAGAGAGGAATGGTGGGAGATTTCATCACACCACTCAGAATGGCATGCAATTGAAAACTTATGAGTTATTTATTTCTGAAATTTTCCATTTAATATTTTTCAGACCACAGTTGACTATAGTTCATTGAAATCACAGAAAGCAAAAGTATGGATAAAAGGGGACTACTGTACTGATGCATGTTGTAACTTAGATGAACCCTGAAAACATGCTAAGTGAAAGAAGCAGTCACAAAAGGCTGTGTATTGCACGATTCTATTTTAATGAAGTGCCCACCGGACTTCAATGAAGACTGAAATCAAATTAATATTTACCTAGAATTGAGGAATGTAGGTGAGGGTGGATGGAGAGTAACAATTAATGGATACAGGTTTCTTTTGCGGGGTGTTGAGAATTTTATAAAATTAGTGGTGGTGGTTTCACAACTCTGAGCATACTAAAAATTACTAAACTGTGCACCTTAAATGGATAAAATTTATGGTAGGTGAAATATATCTCAATAAAGCTGTAAAAATAAACTCTCATGGCTTTTTAGGGGAAGCTCAGTGATACTACATTACCTTCATTCTTTTTCAGGGACATTTGAAGAGGCTGTATGGCGCAAGGGAGAGAGGGAGGAATGAAGGCAATTAGTTATTGATCCCATGCTCTATCCCTGTTCCAAATGCTGTCACATACTTCCTCACACTTAATCTGTGTTCTGATTATACCCATTTTGTACCTGAGGGAAATCATTTGGTCAAAGCCACACAACTAGGACAGTGATGGAGACAAGATTTAAACAGAAGGCTTCTATCTCCAATCTCACATATTTTCTACTCGCCTGTGCTAGTCTAGGAAATCGGTATCTTCAATCAGGATAGATTGCTTTTGTCAATATCCTTTGTGCTGTGTAAATCTCAGCTTCACTGTGTTAGGCGGGGTGGTTTGGATATGACAACAGTTGCAAACTCAAATGCCTGCTGGAGCCAAGTAGGAATCAAAATGTTTTTTAAAAGCCAGGCTAGAAAATGGCTATGGTCAATTGGAGAATAGGTGACCCATCTGAAGAAAGAGGTGGTGGTAGCTCCAGCTCATTGTTGTCACAGGGTAACAAGGGCCTGCAGAGGCCAGATCCTGATTTTTCACAAGCCAAAGATATGGATTTTAAATGTCAGCAACTAATTCAAAGATTTTTAAACAAACTGTATAGGGTAAATAAAACATTTGCATGGCGATTCCACCTGAGGGCCTACCAGTTTGCTAATCTGGCAGATGATGAACTAGATAAACTCTGATGTTCATTCTGGTTTTTGCATTCTCTGAATCTCTCTGCCACACACCTGGTCCTGTCTGCCTCAGTGAGTGAAAGGTTCAAATACTGGTTTTCAACATTATCCCTGCAGAAAATTAGACCACAGAGAACGGCGTCTCTAAGCTTTGGCTCCTAGACTGCAAAGGCAACTTCCAAATATGGAACACACTTTTTCTTCTTGAAGTGGGTGTTACTTTTCCTTCTGTTCTGCCTGGACAAATTAAGTGGTTGAGTAAATATGTGGGTGAGCTGCCAGCTGCATGTATGGTAAGTGATGTCTGTGCCTCCAAGTTTTCAAAATAGGAGGCCTTGGTGAATGTCCCTTACAAAGCCCCACCCAGCACTGTAAGATGGCATTCTGAAACACCCACTCCTCGTTTTCTCTAGAGAGTAGGCCAAAGTTAGGAACTTATGAAAGTAGTTCTTCAAATTGTTAGGTTTTTGCTTGGTACCATGAGTTTTATCATTTAGCCAAAGAATAGGTGTTATTGTATCCTTCTGGTGCTTTTGAAATGATAATATTAAATGCAATATTAATGTTTGGCTTTTAAAAACATACATTCATGGCTACAAGGGAGCCAAATTTAAAGAAAATAATTGGCCAACAATTCTCCAGTTCATTATAGTGGTTACTGAAGGCATTGATTATGAAGTCAAAAAATGTAAAATGTTTCCCCAGACTATTTGATGCCATCTTCTTAGATACAAAGAGAACAAACTTCCTGTAAAAATTAAAGGGTTGAGATCCAAGAGAATTCTGAATTTTCACCCGCAAAGTTTTACATACCTTATAGCAATGGACTGACCTTGGAGAGGCTGAGTCAGAGTCCTGGGTATCCTCAAGAACAGGGGCCATTAGAACATTAGAACGAATGGGCAGCAGGGCCTTTCTGTGGCATGAATGGTCAGCCCTTCCTAAGGTCAAAGGCAAGATAGAGATGGAGATGTGAGGTGAGCTCTTTTATCTACCCATAGCAGAAGTGGATACTTCACTGCTATCTCTCTAAACTGCCATCTCTCTAAATATACATAGCAAACTTGCTCCTGAGAGATTGATTCTTCCCAAGGACCTCCTCTGAGGCCCATGGGAGCAGTACTAGAAAAAGGTACCAACCCAGCTATGAACATAGACTCCTTTCCCCCACCCTATGTGTCCCCATACCCAGCTGTTTACAGAATTGTTCTAACCAAACTTGTCAGTCTGCATCCTGACCCTGTGGCCATTGAACCTCCATCTAGCTCTGTACCCTAACTCCTCACCCGGGCTTCAACGACCTCTTTGGGATATACTCCTTTAACATCACCAGCAACACCCAGTCTTGCCTTTAAGGGGTATTCTAGGCTGAAATATGACCCCCTGAAAGATAGCCACATCCTAATCCCCAAAAACCTGTGAATATTGCCTTATATGGAAACAGAGTCTCTGCAGGTGTGATTAATAAAGGGTTTTAAACTAAGGAGATTATTCTGGATTATCTGAGTGGACTCTAAGTGCAGTTAATAATGTCTTTTAAAGAGGTAGAGAAATGAGATTTGACAGAAGAGGAGGTGGCAAGATTCCTTCCTGGTTGGGGACTTCACCTGGCCCATAAGGCTAAGTTCATTCCCTTTGTGACACATCAAAGAGGGGAGACCAACAGGGTCAACACAGGCCTCATTTTCTTAGGGTGAGACTTTGGGGAACCCCAGGGAAGAAAATGAATTACTTTATCTCAAGTCACATAAATTTAGAATTTACAGAAAACACTTGAGCGGTAAAACGCTTTGTGACAGGACTGAAATCTACAGGCAGACTCATTGGCAAGTGTGAACCGCAGAAGACTTGGTTCTGATGCTCCCAAAATCTTCCTAGCAGGTAGTTCAGAAAGTGCTAACCTTAAAGTATTTTGAAACTTCTTTGTTAAAAACAAATTCTCACTCTTGGTTTTAATTGCATCCTGGAATCACCTAGGGAGCTTTTAAAACTCCCAACACACAAGTCACAACCTCAACCAATTAGATCAGAATCTCTGGTGATGGGACCCAGCTTTTGGCATTTTTAAAAGACTCCCCAGATATTCCCAATGTGCAGCAAAGGTTGAGGACTGTTGCTTAATCCACAGCCCTCAGCTCATTCCATTTACTTGTTTAATGCAATCCTGGGAGGTCAGGATGGAGGAAGACAAAAGAAAAGGATGTTTTGAGATCTCACCTCCAACCTAGCTGAAAAGAGGGAAAGAGAAGCAAAAAATTTAATAATAATAATAAATAAAATAAAATAAAATAAATAAAAAGTGGAACAAAATGCTTTGCTGAGGCCCCTCTGAAGACGTCTAGATGAGAAGCCCAAGAGAACCCATAGACTGGACAGCCTTATTCTGTGACAGGTATTCCAGAAGCATGTATTGACAGGCTCCTGGTCCCCTTGGATCAGAAGTCAGGGAACTACATGGTTTAAGAATGCACAAGCCCTAGACCCAACAGGTGCATCCCTGGACTCAGTTCTGATAGAAAGCTGATGTTGGACATCGTCAGAGCAATGACAGAACTCCTCCAGCAGAAAATAAGTACAACAAACTCTCCCTCTTCTTTCTGAGTTTTCTCCCTACAAAAACTAAGTCAACTGTATAGAAAACTGACTAGTCACTGCCATTTCTCTGAACTATCTACCATTAATGTTTGGTTATCATACCCTGTAGAACCAGGTATAAAATATATATATTACATGAGTCTTGATGAACTGTGTTTGTGAGGTTTGATTTCAACAGTAAACTCTGTTTAGTAGTCTTTAGTTGTTCACTCTCATAGTACTCTCATAGGTCCACAATCGTCAAACATTATGGAAAAGTGCTTCTTGGTTCTTGGCTCTCTTGAGTAATGGATGCTATACATTAAGTAACCAATACTCAAAGCAGAGTTCTGTGTCTGAGAAATGTGTAACCTTAAAAAATACCAATCAGACCTCAAAGGTGAAGAAAATGAGCCATCAAGCAAACCTATTTGACTAAAACATGGCCAAATTTGCACCTTCCTCATGTATTTTCATAGCTACCAAGTTCATGGTAGCAAAGGTGCTGGTTTATCACAGAAACTAAAAATGTAGCAGAGCAGCTGGGGGCCAATACAAGGAAAAGATGAATCTGTTTTGTGTAGCCAGCCAGGAATACTGGAGCTAAAGCAAGCAGTTCTCTGAGATATAAGGGTCTTGGCTGGGAATATGCGGAAAAACAAAACTACTCTGTGCCTCTTCAGCTCAACTTGGGAGAAGAGACTGTGTCAAAGATGAATTTCAAGACTCTCCAAGGTAACACAGTGCCAGTCCAACAGATCTGCTCTGAAGTCATTGTCCAAGAGGGACCATCAGTAGTTTGAAGATGTAGAGAAGTAATAGGACCATCTAGCTTCTGACTAGACCCAGCAATTGGAGCCACCTTGGGCCACCGCTGTGTCCTGGGAGAGATGGATGGAGAGAAGGGCTCATGCAGGGGATGGCGGGGGGCGGAGCTGGAAGCTGAGAGTAGGGGCAGGAGGCAAGTAGGCATAGCGTAAGAAGCAGTCAGGTTTTTTTTGTTACAACTTAATGGTATTACCCTCAGCTAAAGTAAAGGGGTTTCTGTTAGAAGCTCCTGGCGTGTTTATTCAGATAGTGATTTTATTGTCTAAGAATGTTTCTGTTAATCAAAATATATTTTGTTCAGAGTTGGATCTTTTTGAAAATAAACATCTGATCTTATTTTACTAGAAATCCACTGTTGCTGTCTATGGAGAATCTATTGGACATTTTCTCTGTTTAAATGACACATGAAGCAGATTTTTTTGGTGATTTTTACCCCTCAAAAGGCATTTCATTAAAAAAGCAAATCCAGCTGCAGCCGTAAAATCATCACACTGCAGATCATGGCCTTCCTGTCTTTGGTGGTGGTTGGTGGAACATATTGACGCTTCAGACACATACGTTTGATTACCGTCATTTCTCCTCCTGAAACTTAAGGTTTGGGGAGCTTGTAATACTAAATTTCCTCTGAAATTCAAGAGATTAACAATAAATCTTGCACATTACTAATACATTAACAATAAATCTTTCCTCATGGACATAACTAATTTTAACTGTTTTTTTTTTCTGTACTCAATAAAGAAAAAATCAGCCCAAACTTCCCAGAAGTTGAGTTAGTAGATGCATTTTTGAAATGTTTTAAATGTTTCAACTACTATGGAAATATCTACAACAAATTTCAAAATAACACTGGAGAATAACACTGAATATATATTTTTTTAACTAACAAAGCCTTAACCGAAACATTTTAATGTAGTTAATTGAGAATCATTGTTTACTAATTAGTAATGAATAAAGCTCTGATAATGTGACCTGACATTTAGTTCTATAATTTCTTTTATTGGTTGCAGGTGATTTCTGTAAAAAGAGCACTGGCCCCATAAATGATACTCCTTTGTCTTTAAATGATCATTGTTGATACTTGGACATTTGTTTGCACTCTGTGGCTCATAGTCTTTGATGTTTTAGATACATTTACATTTGAACAAATGTACAAAATATCAGGAATGGCTACAGAAAGACATACTTTGGAAATATGTTTCAGATGGAGATGTTTTCTAAAACGCTAATATACAAACCAGTCCAGCCTAAGACAGAGCGTTGTTCAGCATCATCTCCAGCCTTAGACATAAACATTGGGGCGACCAAATGCTTGCTCCAGCTGAAGTGATCAGAGTTCCAATATGCAACAAATTAGTTTCACACCAAGGCAAAGGTCATTTCTTTAAACTTTGTCTTTGGGGGATGTACACAAATTGTCATTCTTCCCAACTTATGTAATTAAACAGTTTAACTGGTGTGGCCATTTACTGTTTATTTTCTCATCAGGTAATGGAAGGATGTTAGCATCAGATGACAAGGAGAGAATATAGGCAGTTGCAAATGTGTTGATGATATTCTGTGTGTGTGTGTTTGTGTGTGTGTGTGTGTGTGTGTGTGAGAGAGAGAGAGAGAGAGAGAGAGAGAGAGAGAGAGAGAGAGAGAGAGAGAAGAGAAAAGAGAGAAGAGAGAGAGACAACATGTGTGTTGCTTTCCCTCTCTCTAAGGGATGCAGGAAAGGCTTAGCTCAGATCCCAAGGCAAGAATAAACATAGAACCTTTTTGCCAGGGAGGATTGGCTGCTCCAGCTTCACTACTTCGCTACAGGTGTGACCACTGGATTTAGTTCTGTGAAAACCACTAATTTCACAAAGTCAGGCAGCCTCTTGCACAGGGTATTCATTATCCGGAGCTCAGCTGTGAGGTATAGCACATAGCAGTAGAGTGGAAGTAAAAAGCACAGGATTGGAAGTTAGATACACCAAAGTTACCGTCCTGGCTCTGGCAGCATGTGACCTTGGACATATTTTCACACCTATCTGAAGTTCAATTTCTGCATCTCTAAAATGGGGATAATAGTACCTAACCAGGATAAGGCAGATCTGGGTCAGGGAAAAGTAAGGGGAGAAAAAATATAGTGATGGAAAGGAATCTCACCACATCCAGTATCCTAAAGTTAAAGAGATTTGGAGCCCCAGGGAGCCAGCTGGTTTCAGAGTGGTCCAGCAGGCTGTGAGCAAACATGGCACAAGGCTGTCTGGGAGCCAGCATTATGCGGAGACCCCCAGCAAGTAGTTGGCTACCAGTCAGTACTGCAGGAAAGCAGTGACTAGAATCCAATGGGAGTAGATAGGGTCACAAGAATGGTGCACCAGGGTACAAAGTAAGCAAAACCCTAGCCAGGAAGTGCCCTGAGTTACCTGAGGTAGATAATCTTCAACTTCCCTTGAACGAGGAGAGGAAGCACTTTCCCTCTGCTGACTCTATCCTGCGTTCTAACAACACAGGTGACTTGTATTTCGCTCATGGAAAGGTCTCTTTTTATTCATCCTATTTAATTTTGTCACTCCTGACTACTCCCTCTCCATTACTCCCACCACTCAAGCCACTCCTTCTCAGTCTCCTTTTCATGCTCGCTTTTTCTCTGCCAGCCCCTTAAATACTGGGTTTGGATCCAGGCCTGTTATCTCTCCTCTGCACTCTCTTCCTGGTGAGCTCATCTACTCCCACAACTTCTATTACCATCTCTACGGCAGTACTTGCCAACTCTCTACCTCCAGTTCTGGCCTCTTCCTTAGGTCTCAGACTCTATCTCTAACCACTTACTTTGGCTATCTCTACCTGGATGCCCAGAGGCACAGCCTTAACATGTCCTCAAGCTTCTTAATCTCCACCCAAGCTGTTTCTCTCGTCTTAGCTGTGAACTTTTAAGCATGCCAACTGAATCTTGTTCTGCAATGCCAATACCCAGTGCCAGTGAGCTTGGCCCTATGCCACTGCACTTAGCCCAGATCTAGATCACTACTACTTCACCCTGTCACCACTCCAATTCCCAAACCTTGTGAACTCCCATCTTATCCTAATTCAGACCTCATGCTCATCCCAGGGAGTTTTTAGGACAGATGGTGCTGTTTTGGTACTGGATCCTAAATTCCCTTGAATGAGCGCTGTCCTCTGATACACAAGGTACTTACCTCATTGTTCCCTTTCAATCCAGATTCTAACACCAACTTATATCCTTGCTATTCTTTTTCTATTTGCCCCAGCCCTGTGATTAGAAATTAGACATCTTCTATGGAAAGAGCTGCTTCTCTTGAGGTCATAGTCCCTGCTGGGCCACCACTGTTGCCTTATCAGAAAAGATTATGGGGGATACTACTCAGTGCCTTGACTACCCTTAGAGCTATGCATCTGCCCATCATAGATATACACTCCAGTCAAGGTTATATAGAATGGGGATGGCTGCTGTGGTAGAAACATATTCTCTATAGATATCACCTGAAAGGATGATCATTCAGGAAGAGAAACAGTGCTTGTATTGAGGAAGACACTGCATCTATTACTGAACAGTGCCATGGCCTACTGATGATAGATAATGAGAAAACTAACAAATCCTAGTCCTAGCCCTCCCCATCTGACCTATCCTGTACTCTACAAAGAGCCAGAGACTGTATTGAATGCCCATGGAATAACCAGAGGATGAAATATGTATGTAGACCCATGTGACAATGAACTCTGGTCCAAGAGTTCAATACAGGACTCATCCCAAGCCTCCTACTTCATAACTGTGCAGCACCTACTTTTTAACCTCAAATCCCTCCTAACCACTTCTGACTCCAGCTGTTCCAGATAAATACCAGTCTAATGAACTCCTCTCCCAGTCCTATGCTAGGCAGCCAAGATTCCTACCAGGTTCTCCTTAGCAACTCAGAAAAAATGTGGTAGTATGTATTAGTATTTCATTTCTTTTTATGTCTAATAATATACCATTGTATAGGAGAGAAATTGCAGGGTCATATGGTGATTCTATGTTTAACTTCTTGAGGAACCACCAAACTGTTTTTCATAATGATTGTACCATTTTATAACCCCCCAAAAATGTATGAGTGTTCTTATTTCTCCTCATCTTCAACAACGTATATTCCTTTTTTTAAAATCATAACTATCCTAGTGTATGTGAAGTGGTACCTCATTGTGGTTTTGATTTGCACTTTCCTAATGACTGGTGCTAAGCATCTTTTTTATGTGCTTGTTGTCCATTTACATATCTTCTTTGGAATAGACTTATTTCTTCATGAATTTCATCCCTTGTTTTCTGGTTTTCCCTCTACCACTCTCTTGTACGCCCTGCACCCCTTTTACTCCCTTTCTTCATAGTCTTTCTCATGGACTCCTTCTGTTCTGTTTGCTCACCCCTCAAATTTGATCTTTTTTTAGGGTTATAGGCTAAGTGCTTTTTGTTCTCATTCCATGTACTATCTTTGGGTGATCTCATCTGCACCCTGGCTTTACTTCTGTCTCAAAGTTGAAAACTCCAAGATCTTCAGCCGAGATCTATTTCTTGGGCTCCAGGCCCATATATCCAGCTTCTTCCCTGATGGTTCCACATGGGTGTCTCACAGCACCTCACACACTCAATATGCCCAGACAGCACTCATTCCACTCCCATCATTCCAGACCAACTCCTCCTCCACTCAGTCACACAGGCCCAAAACCCTGGAGTCTTTTTTGGCTTCTCATTTCAAATTTCTAATTAGTCACAATAACAATAGCTTACAGATTCTGCTGTGTGGATGTTTCCAACAAAGACTTAAAATGCTGAGTTATTTTCTGTCCTAGCATTCTAGGTAATACAGGACTCAAATTGAGCATGCTCATAAAATATTTTGAATTCAACTAGATACTTGACATGCTTAAAATCTATTTTCCTACATCAGGCATGAAAGGCAGAGACCCTATTTATGGGTTCCATTTTATTTGTCTGCATGTTTGCTACCCATTCCCTGGCCCATGCCCTCATTATTTCTCACATAGAATATTACAAGAGTCTCCTAGTTGGTCTCCTGTCTCCAGTCTTTCCTAGTCCTGAAATCTAAATCTATTCTGTGTAGCACAGCTTCCAGAAGCAAGCTCTCTTTATGTTAAATCCATTTTAAAAGCTCTTTAATGGCTCCCTTTTGACTACACGTATAGGCTTAAATCTAAACTCTAAGGCAAGCATTGAAGATCCTTTGTGATTTGATCCATAATGACTTTCACAGGTTCATTTATTGTCTCTCTAGCTGCACTAAACTATCTGCCATGACAAGAATTATCTTCTGACCTTTTGCATTTGTTCTTGTTCTGTCTGTCTATGATGAGCCAGCTCTCCATTCTTCCCTTCCTGTCCCACTCCCCCAATCATTCTCTAAAATCCAGTATGAATATGATCACCTCTGTAAAGCTTTATTTAATTTTCCTGGACAGAGTTAGTTACCAATTCCATTTAATTTAGCTAGCACACACTCAGCTCCTGTTAGGTGTCATGCAATTTTAGGCACAAGGATACAATAATGATAAACTATTATAGGTACCACCCTGAAAGAGCTCATAGTACAGTAAGGAAGGCCATGTTTTAAAAGAATTGAAGACCGTATAGTAAATGCTGTGGATCAGGGTCTGTACAATAGACAATGGAAACACCTAGAAGGCAGTCAATAAACCTGCCTAGAAGGGTTAGACAAAGGTACAGAAAAGAGATGAAATGTGACCTGTGTCTCAAAAGATTTATGATATGAGATAGATGATGTAGAAGAAGAAACAAGCTTTAGAAAGAAAATTCTGAGTTTGATTTAGGACATATTGAGTCTTAGGGACCTGAGAACTATCCAGGAAGAGATATTGAGTAGGTACTTGGAAACACTAAAGGTCTACAGCTCAGAAAAAAGCTGTGATTTGGTGGTATGGATTCAGAGAATGTCAGCACTTAGTGGTAGTGGAAGCCTTGTGAGTGGGTGGGGAGATAAGACTAATAAAGAGGCCAATTGCTTAGCTGGCCACTTTACCACAACTATTGTAGCCTTACCTCTTATATACTCTGTATAGCTCAACTACTTGGTTGACACAAATCAAGGGCAGAGATTGACATTTGCTCATGTCATCATTTCTCCACCTCTCCAAGCATGTTATTTACTGCCCAGCATAGAATTGGCACCCAATATCTGTTTGTTGGATACCTGAACAATAGTCACTGAGATAAGAGGTAATTGTCAAGTGGCTACAGTTGTGATAGAGGGCCGAGTACAAACAAGATGATAACATTAGTGGTTGTTTTCAGTGATGCTATTGAGGATCTCAGAGCCTTTGAAATGAGACACAGAACAAGTCTGAGAGAAAGGACTCAGCGGAGAGAAGAGGGAATCAAGAAACAAGTAAAAGTTCCCCCTCTAAAAGCTCGCAAACAAGTGAGGTTAACACTGCCATTTTATCACCAGCCTCACGTTGGAATTTGTTCTAGCACGATCAGATAAAAGCTAGAAAAAAACATGTTTCTGGAAAAGCATGGCAAAATAGGATTTGGGGGAAATAACATGTTCCTTTCTCTCCTAGCCATTAGTGTGCTAAAGTCAAGCAGGTGGCAGGCTGTGAGATCCAAAGGAGCCAGGCCTCCAATCCTTCTGTGGTTGACATTTTTTGCAATTGACTAAGAAAAAAAAAAAACAAGGAGAAAATGTACCTGAACTTGCCCAAGAGTCTCTTGACTTATGTCCAATGCACTGGATCATTGGCTTTGACAAATGCAGGCTCTGGAAAGCAAAGAGGTGCTTTGCCAGCTGGGTGAAGGCTCATGAGGACCAAATGTCTTTTTCCTTTGTTAGAAAAACTAATTCAATGCCTGAGCAGCATGGTAATGAGGAGAAGAATAGACAGTTTCTTGGGCATGAGCCTTTAACCTACCCAGGTGACAGCCTTGTTTTCAATTAACATTTTGCTACATCTGCTTTATATGACATTTTATCCAACCCTCAATTCATCTTATTGTTTTGATTCATTTCAAAGTAAGCTTCAGACATGAGTACACTTTACTTCTAAACATTTAGCATTCATACAACTAGAGAGTAACATGTTTATTGTTCTTTCTTTGAGGTAAAATTTACACACAGGAGATATACAAATCTTAAATGTACTATTTAATGTGTTTTATTTTGATGAGTATACACCTATATATTACAAACTCCTATTATAATATGAAACAAATTACTTCTGTTCCTCTTGACAGACTCCTTTGCTGACTATATTCTTAGGTCATCTAATTGAGGAGCTAAAACATTTTTGGTGAATGCTAAGATGACATTTGTAAATGTAGCAGACACTAGAGTAGAAAGGGCTAGCGAGCTTATTGAGTATAATAGAATTCTACATGCTAATGAGTACACAATTTCTCTTAGGGTAGAAGAAATGTCCAGCTGTAGGGAATCTCGTAGAATGCAGCAAACCTCACAGGTTGGGGAACAGTAGTAGAGAAAAGGGTCTGGGAGTTATCAGGTTAAAATTCAAATGCACAAAGTCAAGTGTCATTGCCATTCCACTGTCTAGAACTGCAATAGTTTCAAACCATAGGTTCGCCTTTGGATTCTCATGGGAAAAGCAGGGCTAGACAATCAGGAGAATGGCTAGACATGTGGAGAGTCCTCAGAATTCAGGTCTTCAGCCTGGGGACACCCAGATCTTTGTGAAGTCCTTGATATCCACCCTCTCAGTCCTGTGTTCTCAAAATGTGCTCACTACTCTAAGTCTAATCACTTACGTAATGCTCTTACTGATGAGGGTTTAAAAAAATATATCTGATATTTGAATTTTTCAGAGTACAAGTGCCATTCCCTCCCATTTCAGTGATTCGGGGAGGTTTAATGCTTTGGTCATCACAGAAAAAATTGTCTTAGAGAAAACTTAAGGCTGAAATGTGTTTAAGAGCAGTGCTTTATATAGTTAGCAAGGCATTCCCTTCTCTCTTCACAGGCTCATCAAGTCCCAGGCTACATGTAAGATTCCCTCACCCAGGCCAAGTATCTTTAGCAATGCCCTGGTGACAGCCTGAGCTAACCAAGTGGGTCAGATGCCACAGCCAAGGGCTGGGAACATATCCTCCATGGTGAATACTGACCCACAAAACAAATGTCAATTGTAGGTCATGCATAATTATTAAAAAAGCAACCTGTTTACAGTGACTGCTTCTTAAGGCAGGGTAAAGTGTTGGGGCCCTGTTTTAACCTTTAAGCAACCAACACCAGATAATTAAGAAAGTAGACCATAACACTTGATTTAACAATATTCTATTTTACAAATATGCTTCATTTCTTCTGATGGTTATTTAAGAAAGAGGGAGAGCATATAAGAGAGTGAAAATAGGAATACAGAAAGCAACACAGCTGGGAGGAAACAGAAAAAAGACAAAAAAAGATAAAGAAAGAAGAGAAACAGGGGTTGGCAGTGGGAGAACTAAAAAAATGGCAGCTAAGATAAATGAGCATAGTTCAGGAAAGGGAGATAGAAAGACATGAAAAGGGAGAGAAAATGAAACAAAGAAAATCAGAGTGTCAACCAGACCAACCCCTTAATTTTATTGAGGGAAAATCTGAGGTCCAGAGAAGGAAAATGATTTGGACAAAGTTTTGCTGCTGGTTAATGCTTGAGCTGAGGCTAGAACTCAGGTCTTCAGATTCCCAGGTCAGGAGTGTATCTATCATAGCACAGGCAGCCTAAATTCCAGTCTTTCTGAGAGAGCCCCGACATCATTTATTTGGGCAGGAAGTTACATAATGAATCCGAATCCTGGGAGTAAAGCAGAAAGTCCTAGATCCCACAGGACCAAGTCCAGGCAACTAAGAGACACAGCATACTCAGAACTGGGTTTCAGGTCTACAAGATACTGAAGGGTGATGAGGTGCCTAGAAGGGGCCTGCTGGAGGCACTGGGTTGACTGAGGCAAATGGACACAAGCCCCTGAAATTGCTCATGGATGGATTCCCCTAGCTAAAAAGAAGAATCAAAACCACAGACTGGATATCTGCCTCTCCTCAGACCACATATACATTTCCAACTGGTTCTGAGCACAGAGGTAGAAATCAGAAAATGCCAGAGGTTCAGGTGAAGATGGAAACAATATGGGTTAAGTCTCCTCTACCACAAGTTGACCCTTGGCTTATTCTGAGCTGGGCTCTCTGCTCTGCCAATCCAGACGAAAAGATTCTAGCTGACCTCACGTTTGTCTTTCTGTTGGAGTCCTGTTAAGCCTGATTGCTCCATAAATACTTCATTGTTGCCCCCAAATTAATTGACAATTCACTAGGAAGCCCAGTCTAACCTTCCTCCCACAGATTCACAAACTTTGACTGAACTTTGCCAGGGCTGGATATAATTAGTCACGGAACAGAGGTTCCCAAAGTCTGCCATATGCCTCCTTATATTCCCATATGCGTATGTGGAAAATGCTTTTGATCCATTCTTAAAAAGTTGTCTTCTAAGGAGCATTTATCTTCTTCAGGGGAAAATCTGGATTTAATTCTTACTCAGCTTCATCAATCCATGTAGGCAAGTTTTCTCAGTCTCTCAGTATTCTGGTCTAAAAACCCTGTGGGTCTTCCTTTAGTTCAATTCCAGCACCTGGGTTTAAGATGAGATAATCTGGGGACGTGGTGAATTTGACAAAATGTAAATGCTGTGAATAAGTATTAAAATGTCCTAGGCAGCAGAAATATCTGAGTATGGTGAAAAGTGTATAATAGAGGCTCAATAAATATTTGTTGTAAGAGTTATTTGATATCAGTTTGTCTAATATCATTTGCTAAAACCCAGAGAGACAAAATGACTTGTTTAGAATCATATAGTTGGTCAGTGACAGAGCCTCCACTAGATCATGCATTATTTATATGATAGAGAAGTTTTAAAATATATAGGATCCTTCTAAAATCATTGTCTCTTAGAATTATGAAAGTAATCTCCTTGGACCTGGTACACAATGATGAGCTGAAAGTGCTCATAATTTTCATCTACTTTTGTTTTCTTTAATTTTTGATTTGTCTTTTTTTTCTGGCTTTATTTAAATTTAATATACAATTAGTTGTTTGTATTTACAATGTACAATTTAATGAGTTCTTTTTCAATTATAGTTGACATACAAGAATATACCAGTTTCAGTGATATAGCCACTGAAGATCCACATAACTCACAAAGTGATCACCCAACTAAATCTAGTACCCTTCTTCCCCTTACATATTTATTACAACATCATAAACCATCTTCCCCATGCTACACTATATATCTAAATGTCCATTCTGCAACTCTCCATTTGTACCTCTAAATCCCTTTGCCTTATTTTTTGTCATCCCCCAACCTCCCTCCCATCTAGTAGCCCTCAAAATATTCTCTGTATTTATGAGTTTATTTCTGCATTTGTTCTTGTTGTTTATTTTGTTCTTTAGATTCCACATGTACATGAAATCATGCAATATTTCTCTTTCTCTATTCAACCCATTTCATTCAGCACAATGTCCTCTAGGTCCAACAAAGCAATATCTTTTTCCATTCCCTTCCTTTTAGTCTGTGTATGTCTTTTAATCTGAAGTGAGCCTCTTGTAGGCAGCATATGTAGGGGTCTTGTTTTCTTATCCATTCAGCCACTCTATCTTTTGGTGGGAGTGCTTAATTCTTTTCCATTTCAGGTACTTGTTGATAGGAATGTAGTTATTGCTATTCTTTATTCCTGTTTTTGATACATTTTTTTTCTTCTTAAAGAAGTCCCTCTATCATTTCCTATAATACTGACTTGGTGATGATGAATTCCTTTAGCTAATTTTTATCTGGGAAGCTCTTTATCTGTCCTTACACTCTAAATGATAGCTTTGCTGGATAAAGTATTCTTGGTTGTAGATCCTAGGGTTTCATCACGTTGAATATTTTGTCCCAAGCCCTTCTGTCCTTTATAATTTCTTTTGAGAAATCAGCTGCTAGTCTTATGGGTACTCCCTTGTAGGTAACTAACTGCTTTTCTCTTGCTGCTTTTAAAATTCTCTCATTGTATTTAACCTTTGGCATTTTAATTATAATGTGTCTTGGTGTGGTCCTCTTTGGGTTTCTCTTTCTTGGAACTCTCCGAACTTCCTGGGGTTGTATGTCTATTTCCTTCACCAGGCAAGGGTAGTTTTCCATCATTATTTCTACAAATAGCTTTTTAAATTCTTGTTTTCCTTCCAGTACCCCTATGACATGGATATTTTTACCTTTAATAGTGTCCCATAGGCTCCTTAAATGATTATTATAGTCTTGGCTTCTTTTTTCTTGCCATTCTGATTGAGTGTCTTTGGCTTCTCCATCCTCTATATCAGTGGTTTAATCCTCTTCCTTATCACTCTGTTTATTCCATTTAATATACTATTCATGTCAGATAATGTGTTCTTCATTTCTGACTGGTTCCCTTTTATAATTTCCATTACTATTTTTATGTTTTATATGTCTTTGTTAAAGTTCTCACTGAGTTCATCTACTCTTCCCCTAAGTTCACTGACCATCTTTATAACCAGTGTTTTGAACTCCACATATGTTAGATTGCTTGACGCCATTATTCCTGGATCTCTGTTCTGTTCTCTCATATGGTTTCTGCTTCTTTGTCTTTCCATTCAGGCTTCCTTTCTATGTATGTTTCTATGTACTAAGCATAGAAAGCTCCTGATCTTATTAGTGTGGATTTGTGTAGTAAGTGTCCGGTGGCACAGTTCAGAGAGGGATTCAGCTGCAGGCCAAATTTAGCCCCAGACTGTGACCCTCCAGGGCCACCTATTAAGGTTCATCAAGCAATCCACAGGTTCTGTGCTTATAGTGCCCCAAGTAGCCACACCAGAAACTGAGGCCAGCTGCCACTAGTGTGAGTCTTGGCTCTGCTCATCAAGGAGCGCTTTAGTCCCTGAGGACAAACCTGAATGTGGGGCCATGAGTAGGGCCATGATTTTGGGGAGGCGGAGTTTCAAGGAATCCTCTAGGTTGAGCGACCTCTGTTATCCAATTTGATGACATCTCAGCTATGGAAGCACTGAGTCTTTACACTGGGAGTGGGGAGGGCTCAACAGAGGAACAATGGATCCCTGCCTCCGGCCCTCACTCCACTAACTCAGCGTCTCCCTGTAAGTCTCTGGTGTCCTCGGTGCAGCTGACCTGGTGCTGGTGCTCAGAGCAAGTAAGTCTGTCACCACAAAAGTTTGCTTTTGGACACGGCCCATTTAAGAGGTGTTTGCAGCTGTCAGATGCCACTGCCACTGCCACAGCCTCTGTCCCACTCAGCCTCTGGAGACTGAGCAGCCTTGCATCTTCATCCCATCCTATTTCTTCCTGTTGCAGGGTAATTTCTTATTTCTCTCCTTAATTTTAGGGCTTGTTCATCTGGATCCCAGGCGATTTTCTTTGTTGTTTGCTTCATGTTTCTGTCACAACTTTGATTTTGTCACAAGAGAGATGAACAAAGCCTCTATCATCTATACCATTTTCTTTTTTCTCAATCCACTGCTTTTAGTCCTGCTCTCTGGTACAATACAGAAGATCCCAAATCCTACTTGATAAGGATTTGATGACAGTCAACATAGCCTCTTCAAATCCCTGGTTTCTTCAACTGTTCTCCATGTGACATCCTTTTCACTCACCATCTTTCTCGCCCTGGATTCATGAGAAGCCTTCTAACAGTGATGACCAGAGATGTGTGCAACATTCTGAAGTGGACTACCTGGGCCACTGCAGGGGCATGATGGACTACTTTGCTCCTTCCTCTGGATTTTATTAGACTGTGTTGGCTGTTTTAGCAATCCATGTCACTGTCTGCCCTTATTTAACTTGTGGTCAGCTCAAACCCCCAAGGTCTTTTTCACATGAACTATTATTATCAAACCATGTCTCCATCCTGTAGCCTTCATGCAACTGCATAAAGTATACATAGCACTTGGTGTGTGTCCTACTTTCCAAGTTTTAATCACTGATGGACAATGACATCAAATACTTCTAGACCAGAAAGCCTAGATCTAAATGTTGGACCTTGAGCTAAATGTTTTTCCACAACATTAACTTTTTTCTACCTAATATATGAAAATCAGAGATGATTTCTACAAACTGCTGGAGCTTAATGGTTTAAAATATAGCATATGTGCATTGAGAAAAGTGGTGCTTATTAAGTGACTATTGTATGCCAGGCATTATTAAGTGCTTTATATACACTGGTTTATTCCCTCTGAGAGAGGTGGGGTTGTCAGCCCTGGTTTATAGACAAAGAAACTGAGGCTCAAGCGATTCCATTGTTATTAAAGAACTAGGATTTGAACCTAGTTCTGACTAACTCCAAAGGCCATGTTCTTTCATTTACACCAGTGATTCTTAGTCTTGGCTGAACATTACTATCACCTAGGGAGCTTGAAAGCAGATCAATACCCAGGCCCCATTCCAGGTCAATTATACCAAGAGTTCCTGGAGGTGGGGTCTGGGCTTGAGCAAGTTTAAAAGCTCCCTAGGTGATTCTAATACATAGCAGTAAAACCACAGCTTTCTACCATGTCATTTCCTAGGTATATTAGTCTGGCATAGATGTGAATCCAACTATTATGATCTAATAGTTTTAGCACTTGTTGCTTCAAAAAGCAAGACTGAAGTTATTGAAGGCTCTAACATCAAATGAAGGATGATAGAGAGACCTAAACTTACCTGCAGCTCCCCATTCTGATGGGGGAGGTGAAGACAGCCACCAAAACTCTGTTCTAACTTCGACCTATTGAAACTTCCACAGTTCATTTCTGTCAACCATGTACTTTCCTCCTGACTATCTTTAGTTCTAAAAGCCCTGGCTTATCTATCGGGTGAACAAACTACAGGTGTATCCTAAACATTTTTAGTTGAGGCAGGGAATTTCTGTGTTGCTTTAACTTATCAGGATGAAAGGCTTGGAATATTTTTTTTTCTTCTGAGTAGGCTGCCCAAGATGATGAATCCCTGGTTGGGGTATTTCGTGTAAGTATCTGAGAGGTTTGATTGGAGAATGAGACTGCGTATTTCCTTCCTGTATTCCTCTTACATGGGAGAGCTTCTTATAAAATGTTTTCAAAATTGGGAATAAACATGATGCAACTGAGAAAATAATTTGTATATTAGCAAGAGGTACCAATCCCCAAAGAGTACATTAGAAAAATAAGAAACTCCAAGTCAATGGAAAGTTGTAAAACCTAGCACTGTGAGAACAAAGGGCTCAACCATATGGAATAGCTTATCAGAGGCAGGGCAAAGGAGCCTACATTAAAACAGCTTAGGCTCCAGAGAGAGACACCTAAGTCTGTTCAAGGAGAAGTTAGGAAGTGTTGGGGATGGCGAAAAAGCTGAAAGATGTGATTAAAGTAAATCCTCCAAAGATGGGAAAGTTAGGATAAAAGGCTTCTTCCTGTTCTTGATATGCTTTCTATTTTTCCTGGAGGTAGGCAAGGGCACTCTAGTTAATTTGCTTATTACCCATGGCCCCCTGTCCTTCTCATGCTGAAGTAGATTCTTTTGTCTGTAAATCTTGGATGTGTTTACTGTTTTAAAAGCAGTCAGGGTTATGTGAATACAATGTCTATCTCTTAGTAACCATAATATAACCTCCTAGAGTCAAAAAGAGCCTCTTCTCATAGCTTTCCTAGAGTCTCAACCCTAATAACCACTGAGAAGAAAGGGCTTTCCTGGGGCTGTTTCTACACACACAGATCAAGTGCTGAGGAGAATGCGAATGATTAGATACCTAATTTAAGCCTAATACACAAATTCCCTTGGACTGTGAAGAAAAAAGGGACCAAGAGGTTTTCCTCTTTCTCTCTATTCTTCTTCGTTTCTTTCTTTCTTTCCTTTTTTTTTTCCCCCGGGAAGGGTCTTTCAACGAGTCAGGTAATCTAATCTCCACAGATCTCCATTTCTTCTCAGTTTGCTTGAACAGACACCACTAAAAGAGTCTCAGAAGGTAAACATAATATGTCAACACATTCAAAATGTTTCCCTCATATGGATCTCATCTCACACTTCTTTCTAGCATTGGAGTCATACAACAGCTCTATGGGAAGAAAGTCTCAAAATAGCAAGTAGTAAACAGAGCCAGGGAGCCTGTTGCAGCTTTGCCTCATGCCAGCCCTCAGCCCAGCTCCCCTTCAGAGGGAAGCCAATTTTTTAATTTTTTCCATCTTCATACAACTAAGCCAGGCTACAGGGTCAAATAATCAATGGCAGGTGTCACACCCCATAATAAACCTGAAAGAAACAAAGAGGAACATACAGAAACTCAAGGTTTGATTGCTCAAGGAGCAGTGTTGCCTGGCACATAACAAAGAAGTCCTGTACATGGGACAGGATCGTTAAATCCAAAGTGCCCTTGTATCAACAAGGAAGGTGATAGGCAGAACAGAAGGGGCCCCAGGAACTGCTAAACCTGGGAGGCTCCAGGCAGAAGTGACTGGGCGGAGACAACTGCAGTGTTTATTCAGCTTACAGCTTTCATTTTTCCTAAGTAATTTAAATGAGTTAAAGGAAAAAAATATTTTACTGGATTGAGTCCATCATTAAATATTTGGGACACATATTGAAAGGTAAGAAGTAAACTCCTGCAGAGAAATGATTGCTGGAATAAGAGAGTTGGTTACCAAAGGAGGCCTGGGACAAAGGCCAACAATGACCCGAGAAAGCAAAATGATGCATGAAGGTTCTTGGCATTTTCAAGCACTCCTGGAAAGAGAGTGGCTCATCAACTTCACCAAAGAATCTTCAAACAAACAACTCAGCTGTCTCCACATTTCCCAGCCTTAAAAAATGCAAATGAAAGTTGTGAAATGAATATTTCAAGTCTGGTGTCTGGGGCTTTATACTGCAGTTTGGGGATGCTCCAGGCACAATTTGCCCTAATATTCAAGACTACACAAGAGCCAGGTATATCTCATAAGTACAGTTTCTCTCAGCCTTACTTGGACCTACATTCTCTTTCAGCCTCAATTATTGTGTAAGAATAGATTGAAGTCCATGAACTCCTTTGCCTCAAACAAAAAAAAAAAGAGAGAGAAAAGAAAAAAATCAAAAACAAATAAAAAGAAAACCTACCTAAAATACTCCAACTAGAGACTGACCAATTTTCTAGCATAAACTTCACAAGGAACAGAAGGTAGCAACCAGGACAGTCAGCATTTCATTAGATGGAATTTATTCCAAAGCTAGAAAAAGTAGCAAAAGCAAATTTCCTATTTTGGAGACTGTAGACTACTCCTTTGCTTCATAATGGACACTAGTGCACAACTGGAGCCCTGAGCTTAGAGGCCAGTGGGAGAAAGAGGTGATGATGGCTGTAGGTATCCTCCTCCAGTAATCAGGGATGGACATACTAACTCAGAGTCCACTCCTGGGAGCCAAGGCTGAGTAGAGTACATGGAATGGACTGGGGCTGCTACAAGGAGGGGAGCAAAAGAGTAGGCCCAAGAATGGCGAAATCTGGACCCTACTGCAAGTAGAGGCCAGAAAGTATGCCAAAAGTAGAGCAGGAGAGACTCTAGAAACAGTGGCATTTTCATGCCAGCCTCTGCTTCCAGGCCCCTACCCATTCCATGGATAATAGGGTGCTGTGAAGGATGCACTCCTAGTTAGGACAATAATATCACCAACACATTATTACATGTTGAATATTCTGAAGTATTATCCTCCTACCCCCAGAAAAAGATCACAGTTTAATTTGAGGTAGTACAAACCGAAAAGCACCTAACACCAGACTAGAAATGGAAGGGCAGGCACAAAGGCCTGCTAACCAACATACTTTAGAGGAGAGCTCAGCATTACTGCAGGGCTATTTTCATGGCAAGAAGCTCCTGTGCACCTTTAATCCTGAAACAGCAAGATGAAACACCCTTCAATTCTACTCCAAATTCATTCTTAAAATTTACTTTAAATGTTTTATGATAAAGGATATAAAGTATTACTTAGCACACTTTCTAAGGATTTTCTCTACTGAAGCAATTTGTAAATGTTGCAGGGTTTTAGAATTATGAGCTTTAGCAAAGAAAATAAACTATGCTTTTAAATCCCAAGTAGCACAGAGCTAGTAAATACCACTGGAAACATCTGATAGGAAGGCAAGGTTTTTCACTTCCTTGAGTCTATCCAGGAGTTTGTTACTTTGTATTGGGAAACCATTAGCACCAAGGCTTTGGGATTTAATCTCAAAATATTCTAGGAAACACATTGTTCATTTTGGGGTTCCACTGTGAGTTGACAAGGAGTAGGTTAGAGAATGAGTGGTGGACTCATAAAGCTGCATGAGCATGGACAGGTCACCACACTCTAGGTTACAACCTCCTTGGATGTAAACTATGAGAGTTGAACTAGAGCAAGAGTGGGCAAACTTTGTCTGGAAAGGAACACATAGTAAATAATTTAGGCAATGCAGACCATATATGATCTCTAGCATATTCTTTTTTTCATTTTTAATAGCTTTATTGAGATATAATTAGTATATATCTTCCAATTTGTCCATTTAAACTATATAATTTAGTGGGGGTGTTGTACATTCATTATGTTCTGCAACCCTCACTATAATCAATTTTAAAAAATATCACCACTAAAAAAAAATCCCTGTACCCATTAGCAGTTGGAACATTTCCCCCCATCACTCCCAGCCTTAGACAACCACTAATCTACTTTCTATCTCTATATATTTGCTTATTCAGTTCATTTTATACACATGGAATCATAAAATATATAGTGTTTTGTGAATGTCTTCTTTCACTGAGCATGCTGTTTCAAGGTTTATTCATGGAGTAGTATGCACCAGTACTTCATTCTTTTTTTTATGACCAAATAACATTCTATTATATGGATATACCATACTTTGTTATTGTTTCATCAGTTGGTGGGCATTTGGGTTGTTTCCACCTCTGAACTATTATGAATACTGCTGCTATGAACATTCATGTATGATGTTTATGTAGACCTCTGTGTGTTCAATTCTTTTGTGTATATACTTAAGAATTGCTTGGTCATATGATAAATTTATATTTAACATTTTGAGGAACTGCCAGATTGTTTTACAAATTGATGGTAACATTTTACCATCCCACAAACAGTGAATGAGAGTTCCAATTTCACCACATTCTCACCAACAGTTGTCATTATCTGTCTTTTTGATTATAGCCATCTTAGAATGTGTAAGGTAGTATCTCCTGTGGTTTTGATTTGCATTTCTCTAAGGACTCATCATATTGAGCATTTTTTCATAGAGTTATTGGCCATTTGTATATCTTCTTTGGAAAACCATCTATTCAAATCTTTGTCCATTTTTAAATGGGGTTATTTCTCTTTTTATTGTTGAGTCATAAATATTCTTTTATATTCTAGATACAAATCCCTTATCAGACCTATAATTTGTAAACATTTTATCCCATTCTTTGGGATTAAAATATCCTTTAAAAATGCATACACAACTCTTTGGTCATAAGCCTTAAAAAAACAAGCCATTGGCAGGATTTGACCCACAGGCCATAGTTTGCTGAATACTAATCTAGATTGTAAGTTTTCAAACTTCTTTTACAGGTTTTAGTGAACATCTGTTGTTTTACCTTCCTAGGAACCCCTTTCTCTGGTAAGAAAACCTAAATTTTCTTTTAAAGAGCTACCTCTCCTCCATTGCATGCTGTTTTAGTGAGAATATCAATGAAGATCTCTTTTCTTTCTCTGAACCAGGCTAAGCCAGTCTCTCTGCAAAGACTATAGATATGAAGCAAAGTAAAGTAACAAAGAGAAAAAGACCAGTGGGAGCTGATTCATCCCAGGAGAAGTAGCCTGATAGAATTGTCCTTGAGTTCCCATATCTTTAATCACTAGAACTGCCATGTTTCTATTCTTTCTGAGACCTGGTAGTTTAGCTTTTACTGCAACTACTCTCATTTCCTTCCAAATAGCTCTACCTACCCCTTCCTTTCGCTTATTATCTTAGCCAATCTCTGTTGCTTCTACCTAAATGATACTGCAATCAATTCCTTCTCCAAGCAAGACCATACACTGAACCTCAATCTATAAAACAGATAAAAGTTGGGTAACTTTAGCTGAACAGGGGTGGAACCCAAATCGTTTCTTGTGAAACTTCACCCATTGTAGTCCCTCAGGCATCTTCTTGTCACTGTGGAATAATATAAAAACTTCTGGATGAGATACAATTAAGGTACCTTCCAACTCTGATACATTAAGATTTGATGATTCTAATAAGTGGGTGAGATATGTTGAATTGGAGGTCAAAATAAGTCTGATTATTCGGGAGTAGTTAAACCAAAGGATGTCATAAGAAAGGATAAAATTAACAATGCAGAAAGAGACAGGCAGGGTTTCCAAACCACATGAAGCTGTGGAAGAAGGAAACTATGAGCAATTAGATAATTTTATCTCAAAAGTAAGTAGGTAAGAATGTGAGCTAAGCGTTTTTCTTCAGAGAGAAATAAAAGAAAAAAATAAGTAATCTAAAGAAGTAAGCACTTGTTAACGAAAACACACACACACACACACACACACAAACACACATACACAAACCACAGCCTACAAACCATAATGCGAGTTTAGCTTTCTTTCTATAAATGGTTCTATAAAAGTATCATCTTTGCCCAGAAATAAGTCCTCACATCTATAGTCAGTTGAGTTTTGATGAGGATGCCAAGACCATTCAATGGAGAAAGGATAGTCTAGTCAACAAATAGTTCTGGAAAAAATGAGTATCCACATGCAAAAGACTGAAGTTAGACCCTTACCTTATATCATATATAAAAAAAAATTAAATAGATATAAGGTCTAAATTTAAAAGCTAAAACTATAAAGCTCTTAGAAGAAATCACAGAGGAAATTTGCATAACCTTGGATGTGATAATGGATTATTTTTAAATGACACCAAAATCACAGACAACAAAATAAAAAAATAGATAAATTGCACTTTATCAATATTTAAAACTTTTGTACATCAAAGGACATTATCAAGAGTGTGAAAAAGGTACTCCTACGACTCAACAACAAAAAGACAAACATTGCAATTAAAAAGGGCAAAGGACTTGAATAGGCATTGCTCCAAAGAAGATTTACAAATAGCTTATGAGTATATTAAAAGACACTCAACAGCATGAGTCATGAGGTAAATGCAATTCAAAACCACGGGGGATACCACATCATACCCAGTAGTATAGCTATAATTAAAAAAAAGGAAAAGATAATAAGTCTTTGCAAGGATGTAGAGAAACTGAAATCCTTATACATTGCTGGCAGGAATGTAAAATTGTGTAGCCTCAGTGTAAAATAGTTTGGTGGTTCTTCAAATGTTAAACATAATATTACCATATTATCAAATAATTTCAGGTATATACTCCAAAATATTGAAAACAAGGATCAAACATACATTTGCACACCCCTATTCATAGCCACATTATTGACAATAGCCCAAAGATGGAAACAACCCAAGTATTCATCAACAGGTGAATGAATAAACAAAATCAATAAAATGGAACATTATTTAGCCTTAAAAAGAAGCATTTTAAATATATAAAATTTTTAAATATATGCTACAACTTTGGATGAAATTTGAAAACATTATACTAAATGATATACACCAGCCTTAGAAGGTTTGAAAGACTCCACTTATATAAAATATCTAGAATAGGCAAATTCATAGGTACAGAAAGTAGATTAAAGGTTACCAGGAACTGGAAGGAGCGGGGATGGGGTGTTGTTGTTTAATGAGTACAGAGTGTCTGTTTAGGGTGATGAAATATTTTGGAAATGATAGTAGTGGTAGTTGTACAACATTGTAAGTGTAATTAACACTACTGAATTGTATGCTTAAAATTGCTAAAATGGCAACATTTCTGTTGTTTTTATCACAAAAAAATAGTAAAACATAAGTATTATCTTTAACCTATTCACCTATTTACATGTAGTAAATGTAATGGTGAAGAGGATTTGAGAAGTTAACAAGCAAGTTCCTGGGTTGATTGGATTAAGAATTTCTGAACAAAGAAAAGAGAAAAAGGAGACCCTGATTATAAGAAGTATATATCAGGAAAACAAGAATTCCATCTATAAAAGGAGAGAACAGAAGACATGGCTTCTCTGGGACCCCTGTTGACCATCAGTCTGGAGGAAGTACTTCAAGTACACCAAACACAGCATGGAGTCTCTAAAGTACTTCCAGTCCAGTCTCTGAGGACATTGTTCTTAGTTCTTTTGGCAGAGGGACCCTGCAAAGCTTAAAAGTTAAGCTACCATTCAGCCCAAACAAGACTTGTGAGGCCAGACCAGTAAAAGGTAGCTGAGAACTACCTGTAATCATCTGGGGGACTCACTCTTACATGATTTCAGGACTCGCACCAGAAAGCACTGGAAGGAGATATAGTGAGAAACCAAATTCCATGTGGCTACCAAACAGAAATCTAAACTGCTCAGGACTCATGGGACAGTGAGAAGCCCAGGGGTTAGAGATCCTAATATGAGACTGAGTGGGGCTCAGAGTTATCTGCTATATGCCCTATGATTTGACTCTGTCATGAATAAGCCAGCACCATTGCCAAGGCATGTTTTGTGAACATGTTTAGCATCTTATTACTACTCAACCCCTGGACTGTCCCATGATCTAACGAGGCCTGGAAAAATGAGTTACTGTATTAATTTTCATCTGTATCTCAGATGAAATTTGTACTTTTGTATTTGTCTCATTAGACCAAGTGATCAGAGTCAATATGTGCTCCTCTCCCAGCTCCTCAGTTTCACTATAGGCCAAACTCCACAACTTAGCTACCTGTACCTGCCTGTTTGGGGCTGTCCATATCTGGGACTGCTTCTCATAATACCAGAGAATATAATGAACTTTTGGATAAAATTGACATTTAGTCTGCATTCTCTAGGTGCTCTAATTTGAGTCTTGTGTCTGCTGGGCCAAATGCTTGCCTGGATCCCTGGCCTTCTCCCTTATCCTATTGTATGGTTCTCATGGAACTACTTCCCATTTCCTTCTCCTTCTCAGTTTTGGAAAGAGATCCTGTAATGTCTACCTTCTCTGTCTCACTGCTGACCTTCACCACCAGGCTGATGTGGACACTTATCTGGGCTCTCTGGGCTTTGCCTCACTGCCTTATATATACATATTGCCACGGGTGTCTTTATTCTAGTCTGCCCACCTGCTTCAGAACCCCAGCTCCAATTTGACTGAAATATTCATGTCTCCCAACACATTCAATGATCAGCAATTTCCTATGGTCCTAGCTATGACAGAAGATACTTTCTTGCTCCTAGTGACAATGAAACCAAGGTATAAGCTCAATCCTTTTATGGATCTCTTAAAGGTTGTTCCAGGAAACCAAAAATTATAGTGGTGGTAGACATCCCAAGAACACATTTTACCCCTCAGTTACTTTTGAAGCTAAACATGGTCAGAAAATATTCACTGGCAACAGGGATGGTTTATCTGAAAGACAAATTCAACCCATGCTTAGAACTCCTGTGAAACTAAGGCACCTCAGAAAAAGTAGTTGAAAGCCTTTGAGATTTGGCATTTCAAAAATAGAATTGAAGTTAGTCATTGTGGAAAAGAACAGAACTTTGCTGGGCTTCCTTACATTTATTTTTAGTTTAATATTGTTTTTAGCTGATTTACATACACTGTCAGGAGACATCATAATCTCCATGCTTAGATCTCTAAAGGTTTTTATAAACTCCTGGACTGCCACTTTGTTATAGAGTTCTATGGATTCCTCATAGTCCTTTGGGAGTCACCTTGGCAGTGGGGACGAGGGAGAAAAAAATACTAAGTTCTGAAATTAGTCAGGTCTAGGTTGGAACATTTACTTCAGGCCTTCTCTTGGGTACAGAGGCTGAAAAGTTGAAATTTTAAAGCTAAAGCAAGGTTAAGACTAACAGACAGCCAGGTTCAGGTTTCAGCAAGTCACTGGAAGGCAACTTAAGTTCAAAGAACAAGCATTGGCTCTACTCTTTTTTCTTTTTATAAAGAGCTTTTGTGAAAAGAAAGTTATTTTCTGTGACTCATAAACAGAAGATCTTCAAAGTTCCATTTGGTTTCTATACAATTATGTCAGAAAAACTTGATGATAAAACAAATAATTCCATGCTTCCTACAAGTGTATCCATGAACATATGTGCACTCTGTAAGAACAGGATGAAGGAATAGTGTTGATGGTCAAGGAGAGAAGGGGGTTACTAGTAACTAGAGCCTCTTCATGTACACCAGTGCACCCCAACTTGATTTTCTCTTTGATTGGCTGCTAGGCACATGGCAAGAGCATTTGAGATATTGCTATACATCTAGGAAACAGCAGCTCATTCTCCAACCCATAGGTGCCAAGTCAGACTGCTAAAAAATTATAGAGGTGAGCCATCTAGAGTTTTTTGCATGTGGAAAAACCAAGTGACCCTCTATATCAGGAATAGCTGAGATCAGGTAGTGCCAAATGGGACCTCACAGGATCATGCTAGAAAATAGACATTCAGAAAGGAAGACTCAGGCCAATATCCAAGAAAGACTCCAATATTTATACACGTTTTTACTTGACTTCTATATGTTGCTACGACATCACAGGAAACAATTTTTTTTGTAAACATGAGAAATGTGACCTCCAAATATGTTAATTGTATATACAGGTTCAAAAAACACACTAACTGCAGTATCTCCAGCACTTTATTCCTATGAGTTGTTTCTGAGGGCAATACCAAAACTTAGTGAGCCCAAGGGAGCCCTAGGTTTACTGCAACCATCCTCCACCCAGCTTTGGAGTCTGGCCTGCTCTTTCTCTCCTAGGGCTTTCTAAAGGAAAAGTAGATGTGAAAGAGTCCTAGAATTGGCAGCTCTGAGCAGCCAAAGTAGCACAGGGAGACTAGATCCTGAGGAATACAGATTAAGACAGGCCAAAGAAACAGTGAAGGGAGGAGAAAGGTCGGCTTTACCTACTGAGGATGGATCGTATACTGAGGTCCAGCTCCCACACCGAGAACAGAAGTAAAGAAAAAGAGGCCCAAGCTAGCTAAGGCTCTGCTTCCACATAGCTATCTGGGCCTTTACCTTTGGCCCATCAAAGGTCCCCTCAGGCCTCTCCTATAAATTCTAAGCTCATATATTCAACTATCTTTTCAACTTTTCCACTTAGATGTCAGATAATTTTCTCAGATGTATACCAAAACCCAAAGTCTTGATCGTTGTCAACCTCTTTCCCCAAACCCAACCATAATTTTCTCAATCTCTCTTAACATGACCCTGTTCTTCGAATAGCATTGATCAAAGACCTGGGCATTATTCTTGACTCCTCATTTTCTCTTAAATTCCATATCCAATCCATCAACAAATACTGTTTGCTTGACCTTCAAACTGTATCCAGAATCTGACCACTTCTCATCTCTTCCACCTCTGCTACCCTGGGCTAAATCGCCATCATCTGTAGCCTTGATTATGACAATATCCCCTTCCATGCTTCTACCTTTATTCTCCTACACTCTATTCTAAACACAGCAGCCAAACTGATCCATTTAAATTGTAGGTGATATCATGTCACTCCTCTGCTCAGTACCCTGGAGTGGCACCCCATTTTATTCAGAGTCAAAGCCAAAGTCCTAACCATGGTCCAAAGGCCCCACATGTTCTGGCCTCCCACTGTGCCATTTTATACTGCTTTCTATTTCATACATTCCATTCCAGTCACAATGACTGCTATATTTTTTTTCCTTGAAAATGCCAGGCACATTCTTACTTTAGAGCCTTTGCTCAGGCTGTTCCCTCTTTCTTGAATTTTCTCCCCCACCCTAGGTCTGCATGGGTTACCCTGTCTCCTTTTTCAGTTCTCCACACAAATGGTACCTTATTTAAATGATTCCTTGACTCCTCTATTTAAATTTACAACCCTATTCCTTGTCCCAGTTTACATAGTGATTATCATTTATCATTTAGTTTAGCTTTTATTCCTCTAGTAGATTTTGGCCTTGAGATGGGAAAAGTTAGGCTTCTTTCTCTGCAAAAGGCATTTCAGGCCACAGCAAACAGGAACTAGGAGTAGGGAAACCTACCTTTCCTCCTGAAGTATTCCTCAGTGTCAGATGTCTACTGTGAAGCCAGCCTTGTCAAGAAGCTTGGGGTGGGGTGAGGGTTGGCCACCACTATTCAGGACAAATCACAACTGGGAAGGACTGAGATAAACAACTTCTAGGCCCCCATTCAGTGGGTTATGGGGTTCAGGTAGGCCGATTCTGGGCTCCACTACTGACTTATTCTGAAGTCTCCTTTGTTGCCTATTTCCATGTGTCTATAAATTCTTTTGGAGAGGGGTCCTTTTATGTTTTCTTCACTGCTGTATTCCTAACATCTAGATCAGTGCTAAGAATATAGTAGATGCTCAATAAATATGTTAGCTGAATTAATGAATGAACCAGTGAAACGACCAAGTATGCTTGAAGTGAATTTGCTATTTGCCTATCTCCTAATCAAAGCACTTCCTATACTTTTCTCCCCAATCATGTTGATTCTTTCTGGCTTGGCTCCCTCAATTCTCTTCTGTCTGTGTTCTGCTTTATACTACACCTTTTCCATGTCTTCTCTTTATTATCAGTTCTCAAACAAAGTCCTGCCAAGACTTTCAGCACAGCTGGTAGGGATCTTGACAATAATCCTCATATCCTGCTGGCTTTAGTGTCAGGTGCCATAATAAATGCGTTATATACATTTTATTTATTCCATAGAACTACTATTGGATCTATATCTCCAAACAAAGCCAGCTACTCTCCACATGCCTTCGGATTGTGCCTCTTCCCTCAGACCAAGGGAGGGGGTGCTTTCTCTACCCCTTACACTCTGTTTGTTTGGCTGGCTAACTCTCCAACGTTGGCCTCACCTTCAACAGTCCCACCTAAATGTCTCCATGAGAAAAATCTCCTAGAGTCCAACTCACTCTACTTATTTGCATTACCCAAGTTCTGACTTCTCAGAATGCCTTGCACTGAGCACACCTCAGTGGTGACCATAGAAAAAATTGAGGTCTATATTTCAGCTATCAATTGTAGCTAATTTCTCAGAAATCAAACTCTCATCTTGCCTTCTGGTAATCTAGCCCATACCACTGTGTAGTACCTTCTCTGTATATTCTGTCTCTAACCAAAAATTTAAAAATCCTTGCCTGGGAATGGAGTGAAAAGCATTTTTAGAAATATGCAAAACATGCATCTCTGTTCCTCAATGAGAACCAGAGCTGAGGATGTAACGTTTATAGGACATGTCAGTGGAAAAGATTACTTTTCTTAAAATACATTTGTTAAATGATAGGTAAAACAGCAAATGGATGGGAACCTACAACTGGGAGACATCTGGGAAATATGATTTTTATTATAAACATATGCATTTTATTATTTCTCCCAGTGAGGATCAGGATTCAGAATCTGCAGCTGTGAAAGGGTGAAGAGAGAGTGGTATTTTTAGAACTGTCATTTAAAAATATACTTTCTCTGTATTGCTATAGCATTTCTCTAAACAAAGCCCACTTGGAGCGTGAGCACAGACAAAGATGAATATATATATATATATATATATATATATATATATATATATATATATATATGAAACAAATGACTAGGAGGTAGTTTCACTTGCCCTCATAAATAATGACTAAAATAGAGCTTGGCTTGTCACTGCCCCACTCAAGACCAGCTCATTTCCCAGGCTTGGACATTTAGGCCACTCTTGTTCCCACCTTGAACCATGGAAATCATCAGTGACTACCTCATCTCCCACAACTCTAGTCTTACTTGGTACTAAGTCCTGTTGGCTCTCTCAAAAAGTCTCTTCAAATGAGTATAAACGTGAGAAGTTTAGTGGGGCTGCCTATATGCTATAGATACACTTCCTTTCATCTATACCATTTCCTCATGAGGCAAGCAAAAGGATTAGTCCCAGTTTATAAAAAAGGAAACTGAGGCTCAAAGAAGTAAGGTTTCTTGCTCATGGTTACATAGCTTATAAGTGGTGAATGGGGGTGGTATTTGGAGCCAGGTGTGTCTGGCTCCAATGCCCTTGCTTGGAGCTAGAGGCAGTGCTGTCTCTCTATTTTCATAACCCCCAGCCTAGGGTAAGTGTTAACCACTGAATGTCTGTAGTGCTACAACACCCCCAGCACAATAATTCCAACTCCTAACACACAGAACCATAGGCATCTGCTACAAATGCCTCTTTGTCGGCATCCCTGTCTTTCTATGGTCTTCTTTATTGTCTTGGGATCATATTCCAAACTCCTCATTGTTTCATTGAACACTCTCCCTCAGTCCACCTTTACTTCCAACTTTTCTCTAAAAATTACTCTCCTTCATCCTCATTGATCCTGCACTGGCTATGTTCATTCCTGCCTTTGCATCTTTGCTCATACTGTAATCTTCCACCTGAAATGCCTTTCACCCTCTTCATCTCTTTCCCAAATGTTAACTTATGACTCCACAGAGATATGAACCCTCTGCCACTGTGAAATCCACTGCTTGAGTCTATGCTCTGTCATAACTTTTTCTAATTACATATGTCTCTCTTCTTCCTCACAACAAAGTAATGTACTACCTTTCTGGTGCCTGGTACCATATTGAACACAGAATAGGTAGCCAGTAGTTTCTGGCCTGTTTTGACTTTACTCTCTGAAGTGCATGCTAATGGGGTTTCCCAAAGAAGGGGGCTTATGGAAAAAGATATGGAAGCAACTACATTGTTCACAGCAAAGCAAGCATTTCAACAACAGTCAGAGCTGCCTGTTCAGAGAGCTGAAAGCACTGGATTAGGTCTTACCATAAAATGATTTGGTTTGTTTGTGCCCTTAAGTTAAATGGTACATTCTCCCTTGTGGCATCCAGAACCAAAGGCCTGGCACAAGTGGGTGTGACAGGCACTTCATTATTGACATGTCATCGCCTACATGGAACTGCTTTGCCAGCAAGAGGGCGATTTCTCCAGCCACTTTGCAAATGACTGAATTATGGCTTTACTCTCAATCTTTCATGCTGCCAGGCTCAACATTTTGGCTTATTCTTCTAGTTATTTTTGGCATTTTTTCCATACTGAGGAAGTCAGAAGTCTCCCAAGCTCACATCTTCCTAGGGACTCTAAAATATACCTTGCCTTAAACTTAAGATTTTCTTTGGTTCATAGGAATCTCTACCCTTACTCCTGCTCACCAGCCCAGTCCACTCATGGGGTCTTTTTACCCACCTGCAGAGAACATTGGAGTTTATGTCCACATTTTGGTCCTTGTTTTCAAAGTTCTCTTAGTGAAATATCATATTGGAAAATGAGTCTGCCAGGATGTCATTTCAGGCAAACATCAAATCTGCAGCACTCCACACAATAACAAACAGCCTGCAAAACCCTTCAGTGGGACTTCAAGAACTGCTATTTGGAAGGGAGGTCAGGAAGTAAAGTGTAATCATCTGGTGTTCTAAAGGGCTGGCCTAGGGGCTGTGTGCAGATGTAAAAAGACATGACCTAGCCTTTGAGTATCTTCTCTTTATTTTTTTTTTCGGGACTAATTTTTGGCCATTGTGGTAGTGAGTCACCCAGACTTCAATTAACACTGGAAATAATACTCAAACAAATTGACTGTTTATCAAGGTGAAGGGGCCATTTTTACTAACTACTTTAAGTATTTATTTTTAATTAGCCAAAGTGCTAATTTGCTTAGCATTTCTTGGCATAATTGGTGCTGAGAGGTCTTTGAACCTTCAGATGGTCCCTTTTGTCAGCACTTTCCAAGGATTCATGCTGGATCCTTGGGCATTTTGTAGAAATGGATTAACTTGGTACAGTCCAATACCTTTGTTTCCTAAAACTAGTAGTATGAAAACAAGCACTTTGACTTCTGAAGTGTCTCAAAAAGAAGACTATGTTAACAGTAGACTATTCTCAAAACAACTTTCATTGAACGAGTACAATGTGTTTCACAAATGTTAACTACTTAAATTTCCCAACACACCTGCATCTTGAACAAGAGTCATCCAGATAGCTCTTCCTGAATGAAACGTAGTCCCATCTAGAGTAAAATTCCCATGCAGAAACTATATTTGCTAGATTGAAAGTTGATGAATGGTTTTTGGTTAACATCCAAAATTTTGCTAACAGTGTATTGAGATCTTCATTGGAGGTCTTAGTAAATCAAAATATTTCCTTTTTAACCACCTAACTGGAAAGATGATGCTTCTTGGCCTGTGTTTCTCAAGTGTAACTTACGATTTGTAAGGTGCCTTCATTTTACCACTGACTAATATCAAATGCAAGAACAAGATGTGCTGATGGGTGGATGAGGATTCCAGCCAGCACAAAAAGGTAAAAGCTAATTGAATTCTTTCTGACTTGATTGCTAAAAATTACCAAGTTGTCAACTAAGAGAATTGAGAATTCTACTATATCACTGCTGCCACCAGCCTGAATAAAAAGGGATGCAGCTGGATCCCAAGACCTAAAGCTCAGTAAGGCAATCTAGTTACAGGTATAATAAGGAAAAAGTAACTAGAGGGGAGACAGATGAGAAACTTAGGACATCACATATGACATGAGTTCATTTTCCCTTCCAATCATTCAATTAATAAATACATTGAGAATTACTCCAGTCTGACTTACTTTCCATGTAAAGGTACTTTCCCTGAGACCCTTTCAACAAAATGGCAAGGCTCCAGAAGCTCAGCATGAAGTGGATTGTTAAGGCATTGGCTCAAAGAGAGATGCTGGATTTACTTGTTTGTTTTTACCATGGCTCCCCCTCTCTTGGGGAATCTTGACTTTCTTGGTAGCTGACCTTAGTAAAGACTTCAGTGTTGCTCTGCAATCTTATTTTTGCCACTAATCATTTGTACCTCTCATTTACCACAACGACTAATTCAAGCCCTACCACTCTTCAAATTCCCAGCCCCACCTCTGCCTCCCTCACTCTTAGTAGGATTCCTTTTTGATATTCTTACAGAGATACATGCCATTAAGTGTGAACTTTTTACTTCTTTCCCCTCTCTTCAACCATATCTATATGTATGTATGTGTTTCCCAACCTATTCTTTCTTCATTTCCCCCAGTGTCAGCAAGGGGTGTCCCTCCTCATCTGTAGCGTCTTAATGCCAATTTTCCCCCACTCTGACTCCTTGCTACATGACTCATTGTGTCTGCCTCCTATGTCTTCAAATTTTCTCTCTCTGCTTACTTCTCCTCCCACCTTGCAGCTATAATTATGCTTAGTCTCATTTTGGGGAAAGGCATCTTCTTCTACTTTCCCTTTAAATGTGGGGTTTCACAGGGTTCTGCCTAAGCTTACTCACAATCTTCTTATTGATCCCAGGTACTCCCATTGTTCAAAATATTTCCCAAATACCACAAATATTCTTCAAATAATATCCATAGTTCTCTCCCATATAGGACTCAAATTAAATGTGTTCGCTAAATTTCTTTGAATTCAAATGGAAGAAATAGAAATTATAATGAGATAATATTTGAAAACAATTACAGAATAATTTAAAAATACAATAGTGATAGAATTATGGTTAGAGTGTTAGATATATACAATGTTAATGTAAACTGGTTTAATTTTGAGAAGCAAAATGTTATCAAGAATTAAAAAAAAAGTTCATCTTACTCTTGGAAAGTTCATTCATTGGAAAAACTCCCAAGAAGCACTACATATGAAGGTATTCAATTCAGTATAACTATGAATAATGTGAAGCTGAAAACAATCATTTCTAGTAAGAAGGGAATGATTAAGAAGGTGACTGTTCACTAATGGAATAGAATATTAGGAAGCTATCAAAATATATTATGTGAAAAATAATGGCACGTAAATGTGTGTACCCTGATGCTCAGTAACAAAAGCAAATCACCCATTACGTGTTTACCATGATTATGACTATGCACATACATGAATTCATTCATTTGAGAAACTTATGTATTATGTATTGTGCTATGCATAGGAAACACCAAGGTGATAACATATGGTTCCCTGCTCAGGAGAAGGTTCAGTCTAAGTGGAAGTCATGCAAACATACTGAAAGGTATTGTAATTCACAATATGCTTTTAGAGGGCAGAAGGAACATTAAAGCTTGCTGAAAAAGTGAAGACTTCACAAAGTGTCTAAGATATATGTGGACAATAATGAAAGAGAATACAAAGAAAAGAAATCAGTTGCATTAAGACAGACAGCTTAGAAATTATTTGTCTTTGCACTTTCAAATTTCTTATAATGTTAAATGTTTTTATAATAAAAAAGTGAAGACATAAAAATGAAACCTATATCTGACCACTGTGGGAAAGCTTTATATAAAATAAATCACAAACATATCATAAAAATAAAGTTTTAAGGAAAATTTGAAAAGGCTCTCTGAACATCCTCCTCTCTTCTCATTTCACTTAGGGTTGGGCCAGGCAGCTCCTCCTGGTGGTAGCTCCTCCTGCCTCCCACCACCAGCATGACACCACACTTACAATAACCAGCCTAGATGGTGGCTGGCTTGCCCTTTGCAAGGGGATTATTATTGATAGTTTGGAGTCTTTTTTGTTTTTACCTGAAGCTAGGAAGTAGCCATTCCAGCAGAACACCTCAGCTGGGAGATACCACTTTAGTGGGTTGAACAGTGGCCCCTCCAAAATATATTTTCATGTCCTAATGTCCAGAAACTATAATTGTGACATTATTTGGAAAAAAAATGGTCTTTGCAGATATAATTAGGTTAAGGATCTTGAGATTAGATCATCCTAGATTTAGAGAGGGCCCTAAATCTGATGATGAGTGGTCTTACAAGAGAAAGAAAGAGAGAGATTTGGAACATAAACACATAGGGGAGAAAACCAAGATAAAAAGGCAGCTATTAGAATCATGCAGCCCCAAGACAAAGATTGTCTGAAGCCACTAGAAACTGAAACAGGTAAGGAAGGTGTGATGGTTAATTTTATGTGTCAACTTGGCTGGGACACAGGATGTCCAGATATTTGTTGAAACATTATTTTGAGTGTTTCTGTGAGAGTTTTTGGCTAAGATTAACATTTAAATCAGTAGGCTTTTGAGTAAAGTGGAGTATCCTCCATAATTTAGGTGGGTTTAATCCAATCAGTTGAAGGGCTGAATAGAATAAAAAGTCCATCCTCCCCCAACCAAAGCAAGAGAGAATTTTCTAACAGATAGCCTATCACCTTGTTCTGAGATATTGGCTCTTCCTGGTCCCATAGCAGACTGGAACAATGGCTCTCTTTGTTGTGGGGGGTGGAGGGAAAGAGAGAGAGAGAGAGAGAGAGAGAGAGAGAGAGAGAGAGAGAGAGAGAGAGAGAGAGAGAGACTGACAGAGACTGACAGACAGAGAGAAACAGAGCCAATATCCTTCTTCTAATATACTGGGAGAAGCCTGACACCTGCCTACACCTTGATTTCAGAATCCTGCCCTCCAGAACTGAGAGAGAATAAACTTTCATCATTTTAAACCATCTAGTTTGTGGTCATTTTTAATGGCAGCTCTAGGAAATTAAGAGAGTCACTATGGCCTCTGACTTTTCAGGACTTGGGCCAGGTGACCCTTGGAACATATTCAGAAATATGGATTTCCCTGGGCATTTTTAAGCTCAAAATATGAGTCAGGGACATATGTAGGAATAAGAAAGCACTGTGCTATAGAATCACCCACACAGACCTGGATTCATTTTGGTTCTACTACTAACCACTTGGGTAGATCCAAGCAGTGATGGTAAATTGTGTTTCTCCTCTCCCTCTTCCTTTCCCTTGCTTCTCTTCTCATATGAAACCTCTGTAGACAATTCTGATCCCACCTGACCTGAAATCCCTTGCTTGCAACCAGAATGACTTTCATTTTCCCCGACATGTATAGTGAGCACCCTATTTCTGCCTCATTCTATATCTTTTTACCCCACCTACCAAAATCCTATTCCTTCTGAAAGGCACAGCTCATGCTCTCCTGCTCCAGAAAGCCTTCTGTCAATACCTCCCTCCTATGAATTATAACACACATTCTCAAAACAGTTCCTCTGATGCTTAGTGAGTATAGTAATGCCTTACATCGTTTCTTCTCCTCTCTGTGCAGCCATTTCTCAGCATGCAGTCAGACACCATTTGAGAACTGGAAATCAGTTCCCATAGAAAAAGTTATGGATGGTAGTCAGACTAACAAAAAATGTACCCAATAATTTACTCAGCTTTGAGCTTCTAGAAAGCAGGCCCCACATACGTTCCAAGTAGTATAATTATGATCTATTATGCATAAGGAGAAGCAATATAGACAGTACCCCTCTGTTCTGGCTGCACCACCTTTCATAGCTGCCTCCTTTGCTAATATCCATGGTCCCAGCAAAGCTGCCTGTCCCCCAGGGCCATGGGGCCATCTGGGGATCTGACTCACTGCACCAGAAAGGGCTTCAGAGAGCCA
>PVKZ01001728.1:0-62128 GCA_004027375.1 Macroglossus sobrinus
CCCTCACTCCCCTCTCACTCCTTCCCTTCCCCTCCTCCTCCTTCCCTTCCCCTCCCCTTCCTTCCCTTCCTTTCCCTTCCCTTCCTTTCTCTTCTCTTTTCTTTTGCTAAATCCACAAAAATCTTAGCACTTGCAGTGTTTCTGCTATAGTTACTACCTTTATGCCAGACAGCGCCTTGAATTACAGATGATTTGTGAATGAAATAGTACTTTGGGAGACCAAAAAATAGCCCTGGGGGCAGAACATAACATTTATTGTCAGTATAAAGTGACCTTCCACTAAGGACCAGGAGTTACTCTGGTTCTCTTGGAATGTTGGTGTCAGCAAGAACAGGCTGATTGCACCAGAGTTGTTCTGGCTTAAGGTGTAAGATGAAATCACATAAAAGATAAAAAGGGTGAAACTTGCATTAATCAGATGGTTTTGAGGGATGGGTTTTTCTTGTTGAATTTTCAGCTTAAATTAAGGTTTATCCAGCTCTTTTTGGTGTTAAATACAAGTTGTTTTAACTCTCATTGAAAATCTTCCTAAAATGTGGAAGGGCCGCCTGTGAACCCCGTGGGAGAAGGCACAAGTGGGTCACACAAAGCTTCTGTGTCACTTATCACACCTGGATGCTCATTTCAACCAGCTACCACCCTGAATGGTGGAAGGGCAGCCAGTCAGCCGATCTGCCAGGAGACGTTTTTGCTTTCCTCCTCGTTATGTACCGGATTGTGTCCCCTGCAAATGACAGCATTGGGAGACAGGGCCTTTATGGAGGTAAATGGTGTCCTTATAAAAGGAGGAGATGCAGAGCCACCTGTCCATGTGCACACACAGAGGAAAGGCCACGTGGGAACACAGCCAGAGGAGGGGCCTCTATGGAAACCAGTCCCGGCTGGGCCTTGGGCTTGGACCCCCAGCCTCCAGGACCACCAAGAAATATGCTTTTGTTGTGTAAGCCACCTAGTCTGTGCTGCTTTGTCATGGCAGTCCCCGCAGACTCCTACACTCCTGTGGATGCGATTGTGATGAAAGTAAGGAAAATAAGGAAAAGTTGTATTTGTTGAGCAATGACTATGTGCCTGGCTTTGTGCTTGGGTGCTTCGCGTCTGTCATTTAATCTAGACCACAGTCCTGTGATGGGAACTTGGCTCATAAGATGGCACTTTCTTCTGACGGGAGAGTAGAAGAATGCTCTGGCTAGTGGCTCTGACCTCCCATAAGGAGGATACGGCCTTTCAGGGCATCATAAAGTGAGAAGGGTTACTTTTAAGGTGCACATGTAAATCATGTAACTAAATTCATTCTTACTTTTAGATCTAAGGCAATAAGCTTATCACATTCTGAGTATAAAAGTTGTGCTTAACACCTTAATTTTGTTGTATCCAGCATGTGTAATACCAGGGTCGTGCTCCTGCACAAGCACACTGCTGACAGCAGAGGGCAGTCTCTGCCTGCGGAAGGAGTAAGGTTATCCCCTCCCCGTCCCCACTACCCTTCATGCATCTCTCAAAAATATGATAAAGTTTCCTCCTCCTTTCTGATGTTTTTTTTTTCCTGAAAATTTATTAATGAAATGTAAAATTGTGTGGTTAGATGAGTCTCAGTAAAAAATCATCTTGAAAAAAATTATTTTTGATAAAGTAAATCCTGCTAAGGAGCTTTTGACATGGTCCTTTCCCCGAGGAAGATTCTCTAGTGTTAGAGAAAAATGAATCCTGTTTTATTTTTTTTCATTGACTTTTAATTTATAGAAAATGTCATATATGTAGAAAAGTACAGATGTTAGAACAGATAATGGAATACCCACCACTCGGAAATATGAAGCAAATTATATTAGATTTTAATTTGCATTTCCTAAACACTTAGAAACTTGTCATATTCACTAGCAAAATCTGAATGAAAGTGATGAATGAAGGAGACACGGAAGAGATGTCAGAAGTTTGGAGCTGTCATTCATACATATTTCTAACTCATTGAAAGATGGTGAAAACATAGCTTTAAGTACATAATAAAGATCATTGTTGGTTCAGACATTGTGGATTTTAACCCTCATTCTGCCTCCTCCTTGCTTTATGTAACTTGGGCAAATTATTCACCCTTCCCAAGCCTTAGCTTTCCCACCTATGGAATGTGGACTAATAACCGTGCCCACTTCATAGGGTGACAAGGATTTGAGATGAATTGCACGTAAAGCATTTATCACAGCATCTGGTGCATAATAAGTGTGCAAGGACATTATTAACCACCTCAGGCTTCATTCAACTTCTTCATGTTTGAAATGAGGGACTCAGAAGGAAACTCTAAGTCCACTATCAATTGAAGATGCTAAGCCATATGCATGTCCAATTTACATTGCTAATGCCCTGGTTGAGCTGGAGGAATCAGGAATCAGGAACCCTGTGCTCTCCCTGTCAGGCACATAAGAGATGACAATAGAATGTGACACAAATCTGCATTATCTGGTTGGTAGTAAAATATTTCCAGGGCAGAAAGATGATGACTCTCTCTCTATTGTGTTCTTTCATGTATTTTTCTTCTAAATTCTTATAAGGGGAGGGATTATATTTTTATGTTCAAGCCAATTCAATTAGAATCATTTATTGGGTACCTAAAATATATAAGCACTTGCTAGCTCTTGTGGGAGAAAGAAAAATTAGACACAAATTCTCCCCATTGTGAGACTATAACCTAGTAGACGAAGATAAGATATGGTTACAAATATACAGAATGTAAGAAAGAAGGTGGTAAATCTCATAAGTAAAATTTACTCTGAGAGGACAGAGAAAAATATTCAGACTCTATACAAATGAGCCTTCCAAGCAGGTAGCATTTGAATAAGATGAGATGGGGCGAGCTTGGGCATGAAGACAGGAAAACTGTAGACAGAGAGAAGGAATCAGAAGCTGGCAAGGCCATATTCGTGGCCTGGACTGAAGCAGAGATTTCAGGAGAGGATGTAGCAGGCAGTAGGACTGAAAAAGATAAATCAGAAGATAAATCCAAAATGTGGAGGGCTTCAAATGCTAAGTTAAGGACTTTAGACTTCATGAGGGGTGCTCAGGTAGAAACAGTGTTTGGGGAGGCAGAGCAGGTAATGAATGGAGGGGGAGGGAAGTAGGAAGAAGAGATTGTATCAGCAAGTGATTTCTGTGGTGTCCTCAGAGAGGTTACAGACCCAAATCATGACCCTGGTAGTAGAAAGAGGGTATAAATGTGAGAGACATTGAAGGATGAGTCATTCATTCATTCACTCATTCTTCCTTTATTAGACGCCTGCTCTAACCAGGTACCTGCCTCCTATGGGGAATTCAAAGAGAAACTAGAGGATCCTGGATCAGAGATGGGGGGAAATAATTGAATCACTACTTAGAATTTCGAGGATGTTTGTCATGTGGGTGGGAAAGGGGTGGCTATTGAGGAAATGAGAGAAGTGGAGGACAATAATGCCATTGACAGAGAAGGTCAATAACGTGGAGGGGGAGGGCCAAAGGGAGAAAGATGCCATGGATCTGGAGTGGGGTTTGGCATCTGAATCCTAGGAGGCGGATGAACACATGGATAAGAAGGAATGAATTTGTGAAGGCACGGAGGAATGGCAGAGGAGCGGGGACTTGGCCACCCTCCGTGACCCAGATGCATGAGCAGCCTATCATAAAGCTTTGCTTTATGATTACACCTCTCTGAGCAAAGCAGTTTCTCCATACTCTAAAACGTTTTCATAATCAAGGGCAAAGAATGAAGAAAAGCAAGATTGGGAGCTTAGTTTTTAATTCCATAGTCCAATGTGGCAAAGTTCAGAATGATAAAATCGGCAGCCAAAATATGCAAACAGAAATACTTACTCTGTGTTTTTCTAACATCTTTTAATATTTTTTCAACTTTTAAATCAAAATTCAGTTACTCTGGACTCGTTTTTTACCCAGTGTTTTGACTTTTTTTTTTTTAACCTCTGATATTATGCCAATTTTGTGTGTGTGTAGAGAGAGGGGGAGGTTGACTACATGTTGACTACTTTATATAACTGCTTGATTTACTATTGGAGCAACTTTCTTCCTATAAAACATTTTTAAAACCCCATTTATTTTATTATGCCACCCTCTAATTTTTCTAAGCATCGATGTGGGTTTTCCCTCAGGAGAGCCCTAGAGGTTAAGAATGAAGCTTCTGACCAGTCCTGCCAACTTGATTTCATCTGAGTCAAGTCTAAGGATTTGAGGATTAAAAGGATCAAGCTGAATGATGTCACAGACATAGGTTATCCTTCATTTTTGAGACCTCAGGATCCCAGGGCTCTACAAGTTGCCCAGCTGTCCCCTCTGTAGTTTCTGTAAAAGAGCAAGTCTGAGCCCCCCACCTCAGTCTTTGAGCCTTGCATTTGCCCTCACCAAGGATTCAAAGCCTTTTCTGTGGACAGCTCGGTCTCCATGTGGTGTCAGTGGAGCTAGGGTCAACATGCCAGCCGACCTGAGGGGAAGTCGCTCCTGACTCGGAAGCTTCCGAGAGAGGAAAAAAATTTGAGATCATCCAAACGACACCTAGATAGTCTTGTCTAAAGGATATGGTGTTTTCCAGCGTAATTTGGTTTTAAACAGATGTGTAGAATCATCTCATCTAAACATCTGTCCCAGAAAGAAGCTGAAGATGAAGTTTCTGCACCAGATGATGGTGGCTACAAGGAGTGACCCTGCCTTGCCTCATTCTGCTGGGACCAGGCTTCTCTCGCCACCTCCATGGCAGAGGTCCTTGTCCCAGGAATAAAAGACAAGGGGTGTGGACCATCATTCTCACAATCATACCGTTGAGTTACTATCCTGCCCTTACCTGGTTCTGTGAGACTGAGTTCCAGAACATTATGAGTCTGCGCCTTTTGTTTATGTGGCGTCGAGTTGAGGGTTGAGGCTGGACAACTTCCAGCTACACGGCATGTAGCCATGTAGCCAGTTGGTGTCTCTGGAATCTCAGCTCTGCCATATTTTGTTGGACACAAATTTTTGACCTGTTGTTAAACATACATGAGATTCCCAGGGCTCTTCCGGTGGCAGAAAGAGCCTTCACATTCTAGGGAATGGAGACCATTGCTTTTAAAGAGGGACAGCCTGTCGCAAAATTAGAAACATCTCTGAAACAGTAGGTTTGCGGGAAAGCCGTACCTAGGTTCCAGTCCAATCTGCCACCGAATCGTCAGTGTAGTATAGAGGAGGTCACATGACCGCTCTGGTCTTCCATCTCTTCATTTGTAAAATGAGATGGTTAAAATTATAAGGGTTTTTTAGAGTGTGCATCAGAAGTTTCACCATCTTGTTACAGTTTGATGTTCGGCCCTCCCTCTGACAGGCCAATCAGGGTCCCTGGAGTTGGGCTGGGAGAACCGTGTTTTCACTGGCTCTCCAGGCCTTTCTCAGTGCACACAGTGTAGTGGGAACCATCAGGCAGGACGGTCTCTTGGGTTCCCTGTGCCAGTACAATTATAGGGCAGATTAGACCTGAGACAAAAATAGAAAAGCAGCCTCAGCAGGCTTCGGTTTCCCAGTCCCTTTGGGGCACCACCCCCACGGTGATGCCTGGCTGACCTTTTCCTCCACCTGACCCACCACCACTGGCCACCCTCCCACTTCCAGGAGATAAGACCCAGCTTGTCGGAGCAGGTTCTTCTCTTTTCCTGCCCTCACTGAGCCTAATCAGCCATGCCTGCAGTTAGCGCCTCACACTCTTTGCATCTGCAGATATGGGCAGGAGTCAACCTGTCGAAAGCGCTTTGGAAACCACTAAGTGTTGTGCAGGTGGGAGGCGCCCTTCTCGTAAGCTTACCCAGGCTGGGAGAGGGGACAAGCCAAGAGTGTGACTCGGGCTGGAACACCAACCCGTTCCTATCAAAATGTCAGTTTTCTAGCGGCAGTGACCCCTCCAGGGAGATGACACCTCTGGGAGAACTTCAGACCCAGTCACAGGTGGGGAGGGCAGCCCCCTGGCAGGTGGTCAGCGTGACTTCTCTGTAAGACGTGACTGTGGTTTCTGGAATCTCATCAGGCGGCAGATGGTCCCACGTAACATCAGTTCTCTCTACAAAAATGCGCAGAGACGAGATGCAGTTCAAATGTCTCGAACCTTGTGAAGCAACTTGGAATACCTAGAGGCCAGCCCACATTTTCGGTCCCTCTTCCCATGTGCCTCAGCTTCGATGCACGTGAAAGCGTAAGGATTTCTAGGGCCCTAACAAAACTCGGTTGCCATTTGTGCGGTTCTCACCTGTTACCTCATTTTTTTCAGGGTGTTTAAAATTGCAAGAATCATGTGCTAGAGGCTCTTTCTCCTTGTCTCAGAAAGATGAGAGGCTCAATCGAACAGTGAGATGTTCACTCTGGGATTCTCTCACGGCCTGTAGCCTTCGATTTAACCCTAGTGATTTAAGGGAATTCAAAGGGCCATGGCGAGCAGCCGTGATCTGCAGATTATTTTCTTTTTAGTTAAAGCAAAAGCATGGAGACGTAATTTTCTTAGATAAAGTATCGACCAAGCCAGTTTAGTGAGTGGTGGGTGTGGGCTTGGAACCCTCACTGAGAAGTGTTTCTGGGATACCCCTAGCCCACACACAGATGAGCAACACACACAGATAAGCCGGTAATCACAGGTCTCAGGAAAGCCTCTGTTTCACCAAGTACACACACACACACACACACACACACACACACACACACACACACACGATGCATCATTAACAACCACAGCACTAATGTAAAGCACTATGTGGGTAATCACTAATGTTTATTGAGTGCTTACTGCTAACCAGGACCTGAACTAAGCTTTTTATGTACGTAAACTCATTTATTTTCCTTTAATAGTGGATACTGTTGTTATTTCCATTTGTACAAATGGAGAAGTTGAAATTTTGACAAGTTAAATAACATCCAAAATCACCCAGCTATTGAGTGCTGGAGGCAGAACTGAAGCCCAGAGTCTGCTCTCTTAAAATAGTAGAATGTACAGGCAATAAATACATAAAAAACGAGCCCACTCCAAAGCAAACTATTTGTAACATCGCCATTGTGTGGCTTTGCAGATTTTCCCCAATCTGTGATATATAAAATATATATATTTGACCTGTTTTTTTTTTTTCATTCACAATATAGAGCCTAGAAATATGTCTGTGCAATCAGAGTTTTAATGACATGCAGTGTAATGGCCTGGTCACTTCGGGTCCTCCAGATTTGGGCAGCAGAAAAGCGTTGATCCAGCTTGGTGCCTGCAAAGTGCACAGGCAATGGTTTCTTGAAATGCAAAGCTGGGTACCCGAGTAGATAGCAAGACCACAAAGTCTCCCAGCTTTGAAACCTATTCCAGCACATTCTCACATTCCTGTATTTTACAGACAAGGGTAATGAGCCCAGGAATTACCGCCCTCCAGCTTCAGGGGAGTGAAAAATGAAGGGTTGTTTTGCGAGTAATGTGATGCCAGACAGCTGGCTCAACAGGCAGTGGTGCCAGGCCTCCTCTGAAGGCCAGTGCTGGCCCCCACCTCGTCCTCACCACCAAATGTCATGGCACCCCCCAAGCTGGGGAAATCTGTCCTTCTACAGGATGTACGGCTGCAAGAGGAAAGCAGGTTTTACTGGCTTGCGGTTTCTTAGGCTCCCAGAACGTTGAATACAGCCTGTGCATTGGCAGCTGAAGAGCCCAAGAGAAACCACGAGGTTGGAATTGATTAGTTCCTGTTGGTCCCCCTCTTCCGCCAATATCAGTACCTGTGTCTTGATAAATAGACACATGGACACAGTCCAAACACAAGGTCCTCAACAGCAAGCAATAAAAATGTGCCTTGACCCACTGAAATAAATTGTACCAAATGGAGTTATTGTTTCCATTTATTATTTATTAGTCATGTCCCATGGAGTGACTAGTGGAATAAATATATATATTTTCCAGTGGAAAATGAATATATGACCCATAAAGAGTAACTGCACAATCAGATGTAATAACGATCACAGAACAACTATGCCTCCAGGCTTGGGCCGAGTTTAATTCTCTACCTGGAGGAAAGTCCCCTTGCGTACTGAGGTATCTCACCACTGAATCCTTTCTCAGCCCATACCTCAGAGTCGTCTCTCCTGTCCTTTCCCTTTCTGCCACCAAAACAAATTTGTCAGTAGCTCCTTCCAGGAGCCATAGTTAAAGAGATACTGATGAGGCGGAGAGGCTTTGAAGAAACCGAGTGGTCCAGGATGGGTTTTTAATTGATTCAAAAGAATGGCCGCTTTGCTACAATATTTTATTTGAAATGAAAGAAAATGTGTCACCGAGTGACAGTAGCAACTTATTCAGCATCACTGTCACATTAGGATGTCTCAAGAATGTATTGAGAATTTGATTAATTTGTCTCACACCTAAAGATGACTTAGAAGAAGATGGAATAATTTATGTTTATTATCCCCTAGCATTTGCTTGATAATTTAGTAGTTATAAACAGCAGTATTAAAGTTTAACAAAGTAGTGAACACTGGGGCTAGAAGGTAGTGTCGTGAGGAAGCACTCATTAGTTTTCAAAGCCTTTTTGCCATTAAAATAATTCATGCAGGACCATCTGCCTTGTTCTGTTTTATAATGATCAGAATTAAGAGTACCATAAAAATGTGGGTTTTGGTTAGGTAGTGGCCTCCCCAGTAAGCCTGCTAGAATAATGCTGAGTTGCCTTCTAAGGTCCATGGTGCTTCTCTTGACCTCAGATTTCAATGACACACTGTTTTCAGTCAGAGCAAGCTTTCTGAATGGTCGCCAACCTCCTGCTTAAACATGTCAGTGGCTCCACTGGATGTTTGAAGTACAAAGTCACAAGCATGGCTTAAAGAATTCATCTTATCTCTTGCTCTTTGCCCTCACTCTACTCCCCAGCCGTACCGTGAACCACTGTGAGTTCTCCTAGTGCCGTGTCTGTCATCATATCCAGGCCAGGGTACAGGCTGGCCCCTCTGCCTGGGTCCCCCGTTCTCATGTCCCTGTCCCCAGTTTATCTTTTCTTAGGTCTACACTTCGAAGCCACATCTCAGTAGATGCCTTTCCTGCCTGTGGCAAGTGACTCTCATGTGTGCGCCCTTAGCCCCTGAGACTGCTAGATGTAGTTATATCAGTACCTGCCAGAGAGCCACGTCCCCTCCTCCTTAGGGCACCTCCTTCTATAGCTGTGTCTCCGCTTCACTCTTAGCTCCACTGCTGTTCATCTCCTGCAACCCTGGACCACTCTTTTCTGTGCACAGGCAACAGTGGAGGGAGGGACCATAGGGCAAGGCTCATCTTCTGTTCCTCACGGAACTACCATGTAAGGGTGCATGAGAGTATCTGAATTTACCAAGACTTTGGAGAGGTGTTAAACATTTATAGCACAGCAACAGAAACGACCTGTACAAACAAGCATCAAACAGCCCTGGGTTGAAAGTCCTTTGGCACCTTCCCGCTGCTGGGAATTTCTCACTTTTCTAAGAAGTTTGACCCTCCTTTTAAGGAGCCTGCCTTCTTTCTCACTCTGCCCTCTCTTCCTTGCCTTCCTTCCTTTTTCTTTTTTCTTTTTAAATTTTAAAAGAATGATTGCTAGTTAGTATGATCCTTTTCACACACGTCATGATTCAGTGTATTCAAAACTTGACACCTCACTCAGCATACAAGTCAAACCCTTATAGGCCCCTGATAGTTCGGGAAGGTTCCGTGAGCTCTCAGACGTCACCTTCCGCGGCTCCGCTCCCCTGACCCAAGCCTCCTTTCGGTTCGGAGCACCCGCGGGCGTGCTTCCTCCTCCGGGCTCTGCACTGCCCGGTCCCTCTCCCTGGAACGCCTTTTCCCAGATGGTTGCTGGCCTCACCCTCAAGGAGCCTTTTCTCAGCCGTCTTCACCTCCAAGAGCCCTTCTCTGACCGTCCTCACAGACAACACCCCCAGCACTTTTGTCCTCGAGAGTGTTGTTCGTGGTCATTGTCCTGCCTCACCAGACTGTAAACCCCAGGGAGCAAGGGTCTTGGGTTTTATTTACCGATGGACTCCAAGAGCCGATATAGCACCCTGCGGGCTCTCAGCAAATACTTGTGAAGTGAGCGGGCCCCTGCTCCCTCATAACCCTTTCCTGGCCTGGCAGGGTGTTTTCCCTAAGCAAAGACTGTTCCCACCCTAACTGTCTTAGCTAATACTTTTTGTATCTTTTATATTTTATTCTATTGAAATTGCCTATTTTCTCACTTATCACCCCCACTAGACTGCCTTTTAGTTCTTTGAAGGTAGGACCTACATATCTTATTATTGCTGAGAGTATCTAAATAATGCTTGATTGGCTCATAAGAGATTCTCACTAAGTATTTGTTGAAAAAATAAATACTAATGCTCGATAATTATACAATGCTTTATTTATATACAGAGGACTTTAATCCTCCCACAGAGCAATGATATCATTTCCATTTTAAAACTAAGAAATTTAAAGCTCAGGGCATTTTAGTAACTATTTCCAGGTCATGCAGTAAGAAGCAAACCGAAGTCGAGCTTTTCACCTCTCCATCCCTGTTTATCCATTACGCTGCACTGCTTCCCCCTTCTCAGATCCATTATGATCCTGGGATGCTAACTGTGCTTGTTGCTGTGTTCAAACAATGCCAGGAGGATTACTTTGCTAGTCCATTAGCGTCAGCATCAGAAATGTTTTATTCCCCTTAGGAACCGTAAGCAGGCCTAACAGTCTCCTGAGGCAGTTGTGCACAAAGCAGCCCCTGCTGTGAGATGCTCTGAGTTACCCCAGAACACTGACCTCCCCATGAGCGAGGTTGTGTCCCCATACTTTCCATCTCAAGAGCTTTGACTCTTGGCCAAATCCAGAAATTCCTCACCAAAATTTCACTGCATGTGGGGGAGGTGTATATCAGCCGACATTTTTCATTAGCAAAGAGTAATTTTGTCATCTAAGTGAAAGTTAGCTTATCTTTTTGTTTTGGTGTCATTTATCAGACTTCCTACTTTTAAACCATATCTAGTTCTGCAAATACTTCTTTTTATAAACGTGTGTTTCATTTTAGTATTTCTTTTTGCTTTTATTTTTTCACAGAAAAAATAAAATTAAAGAAAATTTTGTTTAGATTTTCTCATTTATTTACACTGTGCAGATCAACATATTTTTTTTTCACAATCCTTTGGTATCCAAGTGACACGCCCCAGGCCATACACAAGCCGATGGCAGAGTCAGAATTCTGGAACATCAGCTCTCTAAACATTTGACCACGGGTCCTTCAAAAACAAGCTTGTGAATGTCAGTGCTGTAGGGGTTGACTTTCATTTGGAGACTTCCTCTGCGCTGTCCAGTACTACCGATGTCTGTGTGTGGTTTCCCTGGCTTGACGTGGAAATACAAGAAGTAATTTTTATTTCTAAGACAAGAGAAGGGGTCTACAACAGGGGGTTAATTATAGAGTTGGCAGTTGCTGGCACTACTCGTGTTAGTGCTTGTTTCTTTGACTTGTGCCATTCACGTGTAAGTATTGTGGCTACTAAAGAAGTTGACAAAAACCTTTTGCGTGTGTCTCCTTGAAACATCTGACACATACAGGTAAGTCACACTGTGCAGATCAGCCCCGAACTGTTGATTCTCTGAAGCATTTCTTAGCATGTAAGGCACTACAATCCTGGACTTTTATTGACCGCCAAAAGTTTCCTGTGTTTTCTGACTTGGTTCTCTCAGGGAAACGGAGAGCAAATGTCTTCTTAAGTGTTGGGAGTTCTTCAGAAATATTGGTTCCCTGTCTTCTATATGAGGACAAGGATATATCCAAAGCTAATGATTCTGTATACATTGGTGGGAGCTGCGAAAGGGAGTAGAATGTCTTAAACGCAGTAGGAAGGTTTAGAGGTGACCCTGGAGCAAGTGGCAAGGAAATGGGAGAATAGGAAGGCAAGTCCTGAGATGCTGTCAGTCAAGTGCTCCAGCTGATGGAATGGTTCCTGGACTGGGATCAACAAATTGTTTGGCTGCAAAGAGAAGGCCACCAACCATTCCTTTGATCGTGCCATTCATTTTGCATCTACCATGAATTGCTGCAGGCTCATATACTGTAAAATTGTACTGAGTTTATCATGTAGACATAGCCTAAACTATTTTATCCTCTAATAATCTCTGATATACCTCCTAATCAAAATAACCTTCGTGGGTTCATGTGAATGCTTCTAAGTTCTTTTTTATTGAAAAGTGAAATTCAAAATCTTGAGTTAAATAACCTAATGGAACCTGGATGTCTCGACACACATTAAACTACCTCATGCTAAGTCTGCTCTGGAGGACAGAGTGCCAAGTCACATACAGATGCGTGAAATACCTTATGGAGCCACAGTAATTATTCTTCACAAGATTCTTGGGCTCCATTTTATTTCTCAAGATCTATCTATACGTCTGTTGTACTGAATTGAGTGTATGAAGCACTAAAATTAGGTAAAGAAAAAACAGGAAGCTTTAAGTGTCACTTCAGAGTAAATAACTGGGTGCTCACAGCACAGACAACTGCACATCAGCGTGGATACCAACACATGGAAGCGATTAAAAGAAATATCTTCAGTGAGAAATAGAAACATATCTATGGCCAGTACTAAAATGCATTAAGCAAGATGAACTTTTTGGAGAAAGTAAAAACATAATATTTGCTAAAAAAATAAAAGCTTTGGCTGTCATACAGTAATGTGTAATATTAGTGTTTCCGAGGTTCCCTGTCCTTCAGTCCCCTTTATTCATGAGTGTGTTGGAAACAGCAGACTCTGATTCAAATTCCCTCAAATTCAAGGATTGCATTAATGTCTGCTGGCCTCCGTGGGAGATTTTCCTAGAGTGATTGTACTGTCTGGAATTTAATTTATTTATTTTCAAAATGGAGGAAAAATAATTCAGAGCTGGATATGGATCACACAGGCATATATATATGCCTCTTAAGAAGTTGTTTGCTGAAAAATTATTCACATTCCCAAAAAAGCAAAATTACATCCACCCATTTCCCTTACTCCTTAAGCCCCAAATGACCTAAACTTAAAAATAAAAGTCCCCAGAGGAGAGTCAATGTGTGAAATGAATTAACGGGAACCACAATGGCACTGAAGTTAATAATTATATAGTAAAAGAATGAAAAAATTGGTATGCTTCTGAAGTTAACAAATAAGAAACATGGAGGGAGCACACTTTGCCAAGATCAAGATGTGTTCAAAAACAGGAACTTTGAACTAGAATTGTACCTATTTTCTGTGTTAGTTTGCTCAAGGATGATGTTTTTGTTTTTTAAGAGGGAAAGGTTTAAAAATATATTTTGCAAGTGACAAAAAGTTGTTGGGTATAAAATGGCTCTTAGAAAATAATATATTTATGATTCAAGTGTAAATGAGTCAGAAACATGTGGATTAAATTTCCCTTAAATCTGTTCAAATATTAGAAGGTGGTGAGGAAAGGGACTTGGCAAATGAGTTGGAAGTTTTTCAAAACTGCGATGTCTAAATGTATACTTTGAAACAGCTATGAAGTCTGAATTCCCCGTAGGCGCTGTGATTGGCTTAAGCAGGTAGATCCTACAGTCATAGGAGGTTAATTTAAATAATTTCTTCGACATTGAAAGCCTATGCCTTTATGTAAGAATTATTTACCAACATTCAGCTGAGAGCTCTGGAAAGAGATTCATCTGCAAAACAAAAAATTAAAAATCTCATGTCTACGTGGACTGAGCAAGGCCAATTTTAGACATTAAATTCTGAATGTCTGATTTTTGTCTTGATCTTTTAAAAATCTAATATGCTTTCAGACTTTTGATAGATATGTTGCACTAACAGGTTATGTTGTACTTTGCAATCACTCAGAGTGATATTCAAAATATTTACTAACCTGCAACTCACGGACACCATATTCAGAAGAAATGCTAGCATCCCAGTGTATGCTTGCTGACTGTCAGCCCTCACACATTTTTAGAAGTGCGAGTTCAATAAAGGTAACTAAAATATCCTTTGTAACTCTGGAAATACAGTTGTGCAGAAGCTGTCCATTCCCTGTGATAGCCCATCTGGTTAGAGCCCCATGTCAGCGTGGCCAGGACTGGATTTGGACCAGCAAGCCATACCCCTTATTCATGTTCTGGATTGTGCTCAGACCCCACCCATTGCTCATAAATTCTTGAACCCTCATCATGAGGTGGTCCAGACAAAACTATGTGAGGAGGTCAGTGCACATTCATCATCATTGCCAGAAAAACGAATCAAGATTTATGGGCCACAACCGCAATGTAAAGGACAGATTATTATTTATGTAATAAGTCCATGATTATCTATTTTGGCTTTTACTTCACTATAAGATCTTTTAACTTATTTCTTGATAACACTGGCATTATTAAGAATTCTTTTCCAATCAACTCATTTTTATTTTATCTGGCATGAAACAATAGGCTAATGAGTGTTTTCACTATATTATGGCTCCATATGCATTTATTATTATTTTTTCTCGTCATTGCAAAAACTGTCAAAGCCAGGCTCTGGTCCAACCTTCAGGAAAATACATATATATATCTGTATGTGTATAAATTTGGGGATCCTAATATTTTCTTTCAAGGCACTATGGATGTTTGGATTGTTCAGATTTATTTTTAGTCTGTTCCTTTTCAATGGAAGAAATTCTCTCTAAAAAAATGTTGCTCTGTAGTCTCCCCATGAGAGGTGAGAAAGCAAGTCTTTATAAACCAGTGGTAAAATGTCCTTCAAAAAACATTTTTAAAAGTTTTAAAATTTTGGATGTGAATGACATTTTAGAGTAGCTTAAAAACAGCTTTTTAAAAGCAAAACTGCCCCTTGACATTTAATGATGACTCTAAGTAGAGAAAAGTAGCATAATTTTTTTTTCTCTTGAGGATTTGTTACTTATTTCTTGTAAAGGGAGAAAAATCAGTTTCTGAGATTTAAATTTTGACATTTGAAAATGGGTATAAAGTTAGGTATAAAAGCAGAGTAAGTTCCAGAGATCCTCTATGAAACATAGCACCTATAGTTAATAATAAGGTATTATAATACAACATTATAATAATTATAATAACAAGGCATTGTATACTTAAAATTTTGTTGAAAGGAGTAGATCTAACGCCAAGTGATTTTACAACCCAAAACAAAGTAAAACAAAATAAAAACCCAACAAAGGGACACGGAGAAACTTTTGGAGATAAAGGATATGTTTCCTACTTGGTTGCCCTGATGGTAACACAAGTATATACATATATCCAAAATTACCAAACTGTGTATGTTAATTATGTGTTGTTTTCATATACCAATTATTTCTCCATAAAGCTGGGGCTAAAAATGAGAAAAAAAGTTTTTAAAAATGCATTTCAAAATAAAAGATAGTTTAAAATAATAACATATTATAAAACATACAGTAATCTTCTGTTATCCATAATTTCACTTTCTGTGGTTTCAGTGACCCACAGTCAACCTCAGTCCAAAATATTAAGTGGAAATTTCCAGAAATAATTTATAAGTTTTAAATGCAGGCCCTTCTGCGTAGTCTGGTGAAGTCTCGCGATGTTCCACTCCGTCACACCTGGAGCGTGACTCACCGCTTTGAGCGCAGTCTCCACACTGGAGACGCCCCTGCCGCTGGCCACCTAGTAGCCATCTTGGTTATTAGATTGACTGGGGGTTATCGCAGTTTGTGTTCAAGTCACCCCTATTTTCATTCATAATGGTGCTAAAGCGCCCGAGTAGTGATGCTGGCAATTTAGGTGTACAACAGAGAAGCCGGAAAGCGCTTTCTTGAAGTGAAAAGGAGAAAGTTCTTGACTTAAAAAAAAAAAAAATCATATGCTGAGGTCGTTAAGATCTGTGGTAAGAACATACCTTTATCCATGAAACTGTAGAGGAGGAAAAAGAAGTATGGGCTAGTTTTGCTGCTGCACCTCAAACTGAAAAAGGCATGGCTATTGCGGGTAGTAAGTGCTTAGCTGAGATGGAAAAGGCATTAAATTCATGGGTGGAAGTTATGACAGAAATTGCATTCTGACTGAGGGCAGTGTGTTGCACCGGAAAGCACTGCGCCTAAAAAAGTTTCAGCAATGGACTCCCTGAAATGAGTGAACCCCAGTCAGGTACAGTGAGCAAGGGGCAGTTACCCAGATGCAGGAATAGGTTTGAACTAAAAAAATATAAGAATTACTGGAGAGGCTATGCCGATGGAGGAGCTGCTGCTACATTTCTGGCAGTGAAGAATTTGATTAAGAGGAAAGCATCCCATCCACAGCAAGTCTTCAACTGAGATGAAACTAAGCATTTTGGGAAAAAGATGCCCAATGGAGCCTATATTCATAAAAGTGCAAAAAAGGCATAAAACGTGGAAGGATAGATGAGCACTGGTTCTTATGTGGCAGTGCTAAAGGCACATGATGAAGCCAGAAGTAGTGTGGAGTGAAGAACTCACGTGCTCCCGAAAACAAAACAAAAGGTTATCTGCCTGTGTTCTGGCAACATATTAGAAAGCATGGGTTGCAGCCATCTTGTTTATAGAATGGTTCCGCCAATACAGACAGCACGAGAAGAAAAAGGGTGAGTATGGCACAATAAGATATTTTTGAGGAAGAGAGAGAGAGAGAGAGAGAGAGAGAGAGAGAGAGAGAGAGATACCGCATTCACATAACTTTATTATATTATTGGAATCTATTTTTTTATTGTTGTTGTTAATCTCTTACTGTACATAACTTATAAATTAAACTTTAGCTTAATCTATATGTATATGAAAAAATAGTATATACAGCTTTCAGAAAAATCTGTGGTATCAGGCATCCACCCCCAGCAGATGAGAGGACTGCTGTATATAGTCCCATCACAGGTACCATCTATAAGTGCTGACAGCTATATCAGACATTGTAGTTACTACCTGATTCACAGGTCATGAGGTACTTGGGCAACTTAAAGTACTTCTACCTCAGTTTCTTTATTTGCAATCAAGCGATAATAGTATTGAATAATAGGATTGAATGAGTATAAAATCTCGATACAGTGCCTGTCACACAGGAAATGCTCAATAAATGGTAACTATTATTATCACTGTAATTTCCTCTTAAGGGAAGGCAATCAATGCTTGGAGATGTTAAGGTCACAGACAGCTGCTGATATGACTGACACCAGAGTATATGTTCTTAACCGCTAAGCTATAACTGTCTGTTTATTGTGCATGCAAATGTATCAGTTTAGAAATTTTCCTTTTTTTCTTCTTCTTCTTCTTTTTTTTTTTTTTTTTTTTTTGGTCTGCTGGTTAATGTCTTCTGGGTCTTATTTACCCAGAATCAAGAAAATCTTCTTTTGGTTATATTTCTAAGAGCATGTGTTTCTTCTGTCTCCTTGTTCCAAAGGTAAATATTCTAAAACTGGCAAGGACCTATAATTATTTTGCCCAAATATGATTCTCTGTAAATTGAAAATATTTCCAGGTAAATGCTCAGTCCAACACTGTGAGGTTGTACCATGGAGATCAAGTTCTACACCAGTGCAGATTTCAATTAAATGGACCATGCAATTTTATAATCATGCATATATCTAATTTACCTGAAACCTCACTTAGTCTCCGTGGAGGCAGCAACCAACATCTGGCTTTACTTTGAGAGTCCACAAAAGGGTCTTGTTTATGAGTCCACCATATAACGTCATCCTAGCCATAACCGTGCACGCAGGAGGAAACTTAAGAGCATCCTTCTGCGGAAAGTCTGAGTGACTACTATTCACTTTGTGAAGACGCCCTCAGAGAGGGAGATACAGCTCTTCCAGTGTGGAAAAGAAATGTCAACTTGAGAAAGGCACGGCGTTTTCTACATCCTTGCTTTTCTCTAGTGATCCTAGTTCTCCACTGGGTTTGAGAACAGTGTTGGGACTTTATTGTTTGCTTCCATGTGGTTCTGGCTGCTATGGGAACCACCACTTTGGTGTTCTAATGGTCAGCACGTCTGACTCACTTTGGGGAAAGGTACAGTAACACTATGGCATACTTTCAGGAAAAAGCATGGAAAGCAAAACAGAATCTATGACCCCTTAAAATAAAAGGGTACTGTCTGAAATCCAAATCAGGCTCAACCTGTGAGCCTGGCTTGGCAGTGTGTGAAAGAGCTCAAAGATGGTGCACCCGGGAGCCTGCATTCCCTGAGTGGTATTTCTCTAGTCACACCACCAACTTCTCAGCTACATTTTAAAACATGTAATAACGCAGGACATGACCCCAGACTGCAATTCTCAGTACTTCACTTGTGTCATCTAGCTCTGCGTCTTGAAAATAACTGAGAAAAGGATGTAGATTATTCCATAATTGGTTTGGCTAAATGTCTTCCAGGGAGCTCAGCAGTGGCTCTTTGGTGACCCCAAGAGCCTCGCAGCTTGTCTCCAGAATGGCTCCTGCCATAACACAGCCTTGGACAAGCCATTGCATTGGCTCTTCCAGACCTGGAAGAAGATTTGTTTCTTTTCAACTCTTTTAACAGCACTGCCTATTCAATCACTAGAAACACACTGTTAAATATGAGTTCTCCCATTTTTAGATGATAGGCAAACAAAGTGACATCTGAGATACTGCTAAATTTTCTGATCTCATGAGTAATAGTCCATGATAAGGGAAAATGTAGAGGCAAGATTTTAAAGGCTTTATTATATGGGGGTAAAATGGAAGAGTGGGCAACATTGGATATATTAGTAAAAACAAAGGTGTTCTATTGACAGAAAACGAAATGGCTTATAAATATGTCAGTAACAAACAAACAAATAAATAAATAAAATAAAAACAGACTTTGATTTGGCACTGCGCTATGTTCAAGCTAGCCTTGGTCATAAATTAACTACTTGGAGAGCCAACTGAGACCTCTTTAGCTACCAGGAGGCCCACAGTAGCAAACCAGGCCCCTTTCTAAGCCATGAGGGAGCAAGTTCAGTATTTAATCCAGTGATGGTTAAAGAATCAAAAAAGTGGTTCCAAGAGGAAGTTGTCTCCCTAATAAATGAACAGAGATGGAGAAGTCATTCTGACTTTAAATCAGAGAGAATGAACTCCTTTTTAAATTCATGTTAAACAAGAAACTCTAGCCCAGATGAACACTTAGAAAAATCAGAAAAATTGTATCAACAGTCATGCAAACAGTAAAGGGACACGTGGGCTAAAGGTTGTCTTTCTAACATAAGCAATTCATGGAAATGGCTAAATGACTTCTATTTATTTATACATACAACTTACATACATATACATACACACAACATACATACATAAATACATACATACATACTTGGAAGCCTCTAGGAAAGACTCAGTAAAATTAAGAATGGTCTCAACATTTAAAAAGTGGTTTAGATGATTTTTCAAAACAAAACCTCACATTTCCATGCAGCCATGTATGAACTGGGTAATGTGCAGGGTTCAGAGATGCCTGTTGGTTTTTTGACAGAGTAAAGGAGCTTTCTTTTTAACTTTGGATGGAGATTCAAAAATAAATCTGATCAAGACCTTTTAAAAGAGGTGTCGCCATGTCGTAAGGGGTCTCTTACTTCCTCTCAACAGTTTCGACTTGCCTGTTTCACTTCCCACAGAGGATGTTAGAAGTGCTTCATCCTCGTCTCGAGTCCTCACTCTAACCCTTCACAATGTCTGCATTCTCACAGCCATTTCCTCTGCCAGGACTTCTCTTCCTCTGTAGGTCTATATGCCAATCTTCTTTCCATCTCTTGAGACTCAGGGACCCAGCCCCTAGAAATGTGAAGGAGTAGGGTGAGAAGAGGACTCAGTGTGACCTGGGACACAGCACAGGAACACAATGATCTCAGCAACTTCAGTGTCATCAGGAGCCTGGGTCTTTTGATTTAAAAGTCCCCTGCTGTTCTACACAAATGTGAGGGAAGAGGGCAGATGTCTAATGTCAGATCCAGGCGTAAAAGAGCACACCACAATAAGTGTTGAGTGTATTTAATACTTCCCCAATGTGACAGCTCCCTGCCACCCTGCACTGCGCCTGGAAGAGACAGACTTGGAGTTTGCAGTAGTTCACAAAGCAGGCTGAACAAATTCCTATATAATCAGGCACCCCAGAAAGATTTTCCAAATGGAACAGATAACTACTGCATTTTCCACTGCACACTGAAAAGGTTCAAGATGACCAGGTTACCTAAAGGTTTATCTATTTTGTTTGAGTCCTTTTCAAAAAGGCATTAGAAGAAGGGAGATGGACTATATGCACACGAGTGATGAGAGTGTGTATGAGTAACAGTTTGATAGCTCCTCAGAAAGTTGAACTTAGAATTACTGTGTGACCCAGCACCCCGACTTCCAGGTATGGAGCCACAAGAATTGAAAACATGTATTTACATACTTATACACAAATGTTTATAGAAGCACTGTTCACAATAGCTAAAGGATAGCAACAACCCAAATGTCTACTAATGGATGAGTGAGTAAACAAATGTTTATCTATACAAAGGAATGTTATTCAGCCATAAAAAGGAATGAAGTACTAATACATGCTGCAGCATGTATGAACCTTGAAAACATGAGGCTGAGTGAATGAAGCCAAGCACAAAAGGTCACATATTGCTTGACTCCCTTTATATGAAATATCCAAACTAGACAAATTCACAGAGACAGCCAACAGGTTACTAGTTGCTTAGGGGTCAGCAGAGTGACTGATCAATGGATATGGGATTTCTTTTAGGAGTTACAATGCTTTGGAACTAAGTAGAGGTAATGATCACACAGCACTATTGGTGTATTGCAAAGCACTGATTAATTTTCTGTTTTGTGAATTTCACCTCAAAACCACAAATACACACACAGAACCCTTAACACTTGAGGGTCGCAGAGGCCCTAAAACACAGAGGACCAGCACGAGTACATGGTGCTCTAGCAGTCCCAAAGACCTTCTTCTATTTCAATTCAATGCCAAGACACAGAACTGTAAAAAACATCTCCAGATTTAAGTCTCAGAAACTGTTCTTGAAAGAGATCTTTGTCAGACTCCTGGGCTTTCTCCTTTGTTGCTCAGGAGGAAAGTGTCTTACAGAGAGCAGATACATCAAATTTTTTCAATAATCTCTGGGCAATTTCTCATGCAACCTAAGTGAGAAAGAAGATTTTTTTTTTTTAATGGAAAACAAGGGAAGGAAAAGTACTCTCTCAGAGCTCCCAAAAGCTTTATTTAAATCAAAGTTGGTTCTTGTTGCATTTAGATTGTTTCTTTCATCCCAATTTTCATTACAGGAAACTATTTGAGGCCAATCCTCAAATCTAGTCTTTGGCTCTGTTCCTCTTGGTTTAGTTAACAAAATAGAATGCTTTAACCTCTATTTTTTTTTCTTTTTACAATTTTGCAGTCTTTACATGGAAGCAAGTATCTTTATTGACATTTCACACTATTTTTCTGAGAGAGTTTTAAATGCCTAGTATATTCTGCAATTCTCATGAATATATCAATCACAAGCAAGTTCATTTGCAAATAAATTTAAAATGATTTAGCCCACCAAAGAGGCTTACATGAATCCATAGTTTCTTGACAGGTTTCTCTGGGCTAAATGATAGAAATCAATCTATAGTTGGCACATACCAAGGAGTGAGCCATTCCTCAAGGTCACTGTAAAGAACATCGCTGGCTTTGAGCTTCAAAGAATTAAAAGGCTTCCTTTCTGATGAGAGTGAATGTGGTGGAGGTGTCATTCAGGAGGACGATAGGGTTACCAGCCTGGAGGTAAAAAAGTGTTTGGAGCACAGTCTCTTTTGTGTCTGAGCTGATGTTTGGAGGTCAGGCTGAGGGCTAGAGAATGACATGTCAACTTCTGGCCCATAGGGCTTCCCCTCATGCCATTTGAAATCCAACAACTTATAAACTTGCAAAGGTTGGGCCACTTCCCTGCGGAATTTCTCATTGTAGTAGCTTTTCCTATTCTTGAGGCTAATATAACTGTCACACATAAGTAAAAACAAGGGTCTTTCATTGTACCCAAACACTTTGACAAGATGGGGAATAAGCCTTTGCTGTTGACATAATTTGGCCTATGAAATAAAAAAAAGTCATGTGTATTAGACTTAAAAATCACTTTAAGAAGTCAGATCTCAATGAAATGCAAGCCAAAGATCAATGTTTTTCTCACTCTGACTTAGTTTGGGAAGAGATTTATAGCATTTGAAAAGAAATATTAACTTAATCATGAATTGTGTCATCTGCACAATTTCTAATGCTGATATGGAATCACTATGTATATTATTCACATTAAACTTTCCATTTTGCCCAGTTCTCCACTGGAGCTGGCTAGAGTCCCAGAATGCAGCTCTGTTTGTCACAGGGTAAACTGCACAAAAGTCTTTCCATCTAGGAGAATAATCATCCCAGTGACACAGTAGTTGTAAATCTGTTAAAAGTCGATTTTCTCATTGCAATTAAATGTAAAACATAAAACTTTAAGCTCGGGATCATGCTATTACAAATGAGACAATTGTAACATGTTTTCTCTGGCCACATTGGAATATGTTAAGAAGGCAAATTAGCCTTGCCCTTTTAAATTTAATATTAAAATGTGCTCAATATAATGTCCACTGGGAGAGGCAAAGTGTTTGAGCTGCTTAATGGAGGAAACAATTTCATGGACGTTGTCACATACTTTATCTCACTTGGTTCCTATGACGGTTCTGTAGGATAAACAGGACGTATTTTTCTTGTCCTTATCTCATAGATCATGAACCTGAAGCTTCACAAGATGAGCGACCTGCCCAAAAAGAAGCCACGCCAAACCCAGCACCTTCTCCACTTCACCATAGCAGCTCTGATCTCGGGAGCAACATTCTTAGAAGGTGAGCATCGAAGCACAGTAGTAGAAGACAACAATCTCATACAGGACTGTTGAGGAGCTGTTCAGGTTAGTGTTTTTCCCCCAGAAAGAAGAGGGTGCCTTTACTTTCCCCCCTTCCCTTTTTACAATCAGTATTGTGCATTTTACTTTCATGTTAAACAATGATACGGGGAAATGCTTTGAAATGATTAGAAAATAATGTCACATTTTAGAAACATCAGTGTGGTTTCCACGAAGATAGTAAGTGTGGTTGTGAGTCCTCTCAGTTAGCTTTGTTCATTCATTTCAGCCAATATTAAAAGGTTAGGGGACAGTCCCAGGCAGTGGCAGGGGGTCAGTGCCTCTCCATGACCCCTGAGTACCTGGGTGTTTGAAGACACTCTGCAGAGGAGGTGAAGAGCTTCAGATCTATCGACTCCGAATTGCCGGTGTGACCATGGCAGGTAGCTGAACGAGAAGGTGGAGAACCGAGGGTTGAGACCAGGTGGTCAGGAATTGGGAATGTGCCCATTTCGTCACAGAAGGCACTGGACCAGATGTTAAAGATGCTGTGGCTGCAGAGCCGGCAGTGACTCAGCGCCTATGACTCTGGGTAGGTCCCCCTTTTCCCAGAGTCATAGGCACCCTCATCTCTAACAACAGGGTTGTGCAAAACCATGGTTTCCCCCACTTCAGTCATTTATGAAGCACATGTATAATCGTGTGCCTGTATTTAACACATGGCCTGTATAATTATTTATTTCATATTGCTTAATATTTTCTCTCAGTCTATGCTTTTACTTATCTTCTAATTTTAATTCTAAAATTGGCATCTTGGGAGAGCTCTTCCCAGACCTTGCACCCTCATTCAAGTGGAGTGCCTTTGGGAAAGCATTTATCTCTGCATCACTCTCTAGCCTAGTGATGGCCAAGGAAATGTACTCAGTGATTTGGACGACATCTCCAGGAAGCATTCTAACAATATACGTTCTCCAACTATGAAACTCCAGGGTCTGATAATGAAGGAGAGACTGTGCCAGAGTTTGAACTCAGATTTTCCTGTGGTTAGTTCACTTGGCTCAATTACATCTACTTTCATCATCAATTCAAGGCCCCTTGTCACTTCAGACCAACAGGGAGGAAAAAAGATGAGGTAATGGAGAAGAATAAAAAGAAGTACTTAAAAAAAAATCCAGAGCAATGCACCACGTACTGGAAAGCCAATTAGATATGGAGTAGAGTAAGAAAAGCATTTTTCAGCAATACCAAAGTGCAATTAATTAGCTGGCCTATCATTTAATGATATGGGCTTTGTATTGATTAAATAAACATAATAATTCTATTTTATCGGGTAATTGGTTTGGGAAAAAATATTCATTGATACCAGCCTGAGTTGCAGTTTTTAAAATTAAGCATAAAAATGCTTATTTAAAATTGAAAATAGAACTTTTTGTTTTGTAACTTGTCCAATAGTAACCCATCACAGACACATAACATTCTAAAGAGAGCTATTGATTGAGTCTGGAATTTTTCCCTTGTAGGCATTTTTTTTTTTTTTGAGCACCTACTGGAAGAGTTCACATGGATCAATTCTTCTTTCTGACACTTTTAAATAATATTTGAGGAATGGGCCTTTGACTCAAGCCTCACGATTGGACCTGAAATCAATTGTGGGAGATGTAGGAAAGTCCTGGTAAAGACAAAACAATAGAATGTGACATTCGAGAATCATGAAGGGGAGAGTGTATCCTTATTAATTAAGTTTTTAACTGAGTACAGATGCTACACAAAAGCTCTGAGGGCATGAAGAACATGTTTTTCTCTGAATCATAGGAGGCAACCAGATAGTTTACAGGGCTGCTTATGTGTAAACTAGAAGTATAGTTGTGTTTTAATAGAGGGGCTGACAGAGGGTCACAACTTTTTATCTTACCAAGTAGGAAATCTTTAAAAATATTTAACATTTACCATTACTATTGTTTAAGAAAGAAAGAAAGAAAAGGAAAACAAAAGATATTTTAGCTCCAGCACTAGCCGTCAGAAACTGCTGAGAGAAGAGGTAACCTGGTCCAGCAGTTCTCAGGCATTTTGCTCTTGTAACCCCTTTTATTCTTCAAAACTGTTGAGAACCCCACTAGATTTTATGTAGATTACATCAGTATCTATTTATAAGTAATCGTGTAAGAAATTAAGACTAAAAATAATTTTAAAACATAAGATTATAAAACACACATTCAGAGTGAGGATGTCATTACATGTCATGGAGCCTCTGGAAAACTCCACAGTACACTAGTGAGAGCATGAGAGTGGGAAAGGAAAATAATACCTCCAGTGTCATCATGAAAACAGTTTTGACCTCAAAGATTGTCCAAAGGGGTCTTAGAAGACCCCAGATATTCCCTGATTGTTCTTTGAGTGTGAGTGATCTAGTCCAGTGCCTTCATTTTGTTGATGGGGACATCGAAGCCTAGAAGGGCAAGGTGGAAAGTGCCAGAATGTACTTGCACACACACGTATTCATGTAGGCACGTAAACATTTAGTCTCATGTCGTTATGCGTGTTCTGGAACCTGCCCCACAGAGACAGACTGACAAGCCCCAGTGCCAAGTACAGTCCTTTCTACAAAGACAAAATAGGGTGTAAAATGGACAGCCCAACCTTTAGAACAGCCCGTATGCTTCTCATGACCTCCCTGTGGAAGGCAGGTTCCCCGATGGCTGATTAGAATAGCAGAACCTGGAGAGTCCCAACAGACATCCAGCAGTCTGAGGGGACTCTCCAGGTTCAGGCAGCAGCCTTCTGCTGGAATGTGGCCTCTCTGACTTGGAGGGCTGGCTCCCGCTCTGCAGAACAAGAGAGCACTTTGAAAAGAGAAGTCTTAATTTGTAGTTTGTTGTATTTTGAGTTTAAGCCAGACCCAAAGGGGAAGACTATAGTGTCATTGGAATTATGTAAAAGACACAGTTCCTCAGCCATGCCAATAACAGAGCTTGGATAGATTCAAAATATATTCTGTTCGAATGCATGGTGAGGACAGCACTTTTGGTCAATGTCATTTGTGTGGCTTTATTTGTTTGTCTTATAGGTAAAAGAAAAATATTGGTTTAGAACATTACTGCTTGGATTAAGCTATCTTGGCTTATGCTGACTAAAAAGGAGGTGCTTTTGAGGCTTCATAATCTCTGTAAACTTTTTATTCGTAAGTCAATTATACCACAAGACTTCCTTAGCTGGTCTTAGCTCAGTCATTGAACATTTCTTCTTTTCAAGGGAGATGTCATCTATATTCTTAAGCTTTTTATGCTAACTAAAATTGATAAAGTATTTGAATGTGACTGTAGCATATATATTGTATGAAAGGAGTGATATTAAGTTCAGAAGTCTGAATTTAAGTGCAGGTTTTCTATTTATCAGCTATGTAAATTAGGCTTCTCTCTTCTACAGAAAGGGAACCCTAGTACCTATGCCACAAGGCTCTAATATTAAGGGGTGCAGCCTAATTCTTAGGCTCCCCAGCAGAGCCCAAAATGACCTGTGTCCTTGTGCTGACTCTGCTATTACAGAGACTTGGGCCAACTGACCCCTCATCACTCTGGATTCTGCAAAATGCTCATCCACAAAATGGGGACAGGACTGTGAATGTAGTCTTAGTTCAACTAACATAATAACAGTTCAGTAAACATAAGCCATTCTCATTTTTATTATTAATAAAATGGTATTTCCAGGAGGGAATAGTTTCCTGGGACAGTCTGAAATCTGTTTCCGTCCAGACCAACAGTATTTCTGGGGCTGAGCTTTCTTAACTCTGCTGGAGCCTGGAGCTTAGGGAAAGACTTATCCACTGTTTGGATGTTTCCAGTGTTCAGACTCCCAGATCAAAGAGCTTCAATCATATGTATATTAGTAGTTCAAGTATATAAGATATGTTAGTGCCAAATATAAAAGTGTTCACAATATGTTTGTTGAATCAAAAGGATGGTTCTTTATCACATGCCCTTAATTTTTATAGCAATTATTGTTATACATTTTATTAAAATTAGTTGGGGGAAAATACTGCCTTAAAAAATCTGAGATCTAATTCAGGCAGCAAGGGCCACCATAGACCAGATTTTTGATTGTCTTAAATCTACTGAACAGGAACAGACTTGTAATTTGCAAAGACACAAATCAATTAATCAGGACATACTTCTTGATGTGAATAGAAAAATGTGATGTTTGAATTTCTAAGCAGATAAAACTGAAATTTGATGAAATGTTTGTAAAGTTCTGTTTGAAATTTGGCCCTGGATTCTACACCAATTATATAAGTATTAATTTGGAAAACTGATGAGTACAGCTGCATTTTGAGTTTGCCATATCATCATAGAATTATGAAATCATGAAATAGACGCAATGGCTAAGTTAAAAAAAAAAAGAGCAAGGCTCCCGTTTCCCCCTATATTTCACTATTAAAAAAACAACTTCTCCAGAAGAAACCCTGAAGTCAAAATGGAAGCTCACCTGCCCTTAGGAATTTTTATTACAGAAACCTATAAATTCTCTTTATTATGTATACCTTCTGGTTAAGTTTTTCTATTATTTGAAATGAAAGCATTCTAACTTGTAGGACACATTTTCTCTTAGTTCCTGTTTTCACTCTGTAGTGAATACTGTAGTTCCCTATGATGCATCAGTGATTCCTTTTTCCTTCCTTGAAGGAAAAAAAAATTATACAGGTGTCCATCTCTTTCCCACACAGCCATGTGTTTTAAGGAAAACTCATCCCATTGCTAGTGCCAGAGATAATCTGTTCCCCAGCTGTGGTTCTGGCTTCACATCTTCTGTGGGTTGGCTTCTCTCATGGTTGCCAAACAATGACCAACAATCTGGGAAGCTCTTCAAGAAAGAGCAAGTATTTCTAATTCTGTGATCCACACAAGAGTTCTTAGATTCATTTTGATGTAGGTCACATGCCTTCCGAATAACCAACCACTTTGATGAAGGGACTGAAATGTGTTGATTGGCTTAAACCATGTGTAGCTGATCTGGGGGTCAAAATCTATGTGCTGTTAGGAAGTGGTGAATGGAGAATAAATGCTGAGTAGGTAAGCTTGCCAGATTTAGCAAATAAAAAATGTCAGGCATTCAGGTAAATTTGAATTTCAGATAAGCAACTAATAATTTTTTTTTTTGTATGAGTATGTCCAAAAACTGCATGGAACATACACATAAAAAGAGAATGTTATTTATCCAAAATTTAAATTTCAGATCAAATTTAGTGGGGTGCCTGGCTACCACTGCCTCTCTCTCCACTGCATCAGTGATAATGTAGGAAAACATCATAATATATGAAATGTAATACAGTAAGTATAAAACAGCTCTGGGTGGGGAATGTGGATGAACAGATGGAATAATGCAGCAATCTGAGCACCAGTTACATGTCAGGGGTTTTATTTAAAGCAATGCCAATCCTGTTATCATCACCGCAAAATGGATATCAACATCTCCATTTTGCATGTTATAAAAATATTGGGCTCAGGAAGGGTAATTTCTTCAGGTTCACAGAGCCAGTTAAGTCACTCATCTGGGGTCCACAGTCACTGATTCATTTGCCTGATACCAGTACTTCTGTGCCTCTCTTCCTTTGTAGGAGGGTCCGTGTGAGAAGGACACACCTCCCACCCCTCCCAACCATCTCTAAACCTCTTTTCTTTACTCTAATAGTGTCCTTCAGCTTTAATTATTACCCTGTTTTAAATATGGCTCCAGAGCTCAGGCAAAAATGAGACAATGTTGAAAGCCAGTTTACTGGAAGGTCATGGATGCTTGCGCTTTCCTTGGAGATTATTTTTTTCTTTTGAATGTATTCGTGCTTTCCAAGAAGTCTCCCTTTGGTGATAGTTTCAAATCCACATACCTGTAGTGTAATTGACTTCAAACATTCCAAAATGCACACATCTCCTCTGAAACTTTACAGCAAAGTTCATTATCTCCATAAACAGTTCATTTGGAAGGTCTGAAGTCCAACTTAGACGTACTTTGCTGCAGAGCAAGGCTCTTATGAGTGCAGGGAACAGCAGCTAACCATCACAGACAATCCCCTTAATCAAGCCCCCGTCAGGATTCTCTCTCGTCATTACATACAAACAGTTCATTTTTCTTTTTCTCTCCAGATCAAGTTCCCAAACCCATAATCATACCATTAAAAAAAGAAAAACCCGCTGTTGAACATTTTCCAAGTTGGTCCACCACACACTGAAGCTGCATCCAGGCCTCCAGTGACCTGCATGTGTGTTCCAGACACCTGCGTCCCAGCTCATTCCCTCTGTGCCAGTCAGCTCCCATCTCACTCGTGGTGACAGGAGAGAGGCACCAGTGCTAGCAGGGGCTGTTGGAATGGAAATATGGTTCATTGTACTTTGGCGAGCAGCAGAATCATTGTTCCAGTTGCAGAGGGTGGCCCAGGTGTAGTTAGCAAAGCAATTGGACCAAAGAGTTAGTTCCCCAGATGGCTAAGAGCTGCTCTTCTCATGAAGCGCCTACTTCTCACTAAATCTTTACTCTCACATAATTGTGATGTTGAACATTAGGAGAGAATGCCCAAGACCAGTGGCCACCATTGCCTGGAGGCAGTGGGAACTATGGGAAAACCTATTTGTGAAAAGATGGCCTTTCTCCAGGAGACCCCAGCAGTCTAATGTGGTGGGCTTGAGTGGCAAAGGCAGCTTGCTATGGCTGGTTGACTTCAACCGTAGTGTGATTTAAAACACAGAGGAAACAATTCATACATGTGCTCCCCTCAATCTCGTGTCTCTATTCATAAATTAACACTAATAGCCACTTTCACAAAACGCTAAGACACTTCACGTTACTGATGGGTATTTGTTTTGCAGATCACTGTGACTCTCAGATCTTTTTCTGCCCAGTTTGCACAAAATGGATCCTCCTTATACCTTCTCTTACCCCCTTCTCATTATTCTTTATTGATTCAGTTCTTGTCAAATTGTGACTTAACTTTCAATCCTGTCTTATTCCTATATGTCTTCATCTTCTATTTGAGAATTTAATAAGCTTGCTTTGCTATTTTTAATGCAGTTCTTTATAGCACCATAGTGGCTTAATTTAGGACATCCATATATTTAATAACAATATTTTCAATTAGATTTTCTGCATCATTGATTCAAAAGTTAAAATGTCATAGGCCCACACTGTAGCCACGTGGAATCCTAGTACATACATTTCCTCTGGCTGCCTGCCCTCAAACAGTGATTGTAACTCAGAAATATTAGGTGGCTGGTCGTATGTAGAGTTTTCAGGACACATTCGTATTTCAAGTTGCTTCCTCTGTACTATTTCAACCTCCAGAGCCCCTTTTCCTGCTATCAACGTGAACACTCACCGACAATGAAGCTATGGTAATATTAACCTGATCAAAATAGGAAAGTCAGTGTTCTGGAAAAAGATATCATGTCATGTGCTGCAGATACATTTTGGTCCTGACCTCTATAAACAATCTTAATTTTGGAACCTTCCAAATAATTGGTAAGACATTAGTCACATATTACATCACACCTTTATGTTGCTATCTAAAAAAGCACGTACTGAAGGGGAAGGGCAGCAATCTGAGAAACAATATGTTAATGGCTTCTAATATTCTATTGTGCCTCCTGCTTTTTTCATTGCAAAGTAACAAATGCTTTGAACTCAAAGGAGGGTCACAATGCTATCGAAGACCACTAGCAGGGACATTTTCCGGTAGGGGAATCACTACAGCACTCACGACATGGCCTGTCTTGGCCCACCAGCCCCCACTCCCCTGACTCCACTGCCCCTCCCTCCAATGCATCACCCTCATATAGAGTCCCTTCCTTGATTATTATTATTTTTTTTTTGCTTCTGCACCTTTCAGCATCACCTGACAGCAGCAAGCCACCTACTACAGTGATTCTTCCTGCAGTTTTTCTGCTGGCTCTCATCTCTTTTTCTGTATTTTTCTCTGCCTCATTCACAAGCTCTGTGCATTTTCTTTGGAGTGCCTACAGCATTGCAAACAGTGGCCTGGGCATTGGGATGTCAACAAGAACAGTACAAAACACCTGCTCTTATAGGGCTTATATACAGTGGTGGGGTTGAGAGGATAGACACTAAATAAGTATAGAATATGCCAAGTGGTGATAAGAAAGAGAGTGATAGGAGATTTGTGAGGGAGTGGTAGGATTAGTCACCAGTCTTCTGTCCTTGACCTGTGTGTCCTCTATGCTCCAGTACTTGGGGAATTTGTTTATTCATACAGCTCTTCCTTAAGGCTTATTTCTAAATTTATGTCTATATCTATTCCTTTCTGTTTCTGATTTTATCATTATTCTCAGGGGCGACTTCATTCTTCTGGTTGTTTTTATCTTAAATAGAACTTATTATAGTTTCCCCATAGGAAATGCCACTGGATCCCGAGAACACTATTACAAGGAAGTTATTATATCTATACTTTGTGTGTGTGTGTTTGGATATCTGGCAGGCTGAAAATCCAGGGAAATTTACTGCATCTTTTAATTTTCATTCGGGTGTTCACTATTGTGTAGACTCAGGGCAGTCACCAAATATCCTTTCAGTTGTCAGCCATGAAGGAATTCCCCTCTGGTACTTCTCAATAGATTTATTAATTCCCAACCAGACAAATATAAGACATAAATACCATGGTACCTCTGAAACTGTGATAAGTTTCAGCTTTCAGTTTATCAGCCTTTTATAGTCAACCTGAGTACAGACGTTTGGGCACATCCTTCCTGCCTCTCACTTTTGCTGTGTTGAATCATTTCCAGATCTGGAAGTGCTTAGCCTCTGGGAATGACTGGGGTGGAAGGGACAAAACTGTTTTGAGTCAAAGGTGAAGCCTCTTTGCTTCTCTTTGAGGATGGAAGCCCATAAAGTCATTTATCTCTCTGTTTACAGGTTGTGAGTGTGGAAATGCACACTTCTCTCCCTTTGCCCCAGCACTTTCCCACCTATGGGGTGACTCAGAAGGAAACACTGTCATTGCCCTATTCTGCTTTTCCTTGCCATGTGGCTCTAAAGGAGTCTGGAGAAAGAGCTCAGTTCGGCCTCTGAATGTAGCCCTTCTAATCAAGGCTACGACATTGAACTGAGCAGTGTCCTAAAACATTTTTTTCCCCTGTGTGATAATTTTAAAATTTCAATAATAATAATAATAATAAAAAATGTCAGCTGCAAAATGAACACTCCTTGTGGAGGTTGGGGATTTTGTTTTTGACTTCAATTAGGGGTAATGGGAATCATGAGGACTCTTGCTGTACTTTGCCTTAGTGTAGGTGTTATTTTTGCAATTAAAGCACTATGTATGTCTCTGTAGGGTTTTTATTTAATTGGCAAACATGGTAAGACATATGTCAAAGCTCATCAATCCTTAGGCCTTTTCATAAAAATTACTTTGAATTTGCTGGTGTTTAACATCTGTAGCTCAGGTCTCCCACCCTAAACACCACTGCAAATAGTTTCTACTGCTCTGCTGTCAGTGGACCTTAGCCTTACAAACAGGTTTATGAATGACATCCATCAAGTAACAACTTAGAGACAGTCAGGACAATTTCAGAATTTTTTTTTTTTTTTACTTTCCTTTTTTTTTTTTTCTGATGCCAAAAGTGACATACGTACGAGTCTTGTTTGAATGAAAGCCATAACTGTGCTTGAGCACATCTGGAAGTAGAATCTGTTCAAGCATTATTTTTACTCATTATTAACATTTCTACTTACACATTATTTCTGACTATTTATTCAAAGCGACACTTGAATAAACCTTGGTTGCCTTAGGGAGAAGAAAAGGTTGGTGGATATAATAGCACCTCCGTCCTTCTCTCAGAGAGCACCGTCAGTCCAGGGGTTTGTGTTTGCAAATGTGCACTGGGCTCCACTCTTTTCTGAGCCCACCAGGAGCCACTAGTTTAACACTTTCCTGGAGCGGTGCTGAGTTGGGGCAAGCTTGCCAAAGAGAAAAAAGAACTCCCACCAGCCATTCTGAAATCACCCCAGGAATAAGCCATATTAAAATCTTTTACAATGTCTAAACATTCATCACCACTGGAGAGAAGGAATGGCAATCACAAGTTGTCTGGGGTCATCTCTGCCCTTTACAGCCCTTCGCCTCTTGTGTTCCAGGCCCACTGTCTGACCCTGGCCTTTCCCTTTGACTCAATCCCCATTCCTTAACAGCTAACTTCTACCTCTTCCCATCTCCTGAGGGGCCATGTTTCACATCCATCTCTTCTAACATCTTCAGTCTTTTCTTTTTCCATGAATTTTTTGCCCTTGTATCTTACATTGCCAAGTCTATCCCCCTCTTTAAAAATCTACCTCTTGAACTTGAAGCCTCATCTAGCAATTACCTTAGTCTTTTCTTATCATTATCAGACCTCTTACAGTGTGGTTATTTAGATGTCAAATTAATATATTGTTGACCTAAGAAAGATTAAACTAGTTGCTAGATGGGGTAACACTTTTGCTAAAACAGCTCATTCTAAAGTCGATAACTTCCTTTAACATTAACTATGTTAGCCATCATCTGCTTCTAGAAAGTTTCTTGTCCTTTCCCTTCCATGACTCTACATTTTTTGGGTATTCTTTCTACTTCTTTGAGGTCTTCCCTAGTTTTTATTCTCATAGTCTTTTTCATTTTAGCCATACTAGCTCAAAATCCTTGGGTGGTTTTATTTATTTGTTTGTTTTGTTACTTTTATTCCATTTACTTTTAAAAAATGTACTTGCAATAAAATGAACTCTTTTGGGCATATAGGTCTACAGATTTAGACATATAGTTTAGTCATACAATTATGTAACAATCTCCACAATCAAGATACAGAAATTTCTGTCACCTCCCCAAATTTCCTAACAGTGCACCTTTGTAATTAACCATTTCTTCCATTCCAATCTCCTGGCAATCACTAGCCTATTTTCTGTTGCTAAAAATTTGCCTTTTCCAGATTGTCATTAAATAGAATCATACAGTAGATAGCTTTTGAGTCTGACTTCTTTCACTTAGCATATTACCTTCATGTCATCTACATTGCTTTATCTATCAAAAATTTTTCCTTTCTATTGCCAGTTAAAGGATATTTGGGGTTGTTCCAGTTGTGTGTGTGTGTGTGTGTGTGTGTGTGTGTGTGTGTTTATTAATAAAGACACTAAAACATTTATGTACAAGGTTTTTGTGTACATATAAGTTTACATTTCTCTTACGTATAGTATTGCTGAATCCTGTGGTAAGTATATATTTAACTTTACAGGAAACTTCCAAAGTCTTTTCCGAAATAACTGTGTCACATTGCATTTCTACCAGCCACGTATAAGAGTTCTTCATACTCTTCATCACTTGGTATTGTCAGTCTTTTTAATTTTAGTCATTCTAATAGGTTTGTAATGGTATCTCATAGTGGTTTGAATTTGCATTCCTCTAATAACTAATGATGTTAAGCATCTTTTCATGAGCATTAGGGTCAACCTATTATCTTCTTTTATGAAATGGCTGTTTACATTTTTTGCTCATTTTAAAAAATAGTTTTTTTCTTATTTTTGAGTTTTGAGAATTCTTTATATATACTGGATAAACTCTTGTTGAATACATGATTTATAAACATTTTCTCTCAGTCTCTGGCTTTTAAGCATTTTTATTCTCTTAAGGGCGTCTTTTGCAGAAGTTTTTAATCTTGATGCAGTCTGATTTATCCGTTTTTTTTTCTAGATTTTGTTTTCTGTGGCATATCTAAGAAATTTTTGCCAAAACAAGGCAACAAACATTTTTTCCTATGTTTTTATCTAAATGTTTTAGTTTTATAGTTTTGAGTTTTATGTATTTGGGTCCATAATCTATTTTTAATTAATTTTTGTGTATATGCAAGGTATGAATTGAAGGTCATATTTTTTACCTATGGAGAGTCAATTGTTTCAGCACCATTTGTGGAAAAGATTATTTTTCCCCCATTGAATTGTCTTTATACCTTTGGCAAAAATCCATTTGCCAAAGTTAACCATTTATGTGTGTACACACACACACACACACACACACACACACACACACATATATATATATTTCTGGGCTCTGTTTTTCTATGGCATTGATCTATGTGTGTCTGTCTTTTTACCAGTACCACCTATCTTAATTATTGTAGCACTGGAAATGTATTGAATCCATAGATCAGTTTGAAGGAAACTTACAACTTAATAATATGAAGCCTCCCAATAAATGAATAAGGTGTCTCTTTCCATTTATTTTGGTCTTTAATTTCTTTCAACAGTGTTCTGTGGGTGTCAGAATGTGGATCCTGCACATACAGGTATCCCTCACTCTTTGAAAGTTTGTCTTATACCACTTTGCCTTTATGGAACAACACCTACAGTAATACTTGTTTTTTTATAACCAAAAGGAAAAAAAAAATCTGAAGAGGATTTTGCTTTTACAAAAAAAGGCAAAAACCAAGAATGTCCAGCATTTGCTTTGCAGTGAGCCATCAGAGAGGCAGCACTCGCTCCAAGCAGTGAAAGTGGCACTGCTTCTACTACACGTCAGTGTTATTTTAGGGTTTCTGTGTTATTTGGTGTGATTCGGTAGGTTATTTTGAGGGTCTTGGAATACTAAAAAATTTTTCCATATAAATTAATAGAAAGGGTGTCTTTGCCCTTTGCCATCTTGGCTTCGAAAAGTTTTCATAGATACATTCTACTTTTAGATAGAGTGGAACCCTCTATTTTGTTAGATTTGTTTTCTAAATATTTTGTTTCCTTGTGCTATTGTGACTGGTACTGCTTTCTTGGTCTATCTTCAAGGCTCATTTCATCAAATTATGTATCCATTTTCACTCTGCTTTCTCTGATGTGTGCCCCTGCCCCTCCAGTTAACACCTGGATTCTTCTAGCAGGCTCTGTCACTGGCCAGTGTTCTCAGAATGCCATTCTCAGCCAGCTTTCCTAAACCACAACTTTCCTCCTGTTACTCAGATTAAAAATCTTTGCATTTAACCTCTGCAGAGTAGTATTCAAGACAACCTTCACAAACATTTTCTCCTATTTCATAGCAGAAAATTCCAAATGATCTGGATTCATCTGCTCATTAGCTATCTTTTTTTGAGTTCTAGAAGTTAGGGTGTAATGGCAGTGGGAGAAGAACAATAGTAGTTTAACAGCTAAACAATAACAATAACAACAACAACAAAAAACTGAGGGTTTTGAAAAATACTATATGCTTTGCCAAGTAGCTGTGAGGAAGTCTTGGATAATGTAAAAATAGAAGCTATAAGACATTAAACATTGATTCTGTTCCAAGCTATGTGCTAAGCACTTTACATACATTATCTTATTCCTCTTCATGAGAGCCTCTGAGAATGTAGTAGGTACAGTATTACTTATATTTTACAAATGATTAAACTGAAACTTAGAAAAGTTAAGTAGTTAGTTTAAAGTCACTCCACTAGGAAGGCACAGTTGGAACTTGATTCGTAGCCCAACTCCAGAGTCTGTGTTAATAATCCTCTTTGTCAACCATCAGGTGATGTTCACCAGTGATAAGGCAAATGGTTGGTTGAATCCAGCCATCCTGGAGAAATGAGTCTTCTGTTCTTTTGGAACATCCCCGATGCTACCGATTCATATTCTTTGTGTCTTTTTCATTTTCCCCTCTTCCTTCACTATAGTCAAGCTTCTCAAGAGTCTGGAAGGTAAGAGTTGGTAAGGTCCAGGTTAACAACAACAGTATTTCTTTCTAGTGTTAATGAAAACCTCCTCATATTCTGTAAGGTTGAGCATTCCTATGAACTAGGAAACTGGTTTTCTGGGAGCTGTAGCTATGTAAAGGATGTCAAACACTTTGGGGAGATTGTCCATGACATTTGTCAGTACCAATGAGAAAGCCGTTGCAATCCATGGAAGACCCTTCACAGCACCTGGTCTAGTGTGCGAAGCAGAGGAGAAGCTCAGAAACTATTGTATTAGGAGACTATTGACGGGAACATTGACAATATGAGTGTCACAAATGTACATGTCAGTGGTGTTAGGGCCTTGGCTGAGCACATGATACAGCTATAAATCATTCCCCAGTTGAACAGGAAGGGTTGTTTACATAAGGTAAACACATGAATTTACCTGCTCGACTGGTGCAAATCTCAACTAAGAACTCGATAAATGCAATTAAAATCAGGTTTGAAAAAAATAGATATTTTAATAGCTATTATCAGAGAGGAGAGAACATTTAATGCACAGAAAATTTTATTTTGTTCTGATAGGAAAACATCAATTTCTTCCCCAAAATAGAAATTTGTCTCCATCTTATTCACACATCATAGAAAAAAAAATAATTCATTTTGTCCTTTGTACTATACATGCCTCTAGATGACCTCTTATTCAAAATATTTGATCAAAAAGTTTACTATTTACTAAAAAATGGAGGGAGCTTTATCTGCCCATAAAATACAGACTAATTTTTCTTCCCTTTGTTATTATTAGTAAAGGATCACTTTTATTTTGCAGATGCTTAGTACTCTTGAAAGAAAATGTATTAACACTTATATAGAAAGTAAGAGTACTGAAAATCAGCCTGTACTGCACATTTATCTCCACTTTTTAGTTCCATTAAGTCTATAAGTTTGCCCAGCAAACTGTATCAGGTTGTTACTACTTGATAGACAATCAGTCTACCTGAGAGACTGCCTTGTCCACAGGGTCATTTGTCTGATCGGATATCAAATGGCTTGTTGATTATTCTGACTTCAAAGGCTACTGGCAGCCAGACCTTCAAGGTGGTCTGTAATGGCCCGAGTGTTGAGGCCACCTGTCAGTGTGCTTCCAAATTAAAGAGAATCTGCTGGGAAACGGAGGGTAAACTTCCTCTCCTGCAGATGAGGCTGATTAACCTTGAACAGTTTTACTTTTTCAATAGCAGTTGGCATGGGGAAAATATCACCAAAAATTTCAGTTCCCTTTATTGTTGAAATGCATGCATTTTCCTGCCCCTTTATTGTTGGGATGCATACATTTGCCTGTAAATATCCATTTGCAGGGTTGCAGAATTTTAGTGAAATTTAGGGTAACAGATTACAATTTTTTTATTTGTTTTTGGAAAAATTTTTGTACTATATTTATAATAATAGTAATCATTTGAGTTATAGACATATATTTTGAAAAGAAAAAAATTATAAATACTTGTCAACCACATTTTTTTTGCTTCAGAAAACTAATAAATATTTTGTCTTTTTTACTCTTATATTTCAGATGGTACTGCTTCCCAAATATAAAATGTAGGTCACTGTGGCAGCTAAAAATAGTTTATAAAACTTTTATATTTGGCTTGATTCATGTCATAAAATACAAGCCTTAGGGTAAACTGTTAAATTCTGTACTTTTTAACCTTTTAATAAAGTAGAAAATTAAACACAACTATTTAATAGAAATGATAGAAAGGTAACAAGCCCATAATGAATTAAAGTAACTTATATGGTTATTTTGGACATATATAAACTCCTTTTTGGATGTTTTTCTTTTTATAAATCTTGCATATGAATTCATGTGTGGGAACTTCATTTTCTTAGGTACATGTGGCTCCTAGGTAAGTCTAATGATAAAACTTGCTGAGGTTTGTGTGTTTTATTTTCAGGAATTTGGAAGAGAAGAAATTTATTGGCTCTCTGAAACTAAGCATGTTGTCAGAAGTCAGCTTACAGGTAAATATTGTAAGCCAACTCTTTACCATTATTTTTAGATACAACTTCAGTGGCACAGAGTTAATTTAACTTTTTTTTTTTTTAATTATAACTCCAAGCTGGAACTGAATAGAAATGGCTAAACATCTGATGCTGATCGTTATCATGTACTTTGATGTTTCGATGCTCGCATTTCTCTGTTGTTTTAAATAATTATGAAATGTTGTCTGGATGGATCTGCTAACATTTTAGGGGACCAAAGTGGCATTGATTGTTGTATGGCTTCATGCTTATCATTAGAGAGTTTTCAAAAACTTTATTTTTAAATAATTCTAGACTTGGAGGAAAGTTGCAAGAATAGTCCAGAGTTTCCATATATTTTCATCCAGCTTCCTGTAGCTTTCTCTAAAGTTAACACCTTGCATAACCAAGATGCAGTTACCAAAACTAAGAAATCTACTTTGGTATAAAACTGCCTACTGAGCTATAGACTTCATTCGGATTTCACTGGATTTTGCAATAATGTTATTTTTCTGGATCCAATCCAGCATCCCACATTGTATTAGTTATGCCTTCTTAGTCTCCTTTAGACAAATACAGCTAGGCAGAGTTTGGAAGTGCCCAGCCAAGTAGTTAAGTTGAGACACATTCAGCAGTAACTATTGGTAAAAAAACTGAATAAGTAGTAAAGTTAAGAATCCAAGCATCTCTTCTCCACCTCAGTAGAGAACTTAAAAGAAGCTCATTTTAAAAAGTTTATTGCGTTAAGGATTCCAGAGAGACAGTTTTAGAGTGTATTTCATTCTTTAAGATGCTACAGTTACAAATTCATTGAATTTTAACTAGTATTATATTTATAGCTATTAACTGTATCCTACCTCATTAATTCTATTAGTTAAAATATTTGTTTTGAATAAAAACAAAAATTATTGAATTATCATTCTTTGAGGTTATCAAGTATATTGTAGCTTTATTTATAAGGCTATAAATTGAATATAACCTTAAATATTCTATAAACTCTGATTGAACAAGTGTACTGTGGTGGATAAATATGCACTGATAATAGTATAGAAGAGCATTTAATGACTTGAGAAAGATTCATTGTATATTGTTAGGAGAAAATCGTTTCCTGAACAATGTGTCCAGTATGAGTCTAGTTCGTTTAGAAAAAAAATATGAAACATGGTGTGTATACCAAAATGTTAACCTCTAGATAGTGGAATTTGAGGTATAGTTTATTCTCCTTTTTTGTTTTTCTATATTAAAAAATATTTCAGCAATAAAGTCATATTTCTTTTGGTTAGAGAAAATGTTATTAAAAATTATGAGCTAAAAATGCTTATTGCTCTTGGTATATATGATACCTCTGACTTATAACCTTAAAACTAATATTTTTTTCTAATTTTGGCAGCATAGAATAATTGAAATTATTGGTAGTATCTTTAAGTTTTTAAATGTTGAATTAATATATCAGGGAGATAGGCGATAGATTTTTAATGTTCAAGCATGCATGTTTTGGCTGATTATATCAGTTAACATTTTTCTTAAGAATTCTTTTTTTTCTAATTAATATTTATTTTTTTCTTGATTTTTAACTACAGTAGTAAGATCAATCTTGAATTAAATATTCTTATTAACTAAAGGTTTGTGTAAATACCATCCTGAACTTTCATTATCAATAGGTACCTTTACTGATACCTACTGTGTGCTAAATTTTACATGTATTATCCCAGTTTGTTTTCAAATCATCTGGTGAGGTAAGAAATGAGGTTATTCCCATCTTAGAGATGAGGAAATAGAGACACAAATGGTTCCGTAATTTGTCTGAGATGTGTCAGCTGGTTAATAGCGGAGCTGGGCTTTGAAACCAGGCAGTCTGTGCTCTGAAAATAATTCTGTATTACTTCTAATTAAGGATTTTTAAAAAAACCCACATGTTTTACATTAAAGCATACTGATATAATTATATCTTTTCCTCAGTTACGCAGACAGGCTAGAGAACATTTTAGCTCTAGGCTGTCATGAGAATATCAGTTAGACTGCATCGGCGAATAACAGAAGTGCAGTTCAGGTGTTTCAGTGTATGGAGTCAGGCATAATTCAAATGTTATTACCTTTGTCTACTTATGACTATCACTGCTCACATCACAGCTGAGCTATTCCTCATGCCAGGCACTGTGCCTCATCACCTTGGGTGATGCCCAGAACCATAATAGGTAGGTCCTCGTGTTATCGTGCTATTTTCTTCATGCAGAAACTAAAGCTTCGAGAGACTCATTAACTTGCCCAAGATTGTAGAGCAGTAGTACTGGGAACTTGAACCTGGGATTTTCTCACTCTAAGGCCAACTTTTAAGCACTACACAATGCTAACTTGTTTTTTAAAGGCTCCTGTATAGTTGGATTATACTTGCCTTATCTGATTAAGCCTGAATGAGTAATGAGAAATAATAATAATGTTTTGATAGGTTTAGCAGAAGGCTGAAGACACCAACCACCTTTACATCTGAAATCCACAGGTGGAGTGATCAGTTTAGCACTGAGCATCCTGCACCCCAGGACACCCTTCAGTCTTGGGCAAGCCAGACACGGGCCAGTTTTAGAAGTGAATGTTTAAGGTTTAAACACCATGATCCCAGTTCCAGCCAAACTAAGCATTCATGTAAATATATTCTGTAATAATAATAATAATAATAATAATAATAATAATAATAAATACAATCTTAAAAGAAACAGAGAGGGATAGGGGAAGGGGAAGAGAAGAACAATGTTATACCCAGTATGTACTATTGAAAAAGGAAAATAAATAGTGTAGCTATAAGATTTGCCTTGTATTTGCCCAGAGGGACAAGCCTTGTGTTTTACAGGGAGAGTTGCTAACCTGGTCTTCCCACAATGGGTCCAAGATCTTAACAGCAATCTTTGTCTCAGACAGAAATTTATAAGATTTGAAAGAGTGCGTTGCCATATAACAGAAAGATCACCTGAGAGTGCCCTGACCTGAACTCTGGAACTGCAGTTATGCATTGGGGATTGCAAAGGACGAGGCATGCTCCCCATCACTTTCTCAGTCTCCACTGTGTCCTGGATTCCATCCCCTCTGGCTTTTAAAGATACAGCTCCTTCAGTTTCCCTCATCTCTCCATCATCATTCTCTGCTTCTCTGTTGAAGACCATCCCTCAATAGGCAAACTTCTCTAGTGTTGCCCAACTTAAAAAAAAAAAAAAAAACACAATCCTTTGAATCTTAGTCCTTTCCCAGCAATTACGTATCACTCTGCTCCTCTCCGAAGTCACATACCTTTCACTGAGGTCTTTAACATGCTCTTTGCACTTCTTCATTCTCCATTCTCTCTTCGATTCACATCAGTCTGCTTCCAGCAGTTGGCTAAAGCTGCTCTTGTCCAGGTCACAGGTGACCTCCTTTAGCCAAATCCAATGATATATCTTTGTCCTCAACTCTCTCCATCTCTCAAAAGCATTAGACAAGTCAACTCCAGTGATGGTCAAATGCTCTCCACTCTGGGTTGCCCCGACATACCTTTCTGGTCTCCCACTGAAACCACGGGCCTCGTCCCCATTTCCTCTGCTGGCTCCCTCTCATCAGACTGGACCTTACTTCTGGTGCTTTTCAGGTTTCACTCCTCAGCCAGCTTGTTATTCCTAAATGCCCTTTCCTGGGCAGCCTCATGACACCCAGAACTTCAATTTCCAACTAGCTGATTACTCTCAGATTTGTGCCTTTGGCTCGTACCATTTCTCTATATGACTTTTTCCCATTTACATGCTTTAGATATCTCATAGATATTATAAACATATTTCCCAGGTAGACTTCTGATTTTCTAATCTGTTGTTCCATGGTCTTCACCAGTCCGCTGTGGCCCCATCCCAATTGCTCTTTTTCTGTCGTTTTCCTATATCAATCTAGAAAGGTCTAGAGATTCTACTTACAAATATATCTCAAACCCAGCAATGCCTACCCAATATTCCCTTCTTCCTTACAACAAGTGAAGTAGGAACTGGCAGTGTGCTCAGCAGAGAGCTATGGTTTTTAGCCTTTCTGGCAGATGGGGGTAGCCAGAATCCTGGTGAACAGAATGGAGGCAGAACCGGGCGGGGCTTTCAGTAAAGATCTTTAAAGTGGGGTCACCCATCGTAGAAGTCTTTTTGCTCTACCCCTCTTTTCCTGCCAGGCATGAAGATACACTGTCCAGGGCTGTATCTGCCATGTTACCGTCATGAGATTATTTTGAGGATGGAGCCTACTCTAGGGAAAATAGAGGTGGAAGCTGAAGGAGCTGCTGTTTCAGCCCTAGAATGCTCTTTATGGAAGAGAAAATTAAATCTGTATTAAATAACTTGTTTTAGGTCTCCATTACTTAGTCACATGCTAAGTAACTCACTAATAGGAGCTGTCCCTCCACATTCCAGTTGAATCATCCTCATCCAGGCCTATCCTCTTAACCTTTTAAAAAACAAAGTAGAAGAACCTCACATCCCTGCTTAAACCTTTGCTAGATTGTCATTAAACTTAAAATGAAACACAGGTTCTTCAACATGGAATGATGTGGCCCTTATTTAATTTTCAGGTCATCTCATATCACGTGTTTCTGTCTTTATTCCTTGCCAGAAGGAACCTTCCTTGAACATGTTCATCTCTGTCTCACCCCAGGGCCTTTGCATGCGCTGTTCAGATTACCTTAAAATATCTATTCCTGTTTCTTCTCCTCACCTTCCTTCCCCTATTCCAAAGACTACTTCATTCTTTTTCTTTAATGCTCAGGTTAAATGTCACCTCTCTGACCATTCTACCTAGATTTGATCATCCCCTCATATTCCATTGTTACTAATTACTGTCACCTTTCAGTTTTTGTCATCTTGCTTATCACAGTTTATTATAATTTGTTTGTTTGTAACATATTCTTTGCCTCTCTCACTGAATCTTAAGCTTTGTGAGGACAGGGGTGGTGTCAGATTTGTTCACTAGCTTTGTTCTTTGTACATGAGCACTTAGCAATAGGGCCCAGTATTGGTTTGTTCACAACCTTAGCTGAACGTTAGAATCACCTGGGGAGATTTTAAGTACTGACGTCCATGTCCTACTTTCCTAGAGTTAGATTTAATTGGTCGGTGCTGGGATCCAGGATCAGTATATTTTAAAACCTCTCTAGGTGGTTCTAATGTATACCCATTGTCCTAGTGTAGGGGTCCTCAGCACTTGTCTGTAAATGCCAGTCACTGCATGAGCTTATAAAGCAGGACTGGGAGGTGTACCCACCACAAAGACTCTGACTTATTTGCTCTGGGGAGGGAGCTTTGAGTATAAAATCTTCCCAAATGATTTTGATACTGGCAGGGGTGAAAACCATATTAGTGCTCAATACATATCTGTTGCCTGAATGAACACAGTTCACTATACAATTTAAGCAAAACCATACACAGAAATTGTATGTGATAGTGTTTTTATATTGATTTCTGTTCTTTCTCATCAGAAATTGGTTGAACTTCTTTGCAAGCAGTTGTCTCCATTGTAGCCTATACCAGAGTTTTTTTAACCGCCTCCCTCCACCTTCTCCTGTTTACATCACTAACGATTCTTGGTCACTCTAGGACACATGGGGATTTTTGTTCCCTTTTATCAGACCCCTTGTAACTATCACTGGAAATTCAGTCTTATATCTGCAACTATACCAAGTTCACACTTTAAATTCAAGGTCAGTTATATTTCTACTTAAAATCGTTCCTCCCCCAACCCAACCTTCACACAGCACCTGGAACAAAGCCTGTCATAATAAAGGTGTTTGATGAGTGTTTGTTAAACAGAATGAATTAATTAGCTGCATTTTAAAAAGATTGCCATACACCAAGCTTTTCAAAATGCCGTATGCTCTCTTCATTTATTTGAGTCCATAGTCATTTCTTCCAGAAGCTTCTGTTCTGAGCCATGCTGGCTTGGGTTGGGGATGGTCGGGGGAGTAAAAAAATCACCTTCTATTTGAAGCTACATGAAAAGGCAGGTCGCACAGCGCAGAGGTCATAGATCCCACTATTCCTGTGTGCAGAGGGGCTTACACAACCTCTCTGCCTCCTCTGTCAGAGTGTTACCTCTCATGGTTTCTGAGTTTGATGTTGATACTCTGCCGGACACCTTTTAATATTCCGGCATGACTTTTCTTGGAAGAAATGCCTTATTTTTTTTTTTTTTAAAAAAAAGTAAATTTAAAGAAGCTGTACTATCTGTAATGCCATGGGAAATTCTGAGGACTTCTGAGCAATAGAAGGCAGAATAAGTCTTATTACAAAATGCCAGACTCAGCAGAGACAGTGCCTTCTTCTAGAAGGAACAGAATCAAATGACAGAACCAGAATGCTTTACACGTTATGGAGCATGACACAAATGATCATTGGCATCAAAATTAAACTACTACCAAAGAGGAGACTAAAAAGCATCCTGTTTACCCTTATAAAACTTTTCATCTGACTTGCAAAGTACTGACAGAGCCAGACCACACAGTCAGAAGGATGTCAGCGCCAGAGGTCAAGGACTTTGTCCACCGGGCACTGAGAACAGTAAGCCCTCAATAAATATGTGCTAAATGTTGAATTAAGGAACTAAAATTAATTTACATGCAATGGAGCAAAAGACCAACAGGTACAGGATTTTAAAAATGAATTATACTAGATAAACTAGGAGCCAGGGCTTATTGTCAGGTAAGGGTCTTGGGAGCTAGATGTCTAGACAGGAGAAGTCAAAAGAGCTCCCTCTTCTTTTGTATGTGGACCATTGTTTCAGAGACATAGCTCCTACATGGGACAAGGACATAATTCATCACCCTGCATAAGGGACCAGGGAGAAATATGACCCAGGTACATTATTAATTGTTTTGTTTGTAAGCTCCTAACCATGTAATTGATTTAACGACTAGCAGGTGGGTAAGAGTTCCAGGTTCAGGACTTAAAACTATCGTTAGGAGATTTGTGAGTGAGTGAGTCAGGAGAGGATTCAGGTTGAGACTTCATGAAAGGTACTTTAAAAACAAGTGAGAGAGATGGCTGACTGGTAAGGGAAAAGTGTGGAAAAGCAAACAGCCATGGGTTTGGTTCAAGCTAGTCACAGTAAGAATTCTTTACTGGAAAAGCTTCTTGTGTTCCAAGGCTTAGACCCTCACAGGTGCCATGGACCTAATCCCTTTCTGCAGTGTTTCCAGCTGTGGAATGCACACCTGAGAAATACAGCTCAGGCTCCACCAAGACCTGGAGAGGAGCCAGCTTTCTTGTGTCTGCCACCTCATACCATGCCTCTTATTCTAACGAATAATTCACTTCTCACAATACATGCACCTCTGTTGCAGTTTTTTCTTTCCTCTAGAACCAGAGGCTAATTGTGTAGCTGCCCCCTCCTCTAAGCTGTCAAGAATGAGTTTTCCCAGACGTGGTATTCACTCATTAAGAAGCCACCCCTTAAGCTATATTATCATACAGGTTTTCCTATCATGAATCTGTCAGTTGCGTACAGATGCTGTCGGATGAACATGTAAAAGCTGTATGATACTCACAGGTGGCATTCTTTGTTTCCCATGCTCAGTGGTCATCTTGTGATCAAAGCATCTACTATATTAGCTTTACATTAGCTTCAATTCCAATTCATTCTTCAAAATCCTTCTAAATTTCATACCTTTGTGGGACCATCCAGTAAAAATTGACACTGGCTTACAATCATCTCCTTTTCCTTGGATATCTGCAGTCATACTGCCCTCAGTCAGACAGAACCTACAACAGTCAGGCTGTCCCTGGGTCATAAATGTTTCACTCTAGAAACTCTGCTCTGAGTGGAGGATGTACCTGGTACCTTGGTTAGTGCAAGGAGTGAGGTACCTCTCTCAAAACCCAACAATGAATAAAACAGACACTAGAAAACTCTAATTGGGCATCTTTCCTTTCCAGTAGATTCCGAGAGCCATGAGAGAAAGCTTTGAGAAACACTCCAGGCAGCCTCTGGCACTGAAAGGAATGTGCCTAGCCTGACCCTTGGTCTCTTCACAGCAACCATCCACCAACCAGTGGCGCTGTGCCAGGCAGCATTTCTAGTACTTCACACACCCCCATTCAGCCCTCACACCGATATCTGTTGTGGCCATTTGGAAAATGCAGAGGTAATTAATGTGCTCAAGGCCCCACAGTTAGTAAGTGACAGAACCAGTACTTGAACCAAGGTTACCTGGCTCTAAAGTCCAGACTCTTAGCCACCATACTGCCTGCCATTTTATTGATAGAAGGTTGAGCAAGACATTCTAGTAGTGTGACTTTATCCTTAGTGGAATTCCTGTGCCTCAGGCAGTGTCCCGAGGACAGTATCTGCCTTCCTGCTGCAGACAGAAAGCTTATTAGACTGGATTAACTGAATTCCAAGTTTGTTTACAGTCAGGCCATACTATATATAGAGGTCTTGTTCTGTGTTCCTGTTTTCCAAGGCTCCATAAGCTAACCACTCTTCCATGGTTAACACTCCAACCTTCCCTTTCTATATCTGTTTGAGCTGCAAAGTCATGTTATCATGCACGGCTAATGTGTCTCTGTGAGGCCCAGCTTTCACTCAACAGTGCTGTCCACTGGAGTAGTTTCCAAGATACGTGCACGTGCCAATATATATTGAAATACAGAAAGCACTAGACTACAGTTTCATATGTGTCATCTTATTTAATTCTCATGACAGCCTCATGAAGCATGTACACTCTTCATACCCGCATGATAGAGAAACTGGGGCCTGGGGAGTGCCATATCTTGCCATGGTACGTGCCTTTGGGATTCCTGACTGCAGGGCCCTCAGCGACGCTGCCTTCCGTTATCGCGAGGGGAGCAGAGAGTCACCATGACGTGCATCTGGTGACTGAATGGAGCTCTCCAGTCCTTCCTTTTTAAGAGCGGAGTACAGTATTTACAAATTCCCTTAGTAAAACTCATCCATTCCCATCAGTCTCAGCAGAGGGATCGTCAGCTCCAGAGGAGTCAAACTTGGTTTCCATTTTTCTTTGCAACTCACTGATTGATTGTTTGTCATGTTTAAAAGAGGAATAATAGCATCTGCCTCCTAGACTTGTGGAGATGATTTGAAATAAATGTGACTGAACACCCTGCACATGGGATGCCTCTGAGAGTGAACTTTCCACGCCATGTTGTTATACAGTGAAGTATAACATCACCATCATCACTAATGAGCTTGGAAAACAGCCGCAAAATAATTGATTATATCTTATGTGAAAATTTATGCTTTTAAAATCTAAAGTACCTTTAGATATTATACTTTTTATTTAATTAATTTCCAAACAAGAAAATATTTTCCAAGTCTAAATTCCACTTCAGTTTTGAATCCAACTCGCTCTATCATCTACTTCCTTTCCCCATTTGTGTACGAATAGGACATTACTTCAATGAATCATGTAAGTTTAAAAAATCCAATTATATCCACAATTTAAAACATTAAATTCACAAGAGTACACTTTATAATTGTGCCTTCTGACAAACATTCAATCTTCATGTCAGTAAGAGACAGCGAATTAAGTCTCTGAATGCTCTATTTTAGGAAGGCAAAATGGCACACAAGTTACAGGGACCAGGGGCTATTAGTTGTTGGAGGGCCACAAAACAAACAAATGGAAGGGAGGACAGAGTAACAGTGAGGAATGATGATTAGATGTGACCTGAAGAGAATAAAACTCAAACTGAAATAGACCAAACACATAAATTGCTATTAAATCACAGCTTTTATTTTTCCTGCCTTTACCCTTCGAACGTTTGGTTTCTCAGTAAATGAAAGGAATCATTTGAAGTAAGGGCCTGGAGAAGGCAGGCCTCTGACCTCTAGCTCGACCACGGAGATCAAAGGCAGGCCCCATATGTGTGAGATATTATCTTTTCCAAGCAAGTGGGCATGGTGTTTTGTGATGCAGTAGTGTGGAAACAGACAAATAGCCAGGTTAGTGACCGCTGGGAGGGACGTGACTGACGTGGGCACTGAGCACAAGGAATGAGAGAGTCAGAAAGCACATCACCCTCATAATTTGTTTGGTTTTTATTTTAGTTCTCACAAATCCTGTAACATTTTTTTGTTGTTAATTATTCTAGTTTGGACTTTAGTCCAAACTACATTTTCATGTTTGCAGTGAGTGTTTATACCTGCAAACATGTTTGTCATTTATTTTTTTACCTCCCTAATTTTTTAATGTAATTAGTTTATTTTGTTTTGTGAGGCAAAGCTCTTGGATACAGACTTTTTATGCAGACAAATTATATGCCTGAATCTTCACGAATACAGCTCATATTTAAACACCTTTAGTTAAATCTCCCTATGAAAACAGGTAGGATCATTCGACAGCTACAAAGGTTTTCACTATGCAGGGAAAATGCTTTTCTTTTTCTCTTTTGTTCTTTCCACCCACAACACACATACACACTGACACACAGAAGAATTAATCCCAGAGTTGGGTATCCTCTTTTTTCTGGAGCTAATGCCACGTTGACAGGAAGACCTGTGACAAGTTGTGGGGACTCACCACACAGCTTAGAAGCTTTCAGGCGTCCTGGCCTACACACCATCCTTCATCAGGCTGATCATCAACAGTCCTCAAAAAGAGCAAACAGAGCTGAGGTGTGATGGATTTCAGCATATGTGGCTGAACTTGACCTTTAAATCATTTTTTCTCATGCACTCTTGGTAATAGTTCCATGAGAAAGCCAGAGATATCCACAGGCCCTGGTGGTGGTGCTGCCCTTCCAGCCTTGTCTGATTTCTTTCTCCTCCTCTCTCCCTTCCTATCCAGTTCTCACTGTCTCTCCTCATCCTTGTTCTTGCTGGCTCTCAATTTATCCCTCTCTTCCCAACTTCTTTGCCCCAGCACTTTACTGAATAGGTCCAGCTAGCATTTTCATGGAAAAAACTAACAAGTGCACAGAACACAGATTTTCTTGATTAATATGCTTAATAAGTTTTTTATTCCTACTTGTTGTTTTATCCTTACCCTTGTTTTTGTAGCACACACACACACACATACACACACACACATACACACACACACTGACACACACACAGCACATTATTGCACATATATTAGCACATACACATATATACCCATACATACACTAACACACATACAACATGCACACTAATATGTACACTAGCACACACTAACACATACTAACACACACCAGCACACACAAACATGCACAAACATGCATGCACACACATGCAGAAAAGCGTCCCTTGCAAACCCTGGGACAGATCCTTGCCAATCCTCAGGAGTAGATTCAGATGCCAGAGAGTTTGTGAGGCCATCCATTACGTCCACTGATAGCTGAGAAGAACTCTTGTCACTCTGTGAATAAAAATTACTGTTAAAATCTTGTCAAAACCGAAAATCTCTGCCCATAGTGTAAAATCGAAGCCTACATTTCAGCCAGCACACTGGAACATTGTGATTAGGCTCTCTGCTTTCACATAGGTTCCCAGCAGCGGAAGTGTGCCCATCATCCTTCAGGGCTTTCTGGAAGGACAGATTTTAAGCATTGAGATATTCATCAGAAGCCAGATTGAAGATTATTCCTGCTAACATGGCATTCATGTTAGGTACCTTCCAGTAACGGACAACTAAGCACCATAATTTTATCTAAATGAGTGAATTTATAGTAGCAATTTTTAAATTCTAGTGTGAACTATGTGGAGTAAGTTAACACAGTATCGATTATCATATTTAAGGAAAGCTATCGGTTGTTCTCCCTGCCCCCACGATCTGTCTAGACGATTTTAGACAAAAGAAACACATTCGCTCTAGGAAGTGTTGAATGAAAAGTCACTCGGAGTTGGCTGAGGGGCGAGGGATGGTGAAGGAAGTCAGAGGACTTGAAGCAAAGAGCTTTGTGCCTCCCAGGTTCCAAACAGAGGAACGTGCTTTGTGCAGAAACCACTTTAGGAATAACTGAGGGGGGTGGTGGGACTCAATGGCTAAGATAAAAGGAATAATTAATTTTCTTCTAAGTTTTTCTCATCATCTCTTTCCTTCAGTAGAGTATAAAATAAAACAACTTTATTATTTAAATACACTTATATTTTATCATCCCTAAAAAATTATGCAAATATACTCTTTATTTCACTTAAAAATAATATTTTATTCAGAATTACTAACGCAGAGTCTTATTTCAGTAATATCCTTGGGAGCTGTGCTGTGGGCTCTAGGGCCGGATGTTTTATACGACCACTTTACAATCAGGGCCATTTTTCTACTTCTAAAAATAAATTCCTGCTGACTCCAAGATTGACCTGTGCTATACAAAGCATTATACCAAAAAATCAGCTGTGCATTTTCGAGACAGTGTTTTAATGGTTACTGTCATTCCATGTCGGACACAGATACTTTGTTATTAGAACAGCTAATTCAGAATTCTTATTCATAATAAAAAGCAATTTGAGAAGAAATTGATTACTATTTAATAAAGAATAAAGGATGTTTTACTTGGCAAAAACTAGCAAGTAAAAATGCAAACTCCATTTTAATGAGTTTGTCAGCTCACATCTGTGACTTTTATGAAGCTTTTGTTGTAATCACTCCTTCATAGTTCCATTGTTTGGGGACAAATTTCTGTCACAGAAACTGTGGTGCTTCATTTATTCACTTGCCTCTTTTCCCAATGAACAGAGAGTTCCTGAAGAGTGGGGACAGACCATCTTTATGTCCTCAGCACCTGGCATAGTGTCTAGAGCACAGTAAAGACTCAATAAATGTTTCCTCAGGTACATTTTATTTCGTTTCAGAGCACATGGAGGTAAAATCAGTTCATTAGATTCCTGGTAATCTATTAGTTTATTTTTAATCACTGTGTACCAATTCCTACAGATATAAAATGTGGAGACGTTAGAAGTAAATGATGTTTAGTGACTTATATTGTAATTGGAGGTATTGATATAACATATGGGATTCATAAGTTGCTCATTAGCTTTAAAATAATCTATGATACTCCACTTTGGAATGGTGTTCTCCAAGTGGGACTCTGCAAAAGACATGTCTCCAAATGGCTTGCTAACCTTGATGACCTTAATCCATTGAAGTGTGTCTGTGAGTGTGTATTTGTGGAGATATCATAATGCCTATTTTTATTTTGATCTCCTTTTTAAAAACTTCTCATTTGGTATATTTTGTGATCTGCTTGTACTCTCTCTCTCTCTCTCTCTTTCTTTTTCACTCTCTCTTTCTCTCTGTCTCTGTCTCTATCTCTATCTCTATCTCTATCTCTATCTCTATCTCTATCTCTATCTCTATCTCTATCTATATTTGTGGTGTACTAATGGAATTGTGTGACCAAAAATGTATAATCACATTGGTTTCGAGAATTAGACTAGATGCCACAATTTTTGGTGTTTCTTCTTATGTTTAAAATGAATGAAAGAAAATAAACATTTATTTAACTAACATTTATGAGAACTTTCTATATGCTGACCAGTGTTCTAATTACTGGGCCTCAGCACCCAGAGATAAATAAGACACATTTGCCTCTCCCAAAGAGCTTGCAATCTAATAGAAGAGATGAGACTTCGGTTATATAAATGAATGCCACTTCCCTCGTGAGAGCTTTCCTGGTTTCCCTTTTCCCTCCCTGGACCGCTACAGTGCTTGGTGTCTCTGAGAGAGATGTAATGCTGTGTCAGTTCGGAATGCATTTGGCTGCGTGTAACAATATTTAACTAACAGCATCTTAAAGAAATAGGACTTTGTTTTTCTCGCAAGTCTGGTGGGAGACCCTTGCTAGTGTTCATTTAGCTGCTCACTGATGTGGTCAGGAACCAAGGTTGCCCTCTCCTTGTTATGTTGGTTCTTCTTTCTTGTACTTGTTGCCTCTTGACACAAGATGGCTGCTGCATCTCAACATGTCATTTTTCATTCCAGATAAGAAGATAAGGGAAGGACAACAAAAGACTGTGCTTGTTCTTATCTAGAAAGCAAAAGCTTTTACAGACTCTCCCTCAGCAGACTGCCTGGCATCTTTTTAGAGAAGACTGTGTTACAGCCCACCCCAACTGCAAGGGTGGCGGCAAGACAAGCATTTGACTTTCCAGTTTCTATGATAGAACAGGAAAACAAAGTAAAAGTGGCTCAAAAATAGGTGTGTTGAAAGAGCCAATATGTATATCTGCTCCAGGCACTGAAAATAGATTGCCTAATATTTTTTATTTCAATATGAGCTGATTTCCTCTTATACTAAACCAAAAGCTCCTTGAGACAAAATATGGCTTCACTTCTCTTAAAATATTTGTTGGTTAAATTTGTCAATAAATAAGATTAATTATATTAGGACAGAATCAAAGTAGATACTTTTAGTTTCCAATGCACTGAAACAAAAGAAGGTTGGTTTACAAACCTCACAAGGGAGATTTGCACAGTGCTGAACAAATGATTAAAGTGAAATAGCTGATTATCGGACAATTCTATATTTCATCATGAATGAGGCTACCAATGAATGATGTCTGAAAATTTCAGGACAAAAAGCTGAAGCTTTGTCAACTCAGACACTTGATCCTAGATATATTAAATCAATAGATACTTAACTTTTGAAAACTTCATTTCATAAATTGGCACCAATTTCAGTTTGTTTCTGGTTTAATAGTATAAATTTCCTTTAAAATTTCAATTTATAATCCCTGACTCCAAATTAAAAAAAAAAAATTTCCATTGGATGCCATATGAGCAGATAGTCCTGCGTTGTTACTCATATTCTGGATAAATATGCTGTGATAAGTGTTTTACTAACAAAGTAAGCAGATCGTGGAATTGAGCATGTAGCAGATTTGCAATGAAGAAATAAAAGATGTTCACCGAAAAATACTTTTTCATTGTTTAATCCGTGCTCATTATGCAGTGCAGCATGAGGACACTGGGGAGGTCACAGAGGCCTTCATCCTGGACCTCCTCTCATGACCTCCTCCAACACATTTCATGCTGCTGAGAACAGATCTGTCTGTATGGACTTTTGAGAAGGACACAGTGTCTTTAATTACAGTTAGTCCAAGATGTATAAAGCTCAGTTTCAAACAATTACACTTACTCCTAATATAGACTCCACTTGCTGCATCTCGTTCATTTTTATTGCTCTGGTGATGGAAGAGTTGGGAAATGGCTCTCTGAAGTCTGAGTGTGAACAGTTCTACATGGACAGTGCTGCTGCTCTCCTTGCTTCTGAGGCTCAGTCCTGTTAGTCCACTTGACATGTCTCTCAAGGGTTAATTTTCAGTCTGTCACTCATTCTTCAGATTGATATTTCCTGAATCTGCTTCAAGTTTTCTTTACCCATTTGCGGAGGTAGAGCCAGATATGGACACGCTTCTTTCTCTCGGAGTGGACATTCAACACAGTTCTTCTGTTACTCCTCCAACAGAATTTTGGAATCTAAGTCTTGGGTTTTAAATTGCCGTTGACCTTCTTGTCACCCTGACTTCATTCATATCTAGTAAAGATGTATCCAGTGTGTATTATTTTCATCTTTGCATTGGGCATTTTATATTTTATCCTTATTATGTTATTATAAATTTTGTTTTTCATTATTATATAAATTGGAAAAGGTCACTTAACATTTTTATTCTCTTTAGCAATATGTACATATGATTCAAGATATGTTTAGTGGCACTTTATAATTATCTTTCTCTTCAGGCATTCATATATTCATTTACTAGTTCTTTCATTCAACTTTCTAAACCAGTTATATGCTGGTAAATTAAATTAATTAAGAGCCAATTATATGCTGATCACTATGCTAGGTACTAGAAATAAAATGATCTACCTTCATAAAGCTTTCAGACTATTGTGGGAAGAGACATTAATCAAATAATCTCATAAATAAGTGTAAAATTGCAACTTTCATTAGAACAGTGACAGAATAGGTAGATTTAGATAAAGGAAGGCTTTCCTGAGAAAGCCACACTTAAGTCAAAATCTGAAGGGTGAGGAGGAGTTCACTAAGTGAACAGTGGAGGAAAGAACATTTTTTCAACCCTAGGTAATCCCTTCCCTTAAGAAATATTTATTGTCTTTTATTTGTCAGAGTCAGTGTTTGATACTGGAAATGCAGCAATCAGCCCGTCAGGAGCCCTACCTTCACTGAGCGTTCAATCTGGTGGGGAAGACAGATATTCAGTGCCTCATCACACCCAACAGTGGTCTGAATGGCAGTTAAGACCAGGGCTGTGAAGGGGAGGCAACAGGGCAGCTGTGAAATCCATTAAGGTATGGCTGGGATTCTCTGAGAAAGAAGACTGCAAAGGTCGTTTGAAAATGAATGGTACCAGTTTAGCAAGACCAGTCATTGCCTGCTGACTCTTGTGATGTTTCTAAGACTGATAAAGATTTGCTATTAACCCATTTCCTCAGAGAGAAGTGCTTTGTGGGTGTGAAAATACTGAAGAGTTAGATTGTCTTGGGTACTTTTCTGCATTTAGTAATGAGTGTGCTGAGTGAAGAAGTGTGAAGTCCTTCTCTAAGCCATGTGCTGGCTTCTCATTTTGCGGTAGGCAGGTATTTGCACAGCTTGACAGAATTCGTTCTTGGTGATTGTAGACTCTTAATGTCTGTGAGTACAAATGGATTTTTGTTTTGATTAATTTTCCTGTTTACCTAGTAATGAAAGTTAAAGGTTTTTTTCATTGCTTCTAAATTATGCACAGTGCTGTCTCTATCCAATGTCTTTTCAAAGACACTGGCCAATTATTTTTAACCTAGATTTTATCAGATGACTTACTATAAATGTGGTTTATTTCCCCTTTAGAAAGCATTGTTTGGCATCAGTTCCTATTTTTAAGGTAAATATTTTATTTTTGAAAAGTATGTTTTCCTTTTTATATGTAACTGAGTAGAAACACTGGTATTTATCATACTTTTTTTTTCCTTCTACATAAGCAGTGCTTTCCATTTCCTTTAACTTTGCTCTTACATATCTGAGCTATCTCTGTAGATTTATTCATGAACAGTCAATGTGACCTTTTTCTTTTGAGTATACACATTTGCATTTCAGTTTCTTGGATTATTTGGGATTTTTGTTGTCATAGAAATTGTTTTTTAATTTTTATATTTTTCATATGTCCTCAATGTTGTGTCATAGTTATTGCTGTTTTTAATGTTTAGCACCTCTGTGACATTTTTGCCATACATTATTTTTTTAACTTGATAAGCATAGGTATCCGCATAATTGAAAAAAATATTCTTTTTTTTATTAAGTTTTTTTCTTCTTGTTCTTGGAAGCTCCAGTTCTAATTATTATAAATTATAAATATAAATATTTCTATTTCTCTTTCCAAGATTAATTTATAAATTTAGATTTTTACATCCTCCCACTTTTTTACAAAATCAGATTAAGATATGTTTTAAATAATTCATTTATGATCTATTTTTGAAAAGAGTCTCCTGTAGGAAAGAAGGCTACGTTTATTTGTGTACTGACTCCCACAATTACTCCCTCATTCATACGTGCATATAGGCAAACATTCGAAGATCTAACACAAACTATGTGCTAGACATTTCAAATACTAAGAATTGTGTGTCTTACTCAGCCTGCAAAGTGGGTGGGAGGGTAGAGGAAGAATCAAGACAAGTGTAGATATTTCCTTTCTATTAATTAATTTCTAATACTTAAAGTCCTTGTTATTAACTAGTTGATTACCTCAAAAACAAATACAATCAAAGAGCTCCTCTTGCTTGGGAACTTGTAGAAAGTAATACAGAACAGGTTTTTCTTATTTATTTTTGTTCATTTTACCATAGGTTTTGCTTCACTTTTTAATCCCTAAAAGAAATAAATACATGTCGAGTGGAGAAAGACAGAGAGCATACATGTGAGAATGAGATCTTTATATATTTACACTCTTATGGAAATGGTCAACTGTCCACTAAAGCCTCCTGCCGGCCTTCATAGTCTGGAGCTGCTGAAAAGGAGCTGTCAAACCAGGAACTACATTTCCCAGCATTCTTTGCATCTAGGTCAGATGGAGTTCCGTGTGAATGAGTTCTGACCAATTGCATGCAGGCGAATGGGATGTGTGTCCCAAATATCTCCATTTTTTTCCTTCCTTAATGGATATCATCCTCTAGGGTTACTTTGGGAGCCACGTGTTGAGGATGGTGGAATTGCAGGACTAAAGAATGCGGGGTCCCTGAATCACCGTTCGGGGTAGAATCACCTGACCGAGACACCCACGTTGAACTGTGATGTGAGAGGAAACAAGCTTTCGTTTATTAAACCATTGAAGTATTAGGGTGTATCTCTACAACGGTCAGTGTTAGCTTTGTAAACACACAGCCCTTATCACACTGCAAACACTGAAGCAAGGAAAGAATGCACGGCTTGGCACAATCTTGGACTTGAGCCATCTTACCACTCCTGTGATGATATGTGAAGTTTAAGTTCCTGCTCGGCTGCTCTTAACTATTTGGGTGTGGGAAAGGACCCTTCCACATCTATAGGAGACTGAAGTTGTGAATTCGTGTAGAGTATTAGTACAATATTGCCTCAAATTTGAAGTCAGTCAGTCTGAAGGTCTTAAAGTTTTTTAGAACTGATCATGATGGGAGGGTCATTACCTAGAGTGTTAAGAGTGGCCCACAGGGTTTTGTGAATGACACGTGCAAACCTGTCTCTCTAGTTCAAATTAGTAATGAAGAACTTTCATTTTAAGCCATTTATATTAGATTTTTTTAAGCAATAGGTACAATTGCTCCAAATAGATACTTTTATAGGAAAGATCTTGCAAATGGACCTTTTTTCTCTATCCTTGATATTAAACCCATCTGCTTTACAAAACACAAACCTCACATAACATATTTTATGGTATATTTCTCCCCAAATTTTATACACTGGATACATCATAACTGGAACGAATACACTTACATGAGGCCACTCTCCACAACCCACTCTGCGTATAGCTGGAAAAGTCATAAACAGTCCTTAGATTCTGCAATGTGATCTTTCGATCTGCAATAGCTGATGACAATTTTCTGCCTGATTGAGAGCATAATGTCTTAAAGGAAATTTCAGAGCCAGCCTTGGACAAACTCTGCTGTTGGTGATCTGCCTTATTACCAATAAAAATGATGTATTGCGCAACAGCGAATTACTCAGCAAACAATTCCCAGAGATCACCTTTGCTACGAAGTGTGAAACAGAACTACTCCCTTTCCTGAATGTTGGGAGTTTCACAGAGAAGAAATGACCCACCGACAGTTATTCAATGGGAAATGTCCCTCTTCAAGCAGATATATGATGTTTAAACTTACACATTGGTACCCATGGAAAGAGTAAAACAAAACCATCAGTTAGTTCAGTTCTTGGAGAACTTAGAAGAATATAATAGTGTTCTACAGTGAATATACATATGCAGCAAATATATATAATATATATGCAGTGACTATATATTTAATATGTGCAAATGCATTGAATACACACACACACACACACACACACACACACACACACACACACTTTGGAAAAAGTCACGTGCAGTCAAACAAAGCCTGCTTCAAAAAGACGCTATCTCAACTATAACAACTATAACAACTGTGTGTCTTGAATAAATATTATGACTGCAAACTGGTTTGAAATATCCTAATGAAGACAAAAATTGAGATAAAGAAGTCCCTAAACTAACTGGGATATCTCACTGCCCAAACATTGTCAGAATAAAATATAGGCAACACAAAAAACTGTTAAATTATTTTTTTTTAATTCTAGTTAGGGTTGGGAATCATCCTAAATAAATTAATCCTGGGCAAATATATTAAATGTAGTAAGACCTACATTGAAGCAATTAAGATTTGCCAGTTTAAATATCTGAAATAAAAGAGCATCACTAATCTCAGTCATATCACCAAATATGTGAAAACTGCTCACCAAACGAAAGAGCTTGAATGCCTTTTTTTTGTGCACTGCTACTTGTTTCTTGCTCATAGTGGGAGCACTTTCCATTTGTCCACCTAAATTTTTAAGTTTAATGAATCTACGGAGTAACATGTTCTTTCCCAAACCTTGGAATGCGCTATTATGGATGTGTTGAAGAGAGTCTTCACATAGCCTAAAAGGACACTGGCCCTTTAACTTTTAACACACTTTCCCAATTAAGCATTTTAGACTCCAGACTTTAACAGCTGTCTGCAGCTGTTGAAAAGTGATTTATCATTGTCAGAGTTCGTGACCAAAACATTAAAAGAATTTTTTTTTTATGTTTGGCCCAGTAACTTTCATCTATAGTCATTCATCCTCCTTAATGCTTTCTTATTCACAGTAGCACTAAAAAATGAAAGAAAAATATTTTACTGAATAATTTTGAATTTTATTTTCTTCACACAGAATACTTAAATGATTTGTAAAATCTTTTGTGTAAGAAAATATTGCTCTGAAAAATATTTGTTTTGTTTTATGGGGAAAAGTGTGGAGTTTTGCTTAAAAGCCTTTTGATGAAAATCTGATTTTATTCATGCATGGGAAATTCTTTTAAATTTTAAAATGCTCAAGGAAATCCAAAACCATTTCCCTGTTTTTGAAATAATGGAAGAATGTTTTTTTTCTTTTTTTAACTGATGTTAAAAAGCCTTCCACATCAAACATTCCATGTTTTCTCAGTGTTATAATTTGTTTTTAAAAGAAGCTTTTTACTTTAAAAATTGCAAGTGGAAGAAACTTAGAAGGATCTACAACCTCAGGTTCATCTTCTACTGTGGATCTTGTGTCCACTTATCTTGGAGAAAGTCAATTGAAATGGAAAGGGTTTTTTTTTTCCTACTTCTTAATTTCTTCTATTTTCTATAACCATTTGCCTGCACTTATTGAAGGTCCAATCCTAACTCAGCTTGCTATTCACCTGTGTAATCAACAAGGAGGTATGCCATGCCTATGGTGCCCAAAAGCAGAAATGCATCCTAAGTAGGCAGGAGCTCACACCCCACAGAGCACTCACTGCGACGCTCCTTTATACTCTGAACAGTTGGTTTGAACCACATTTTCCGGTACCAGCAGGCCAATGAGATGTTGATTACAAAATCACTTTATTATTTACTTTTCCAAAGTTCTGCAAACTGAACATTTTCAACTTTACTCTGGAAGAGATTTTTAACACTTAATCTGTTGACTCACTTACATGACTTGATCTTTAACTCATTTATATCCTTCCAAAGTTTGGTGCAGAGACTTTACTATGCCCCTCAGTGGATCCTCCCCTGCACGACGTTTCTGTCATGGGCTATAAGAAATAAGATTCAGGAATCTGCGAGCCCCTAAATTAGAGCAATAAAAGAGGAACTGGCTAGAAGTAATCAAATGTCTAATTCCTCACCTCGGCGCTCTGCTGCCTCCCCCACACTCCTGAAGATAAGGAACCAGCTTCATGGGCACACGTGAGTTGGAGTACTCGGTGACAAGTGAAGTGGAAAAAAGAAGTAAAGCTTGAATAAAAAGCCTTCATGAAGCTTGCCAGTGAACCATGGGCAGAGTGGGGACAAGGAAAATGAAGAGTGTGTTTCTAACCACTTAACTTGCTTTACTAAAAAATATAAGCTAACTCAATTGGATATGACAACTCCTCTTTAACAACTTGCCTTAAGTGACTCTTATTTTTCATTCAGCAGTGGCTTCTCTGCGGAGTACGAGAAACACAAGAGAAAGCGCGGCCTTGTGTGTTTAGTTCTGCTTCTGAAGTGTACTTCTGTCTGGCTGCCTCCCTGAAGAAAAGGCAGCTGGCCACTGCAATGTTTTGGCCATAGATCTGTCCTCCTAAAGATAATAATTTGCTTGAGCAACTTCCTGTTTTAAAGACACTCTCAGGGGAGTTAGTGGCCCTGAGTTATAGAAGAGACAAATGCCATAAGAATGTTAAAGCTACAGACTCCAAATTAACCATAATCTGGAAACTTCTCAGGAAATGGAAGGAACATTAAGAGAGGTTAAAAGAAACCCTAATTTTAGTCCTCGCTTTTCTTCTTTGGTTTTCCAGGTTAGGGTCTGTACCACAGGCATTGGCTTTGTTGCATAAGGGGAAAATTAGAGGTGCCGGAATCAGGACTGATAAGTGATAATGCCATCACAGTATGTCCAGTGACCTTACAGGCTACCATGAATCACTTGGTCATTTTCTCTTTCTCAGAAGGAGATCGTGACACCTAGGGAGCCCTTTTTGTTGTTTTGCACTACAGTGGCCAACTATGAACCTGATGTCAGGTGCAGTGGGTTAGGCTGGGAGGAAAAAAGATATTATCATAAATTTGCCTGGTGAGGTCTCATTTTAAAAAGTTGAGGAAGGTTTCAGTGTAAAGAGAGTCTCATCGTGGTAGAAAGCTTTACAAGCTCAGCTGGAGCACCTGGAGGAATTGTGTCTAAGCGGAAAGGCATTGAGACATCAGGCTTTTAAAAAGGTAAGAAGATTTTTTAAAAAGAGAAAAGTCCCTTATAAAAACACCACAGGAAATGTAGTAAATTTCATCTGTAATTTTCTATGAGGATCAGCTAAATATGTCAAACTATCTCCCACCTTTTTTTTAAAGGAAGGAATTAGAACATTAATATCCTCAAAAAGAACACTTTTTAAGAAGAAGCATCTTATAAGTGACTGTATGTTTCTGAAATCATCAGTAAATTACTAAGAATGCATATGTGAACTTTGGTGTACATAAGTTTAGTTGTTTGAGTATCATTTTGGAGGAAGAAGTATTTGTAGTTCAATTCCTAAATAAGAGGCTTGTTTTATATATTTGTTGTTCTAAAGGCTACTTCCTTTAACCAACTGCATAAAGCCAAAATTATCTATGTAATCGAAGAAAAATATGAGAGAAAAATACTCTGAAATTTGTGGATTTAAGATATTTTTAAAAGAAGGCAACAAAAAGCCATAGTAAGATAATAAGAATCTGAAGAGTAATTTAGTCCCATAAACCAAAAATCTAAAATCCTTTAATTACATCACAAAAAGTTGCCTTTGGTCAGAAAGAATTTTGCAAATATATGTATGACTATTTTGCACATTGTAAAGCATCCTATAAATGAGTTATTGCTGTTATTACAGACCTTGGGGAGGGGGCATCATCTCTGAAGGAGAAAAATCGGGGTTGCAGTCTGAGTGTGAAAACAGAGAGAGAGAGAGAGGGAGAGGGAGAGTGAGAGGGAGAGGGGAGTGGAAGAAAAGGGTGATGTGCTGGCCTGAAAGCAACAAACAAATATGACAGAGACTCATGCACGTGGACAGTGAGTCAGAAGTTACCATAGGGAAAGGAGAAAGGAGGAGGTAAATGGAGGTAAAAGGGGTCAAATATACGGTGACAGAAGGAAATCTAATTTTGGGTGCTGAACACACAATGCAATATACATATGACATGCTGTTCAATTGTATACTTGAAACTTGATTTTATTAATCAATGTCACCTCAATAGTTTTTAAACCATTTCCCATTTGCCCTGAGAATACTCTCTGGTGATGCTCGCAGCTGCAGTGTTCACCCTGCAGTAACCTCCAACTACCATCCTAACCTTACCCTCAAAGTCTGCCACGAAGTGTCTCACATTCATTATTATCTTTGCATCGCTCTAATAGGTAAATAGTCTTTGGAAACAAACAACATCATTCTGTTTTTAGCATTCTGTTTTTAGTAGTGGTATTTCTATT